>CM073773.1:56250630-56848753 GCA_037158775.1 Hetaerina titia
ATCCTTGATACCTTTTCCGTTTTAGCGCCTTTCTTAGTTTGTCCATGTACATGTCCCTTGGTCTTCCTCGTAGAATCTTCCTTCTATTTTTCCTTCTATTATATTCCTAATCAATCCATTGTGCCTCAATGTGTGTCCAAGCCATCTATTCTTCTTTATCGTAGAGTTCTCCACATGATCCTATCCTCTTCTGTTCTTTTATATACTTCCTCGTTCCTTATTTCGTCTACCCATTTCAACCTTCAGCATTCTCCTGCAGCACCACGCTTCAAATGCTTCTATTCTTCTCTGGTCCACTTTTCCCAAGTCTCGGAACCATAGAGCGAGCGCCATGCTCCACACGAAAGTCTTGACGAATTGTTTTCCTTGTTTCCAGCCTTAGGTCCTTTGAACATAGTAATTGCCTCTTCTTCACGAATGCGTTCTTAGCTTGGGCTATTCTTCGCTTGATGTGCTCGGTCGAACTTCTTTCCTCACCATGTTATGCTGCTACCCAGGTAGATGAAGGATTCCACTTGTCCTAGTTTCACCCCTCGAATTATGATACCTGCAGTCAGCCTCTTTCTTCCGCAATTATATAATATATATATATTATATATATATATATATATATATATCCATAAGCAGCGTAATCAAAAGGTCAGTTTAGTAGGTGATGGTAGAGTTCATCCAGTACTAAGCCCGATGGCGTGTGAAAATTCACACATCAGGGTAGGGGGGCCAGTTCCTTTCCCAGAGCCGGTTATGGTTTCCCAGGATGATCTGGTACCCGAAAAATCACATAACTTGGGAGCTGCAGGTGCCCTGAGTGGCTTGCTCGGAATCGAACCCGGGCCCTCCGGGTCAGTAGCCTAACGCTCTGCCCCCTGGACTATCGCGACCCACATATACTGCCAATCATTAAAAAGGAGTACTATATAATCTTTAAAAGGGATTAATACTTCGTGCTTCCATCCTTATTGTGCTTCGATCGCGAATTTTGAGAATGGTGTTGAGTTGAAAATGATGAAAACAGGAGGGTGCACATTTTCCTAGACTTTCCTCTCTCAGTTTCAATAGGGACCCGCACGGATAACGCCCAGCCTCTCCAATCCGTGACCAACATTCTAATCCCCTGACTTTTTGGAGTTCTTCGGATTCCCCGTTCGTGGAGCGACCCGGTCAGGGACCGAGAACGAGGGGGTTCCATTCCCCATAAGGCCATTATTCCAGAAGGGCGTGCCACGGGGGGGGGGGGGGTCGAAGGCTCGGGCACGGAAGAGAGGGGGAAGACCAACCGGCTGAGAGGGCGGGGGTGGGTGGTGGGGACCTCCACCCCGACCAACCACAGGGAACCTCTCGCCGCACACTCACCCCACACCCCTTTATTGCAAGGGGGTGAGAGCGGAGAGGAGAGGGGGTTGTAGAGAGAGCGCAGCAGCTGTTGCGGCGACGGAGGGAAGGGCTGGCTGTGTCCCGGGGGGTGCGTGGCGGAGGGAATGAATGCTTCTTGAGGGGGTTGAAAGAGACCTCGAATGGAGAGGGGGGAAGAGAGGAGGGGGAACGGGGTCGCGCACGCAACGGGTGAGACGACGACACACGCACCACGGGGAAGGAGGAGGAATCGGCGTCGTCTTGGGAGACCTCTTGCAGTTGATGATGACTATTACATTCGAGTATCGCTCCTCAGCTCTATATCCTCCCTCACTATACACGTACATACACAGTCCTGGAAATTTTCCTTTTCAAAACAGAGGAAGCGAAGTAGACATTTCATCATTACTATCACCCTGCATTTGTAATTTGATAAAATATTCTTAAAACGATAATAGTTTTTTAATAATTATATCCGTTGGACATGAAATTTCACGTTACATTAGCGAAAAATAGGTAAAATAAGCTCGCGACACGATGCTATATTTTATCAAAGTGTCCTTGCATTATCTATTACCTTAATTATCGGCCGAATTATTTTGCCTAGTAACCATTTTTTTAAGCACGACGCTGAAAACCCAGCCTTGCGACTTGGAAAAACTGTCGACTCGGTTACACCGGCTACGCCTAACCAAGAATGCTTCCCTTCAATCTCCATGGCGGGGCGCCGTCGTCGCACACCCAAATCTACTTCACAAACCTTTCTGTTAGAATGCTCATATTTGCGCGAAAGAAATAGAAATACTTTCATCCAAAATGAATCATCAACCTTTCTTACATAATCCAAATATAATTACTAAAACCTAATAATTTTGTCACCTAAACAATGAAATACACCCCAATGGCCTTAGTACAGCCAGCTTCCGCCTTTAAACTGGTGGAAACTTACAAGAATATTAAAATCATTACGACTTTTGTCTGCTGAATGCAAAATCCCAGACGTCCCTGACCACGCTCCCTCTACTTCCACGACCCACCAACCAATAATGAGGATAATTTACATGGTTCCATGAAAAAAACGGCTGACAGAATAAAAAATCATCTTCAAATGTCATAAGGATGCCTATCTCAAAATCGGTTGACGGCAGCCCTGTTATTTTCCGCTTTAATTCCTTTACCACCTGATGTCTGTCTACCATGCCTCTTTACCAGTGTAAGCCCTAATGTCCGTCGGCAAAATTAACTCATGAATGACAAACATAAAACATTCTACAACCACACCACTTCGTCTGGGCTCAACAAATTCTGATTTGAACACCGGAAATCCATGACATTTTCGCATTAGGTCATTCAAAATTGTCCATTACTTGCCATACATCATCTTTTCACCCTGATACGTGGGCAATACTGACAGCTATTATGAATCACAAAAATTATACGAGTGAAATTATATGAAAGGCTATTAAATAGAGAGTATTACTATTTCCGCCACAGAAATTGCCAGCGAAATGAGTTCTAAATAGTAGTATTACATACCGTCCATTTATGCACGTCGATTTAAACGAGAACAGAGATCATATCAATAAGGTCTAAGAAAATACCCCAACAAAAGAAAAATTTCCAGGCCAGAGGCTGAGTTATTGCCTATAACCGGACTGTCCGGCTACCCTAGCAACCGGTATCTGCAACAGTGGACTTTATTAAAGCCCGAAGTTCACATGCCGTGGTTCCCTCACATACATACCCCTGTCGATAACATACTTCTACTGTAATCACAACTTTCGTGCCACCATGGCGGTATATGGCAGAGGGGAGCTAATGTGCCAGTCTAAATCATACAATTGAGGGAAAATGAGAAGAAATGTAGTAAAAGCAGCAAGAGCAAACTCTAAACCAATCGCCCTGAATCGTCCAATAGCAAACATTTTTTTTCGTATTCACGAAATGCTAGCGCAAAAAAATATTTAAATCCATTGATGGTAGAATATATATTAGTCTTATTTTGAGTGCTTGGTTTAATTCCCCAGCAACCCGAGTAGCCTACACAATAAGAACCGTGGATAGTTATTCAATCAAAATCAAGGCACCAACCGTCCTGTACCACGCGACCGTGCCGTGTATTGGAGAACGTCAATTTTATGGAACTTTGGCCAACCCCCCGCGCGTGGCCGAAACCACGGTCCAGACCTCGCCCGCAGTCAGGCCCATTAGCATCCAGCTGACGAAACCCTGACCGACCGAACGACCCCCAGGGTCTTTTTACTTCACCGCTGAGGATAGAACAAGATAGAGTAACCTTGCGGGGCACTAAATCGACATATGACAACCACACTACAAACCGCAAAACATTTATCACATTAGTGAATGGAATAACTAAAACTATCGAGATCACTGATCTTTGAATATTCACTGGAACGAAGAAATATTATTGCATATAATTTTCGCAGGATTTGTGAGATTGTTATTTTTCGACTAATTTCAAGGTCTGAAGTGGTTGAGTTTACCTTATCATTGTGCTGTAGTCAACGAGCGACGATAAAGGGGAAATTTGAGTTATTTGAACGCTTGGCTTAACTCGCGGCGTCCCACAATGCTTCTAGACGATAAGGAATGCAAGAAAATGTTCACAATATGTATCATCCAAAGAAAACATTATTCAACAATAACACGTCATAACCCGATGAAAAGCTGTAATATCGAAGACTTCAGAACGATAGCCGATACTACTCCAATTATTTCAACGCCAGTTCTTAGGCATATAGTCTGAAAAAGCATGCCTGCGTCTAACTAATTACGATGAAACGACTACTGACACGATTCTCTAAGTAATCTTGTTCGGAAAAGCGAAATGCAGTCTACGGACCAACTAATCACCATTACTACTAGTAACAATGGTAGCAATTAGCTATGGGACAATGGGAACACTATTTGCACCAAAATAATCCCTTCGCCGTACTCGCATCCAATTAATTGGCAACACGTAGGTTTCTAATTCAAATTAAAATATAAATGATTAATTACCATAAGTGGACAGAACCATATCATAAAAATTATTCATAAAAACTTACATGCGTATACACCCCTTTTGAAAGCACTAAATTCAACAGGAGCCATAGGTACGAGTCTCATAGTCTAGCGCTCTGACATGAGTTCTGAAGACGGTAGACCCAAATTCCAAAATAAAAGCAAGAACATAATTACACTTCCGAGTAAACAAAATCAGGTTTCAAGCAGTGGCCCTCCCCTTCCCACTAGGGCAATGATGAGGAAAATGATGCGGACTACGGAAAACCGGTTTTTATGTCATTCGTAGAAATGTAAATTTAAAAAAAAACCAAAAGCACAGCACCAAACATTATTCTATTGCAAGCCAAATGAAACACACCAATAGTCAAATCAGGGCAATGATTTAAAACAAATCACAAAATATTGTATGGGTTAGGGTAGAATGACCAAAAACTAATTGCTGTTCATAAATTTCGAAAAATGGTCTTAAAATGAATAGCCTTTCTGCGTTGATTCCCTACAAAATAATAGGCATTTTATTAGGTGCATTCCATAGGGCGCTGAATAATCATTTGACGCTTATAAAGGACACAATCATTCCGCATCAAAAAATGGAGGTGGATCTTTGGTAACCAGAATTCGAGTCGGATAATCGGTTTGCCTAAGTTCGTCGAATCCCGCAAATGAGAAAAAACGATGGAATTTAAATACAGATGAAAACGACAACAATCTAATTCCTAATCATAAAACCAATTGTATCGCAGCACGCAGTGAAACCACCTTAATGGATACTCAAAAGTTTGTAAGGATTTCGACTGACAACATTTGACCGTTGGCTGAAAGCCCGATTGCCGAAATGTTAATAGAAAGGATAAAAATAGTCCCTAAGTGAAATTTTGTGCATGTACATAAAAAATAGCAGAAAGCTAGATTAGCAGGAATAATACAAGGGACATCATACCTTAGAAGCTGTTCAAATGACAAAACGACGATTTCAATATGAAAGTTTGAAGAATAAAATCGATCAAATTTTGACTCCCACGAATGGAGTAAAATCCAAACATTAAAAACTCATAGGCAAATGGGTTAAAACATTTAAAGAAAGTGACCATGTGCAGCTCAGAATGCAAATTTATAATTGAAAATATAGAAATAACGATGCATATCCCCACAATGCATCACTTTTTTGGACTTAAGTTTGTATCATTGTATCCATGGATAAACAATTGAATGAAATACTTTTCGTGATCACTCAATAAATCTGAAGTATTAATAGGTTTATCGTGATGTTAACTTTATCCAAAACTACAAACACAACAGTAAGGCTTAATAAATGATAAAAATAGTACGTGGAGAAGTTCCCCAATTTTAGTTCAATAAGTTACAGAAAATGCTAGAAAAAGGAATAGAAGGCATATTGAGCAAAAAAGAAGCTATTACATTTGATTTCACTATGGACAAACATAAACGAAGGTAAAATGCAGAGGATCCCAGCCACATTCAAACGTGAGAGTGAAAGCTGAGTAACCAACAAATGCAATGGAAAAAATTTGAACGGGAAAAATGACAATTCTCGTGGAATGCATGAGTCATAACCCGAGCAGCCACCATGAAAAGCTGCCAACTGAATGCCCGCGCGAATGAGTTTATAATACGCTAGTGCATATTAGATATCTTAAAAATCCATTCTCAATCAAAAAAGTATGATAACCTGGCCCAACAAAAAATGACAAATAATAACTCGACATCTGGATTTCTGACCCACCTTCACATCCCCACCCCCACGTATTCTTAATTAGCTAGGGAAAGAATGAAATAGATATTGAATAATCCAAAAAAAGGCGCACTCTGTTTTCAATTATCTTTTCGGAATAGGAGTCATGAAAATAAATTCAACCTTGGTGTGAAGTTTATGATCCCGAGTCATAATTGGAATTTTAAAAAGCATGCAGAAGAGTAAAATAATAGTTTCAACTAATCAGCTCACGAAACCAAAAAATATTGAATAAACTTTGAAAAAGAATTGCATGAGGTTCCTTAATCACTCAGATAACAGAAGCAGAAAATTAATCCCTAAAAACGGCTAAGTGTTACAGAACATATGAAAAAAAAATTCAAATAGGTTAAAAAAATAGCCTTAGAAGGACTTACACGACATAAGCTACTCCGTACGACAGTTTACTTTACTAACCCGGTAGATATACATTCATTGGCAAGGTAAATCACCCAACAACCGCACCTTATACTGTAATTGTAGGGAACTCAAAACAGAGCGAGAACTCCCGCCCATGACTAAAAACGTATATGTCGGTAAACGTCAACGAAAATCTTTTTAAAAAACACT
The DNA here is from genome assembly GCA_037158775.1 of Hetaerina titia. Classification (NCBI taxonomy): domain Eukaryota; kingdom Metazoa; phylum Arthropoda; class Insecta; order Odonata; family Calopterygidae; genus Hetaerina; species Hetaerina titia. Next base: position 56,257,334 of record CM073773.1, read on the forward strand.
GTACTTACTGAGGATTAAGATTATTCCGTTGAGGTTTCAGTGTATGGTACAATACAGAACACGATTTCCAATCCAAAGAAACTGCGAAAAACCCTATCACGTTACTGCAAATTACACACGAATCAACACTAAAATCCAAACGACTCAATCTCCCTCCAAACGGAATATAGAAGAAACTGTCTTTTTCACGTGGTAACCACTCACACACGTTACCCGGCAAAATGTAACGAGCACAAAAAGATTTAAAACATTTGCTTAACTGGTACCGACCCGTAAAACTTCGTACCTTTCCAGTTCCCCGACCTTAGAAGAATACTCCTCGACCGATGCACTTCGTAGGACCGGCTTTCTGTCGCCTTCACTTCGATGTAAACTGGTCACGTGCCTCTATTGGCCATTCCCGGCGCAGCATGCACCACGCACTACTGACGCTTGGAGGAGACGCTCCGGCTACGCTGCAGTGCTGCCAAGCTTCGCACTTTAGAACCGTCGGTAGTAAGGGTGTGGTAGTTGACTATAATTTGTCATTGTATCCTTATGAAATAAATACATTAACTCGAGTTTAACTGCAACAAGCTTTATTTTCACTTAACAATTTCCTGATATTGCAACAATTTTGTAAACAGCCTTACGTGTCATTACACTTTTTTTTAATTTAACACATTCCGAAGTAATTACAACTATTATGCTATCTACTTAAGAAAAATCACCTTCGACGGTTTTTACAATTAATAAAATTATAATGAAAAATAAAAATAAGGCATAAGATAATGATATGGCAACATTGTCCGATGAATCATTGGCCGGACGGTATTGAAAAGGGAGGGAAATAACACTAATCGATGAATTGAATTTTCTCCTGTAAATCTTGTTGTTAATTACAAATAGATAAATTTCCATGGGCACGTGTAGATTCTTTGTTTTTTTTAATAATTATACCATAAGATGAAAGAATAAATGATCTACCAGCAAAACTACAAGAGTTGCTGCTACAATTCTCAGTGGTTTTCGAAGAGAAATTGTCCACATACGATTGCAGAATAAATTCTACACCGAGATTCATCGCAAAACATTTTAACATTTCATTAGGCAAATCATGAAAAGAAACTTCAAAAGATGTTAACATAAATACTCAGAAAAAGTTATCACATATTAAAATAAATATAACAATATGCCGTGGCACTCCTGAGAGAATAAATGCAAACAATTACATAAGCACAAGCCACCTGTTTTGAACAATGTTTAACTTCACGCTGCCCTAATACAAACATTGTTCTCTTAATGTTCGAAATATATGTCACGCCGAGTTTAGTTTCTTTCCTGGACAAAATATATCTTCAAACTTTCCATATGCTCATGCAAGTCATATTCAGTCATCCTACTCATTTGGATAGAATTCACAATAAAAACGAACTTCCAAATTTTCCTGTCCAGTCCCACAAAATACTTCATGAGGACAACTTTTCCTTAGGAAGTATCCAAGAGACAATAATTAGATTGTTTAAAATATAACATGATAATAGTCAAAAAGATTTTTACATGCAAAAGGTTTGAGTAAATATGTGTTGTACAATATACCAACAGTTTATCAAAGCAATGTTTATACTGTACATAAGGCTGCTTCTGCCCAGATTCAACTCGTAAAACTTTTCACGGCTTAACAGAATTATATCACAATCTCTCAATGGATAATCGAAAGTCTGATTTTAGAACACTATAAACCCTACTTGACTACCTATAAATATCATGGGCAATTTATCACTTTCCAATGGCCACTAGGTATAAGCTCTGCAATTATAAATGTTGATCATGAACATTATATACAGTGAGTAAAACTTTTCAATTAAATTTCAAAGCTTGATGTTAGATCTTAAGGCATTATTAATATCAAAAATTGAATTATTTCACATATTGTAATAAATGTGCAAAGTTACCAATGAAATAATTTTACCTACTGAACTATACTACTGAAGACAAATTATCTCCACCTAAACAAAGTAATAATGAGCACTGTTTTTGTAGAGAGGTTTTCCTAAGAGTTTCTCAATAATTACAAATACTTATTATGCATATCTTCAGGGGAGTTAAAGATGAAGCAAACTATTCAAGTGGACCATTGGTCAGAAACCTACTGCCATTCCCGCTCTTCTCTTAACCTCTTTCTCAAGAAAAACATTGGAAGAATTTCATAGGTCCCATCTTTGTACAGATCCTCAGCAATGCATAAATGCCTAGCCACAGCTCTAGCCTCATTTAAAACCTAATCATATGCAGTAGGTTTCTCCTCAGAGTGAGAGTAAACAAATCTCTGGTTAATAGACTCCTTAAAACACACAATAAAAACATTGTGAATTGTTTTGGATATGATTTTTCTGTGTTACCCCTCCCTTCTGGATAGAATTCCCTCACATAACATTTCAGTGGGCTAACAATGCATTGAGTAGAGGGAGGATGACTACATGTCTATATGAGTGGTCCTGTGGTAATGATGAATCATCTTCTCCTTGTGGTCTTGGAAACTATCCTCTTCATCTCTGGGGACTCCCTTGCACATATATTTATTTATCTCCTTCTATCTAAATATCTTTTAAAAAGTAATTCTGTTGTCTACAGGCAAGAATTTTAAAGGGATGTCCATTTCATGGAATGAGGCACTAATCTTTCATATGCTTTACAAATGCCCCACTGGCCCCAGGAATGTGCTAAATCCAATTACCTTTGCAACAAAGCCAGTACCAAATTTAGGACCAGCATGTTTCTTTGAAAAGAGAATGGAACAAAGTATAAAAAAAATATTCCTTATTATGACGCCATCTAATGGGCCCAAAAGAGGAATGGAAGAACAACAATAAAGCCTGTGAACAGTTCAAAGTCACAACGAAGAATACAAAAATAAATTCTTTCTGTATTCCTTTGTGTTTTAGAACCATTTATAACAACAGAGATTGACATAATATTCTATTATGTTCTTGTACAGTTCATGGTGTTTTCATTTTGTTCTAAACATTCCAATAGAATGTTACTGATGTATATCTAAAGAACATTTTGAGCATAAAAAATACACAAAATTTCACTAATAATATGAGGTAGCCAAATTGCAAGAAAGATTAAATCTCAAGCTATATGTTATGGTAGTACCAATGATTTAACCTACATATTTTAAAATTAATTAATTCGATATAAGTTATCAATTTGAAGAAGGTAAATTTTAGTCCTAAATTTTACTGCTGATCAATATTATTTAGAATTTTTTAAATATGCATTTATTCCATAAAATCAATAATAGTAAAAATATTAGTCTAGAACCCTATAAATACTCACAGCACTAAATATTTGGAAGTAGAAAATGTGCAACTTTGCAAAAACAGCAAACAACATTTAATTCCTAGACTTGAAAGTATACACCTACTGAAATGTTTCCAATTTAAGCCAAAATAATTCCTAGAGCTTTGGGCTATGATCAGTGTTTTTATGTCCAGACATTATTTTGGATTCTAACCAAACTATATATTTAATTTATCATAACAAAATGTTTGAGAGAAAGATATGGCTATGGTAGGCTAAGCCTAATGGGTTCTGTAAATGGGTGGAAGGGTTCAGTCAATATTGCTTTAGAAACATCAAAAATAGAGTTGATTTCATCAGCTATAATTTGAGCTGAGAATAATAGAATTACTTAAAAACAATATTTCTTATTTTACACTGATGCTTGCGGACTATGTACAATTGGCTCAAGGTAGTGTCCTAACACATTCAATAGGTTAGTAATCTAGATAGTGTAAATGTGCATCATAAACAGTTGCTTGCTTACTTAATCACAAGCCAAAACATATCTAAAATAAGTATTTAACAAAACTATATAAATCATTTTTCATTTACGTTATAACTGGGTATGTAAAGCTTACCCTAATATACAAATACAATTGACATTATGGACTCAAATTGCATAGCTCTCCAAAATGCAAAAATAGTTTCTTTAGCTGACCAAAATATATTACAGACTACATAAGCATCAACACAATAAAATCTCAGACCTTGATAGCAGGTATATTCTACAAAATTTTACAGCAAAGAAAGATTAGAGCAACTGTAAGTAGAAGATGACAAGTGGGTGTGTTGATGTGCAGTTTATACGGAAAGGAAATGCATGCAAGGATACACTATATAAATAACTACTTATTTGAGCAACCCTTACTTAAAAAATGAACTTGTCTCAGATCTCTGTATAGAAAGTTGGTCTTTCTATATGCAATAACCTAAATGCACCCGGCAAAAGATAGAGCGTTATGAATCCCACGGCAGCATAAGTGAAAAATTTGTAGCCCAATTCAACAGCCACCTCTGCCCGACTAGAGCTAGGTTCATTTGGAGATTTGTTGGTTCCAAGCAGCACAGCTCGAAGGGTAGCATACGACGCCCATTTGCAAATGGCACGTGTCGCCACAATGCAAGAGAATCCCAGGGCTGTGCGCAGTAACATGAGTCCCATCATTTCATACGATGGCCACAGTATGGCATGAGGAAGTGTTGGCTTGGGGAACGGCTCTTGCATTGTACCCAGGTGATAATTGGTCCATGCACCAACATGGACCCCAAGACTTACGCCAAGCACCACGGTCGTGTCACCCCTGCAAAATAAATTTAGCATAATCTCAATCTGTGGACAGTTCACTACACAAAGTGAATGTTACAATTAGGGTTGAAGCACATTTAAAAACAACATCTGTACACAAATTTTTCAATTAACTTTTAATGAAGGCAATTTAAGTACTGATTTATATTTGTCCATTTTTACCATATCAGAAGGTAAACCTCATTTTTATAGAGAGCAACAGTCCATTTATTCAAACTATAAATCCACCTTAACTAAGGGGAGAGAAAGAATAACACAACATCCACTCTAGAAAATCACCAGCTTCAACAAAGTATTCAAATATTATGGAAGAATGAATGGGAAAGAGAATATGATTACAAATTGAAATGAAATTACTGACTTTGTAATTCCACAAACTTTGTTTAATAACACAACCCAGGTTTCGAAGTTGAACATCATCACATGGTCCTCATAGAAGCAAACTTGATGTACACACCTTCTTTCTATTGTTTTAAGTTCAACTTTGTGGAAGTTCATGTTCAATCTTTATATTATTAAGAACACAACGTATACATCCACTGTTCTTTATTATCATACAACTAGTTTCAACGCTGACGCCTAAGCGTTGAAACTAGTTGTATGATAATAAAGAACAGAGGAATTATAAATTGTGTTCTTAATAATATAAATATAACATACCTTCTGATCCAGGGAGAGGGGTGGGTCAGAGACAGAGAGTGGAGGGGTAAAAAGGTTAAAATGTAGCTGGGAGGAAGAGAGAACTTGCATCACTCAGTGTCAATCATTGACTTGGAAGAGCGGTAGGTCCAAGGGAGGGGAGTGGGAGGGAGGGTGGTTGCAAAGGCATCTGACCCCAGTGGGCATTGAATGATGGCATCATGTTTAAACACTAATGAGGAAGGTAATGGGAAACAACCTCAATTACTTATCCTTAGTAATGAATTATGAGCACTAGAGAGAAAATGATCCCTGAAAACTATGGGGCTCATCCCAAACAGCCGTGTGCTATGCCCGACAGTGAGAGAGGCAAGGTTTCCTTGGTTGTCATTTCACTAAATCTTTGCAAATGCAAACGTAGTACCACAGAAGACACACAAGAAGAACAAATTAGATGGAATAGGCACTCGGAATTTAGGATGATGTTGAGGGAAGGAATATTAGAGAAAATAAACTGAGAATTGGAGAAAGGAAATATAGGTAGATGTTTTAGGTCTGTGAGATATGAGATGGAAGGATTGCAAGGATTATCGGAGTGATAGTTATAGAGAACTATACAGTGGAGGGAAAGAGTCAGTGAAGGATGGCAATAATATCAAATATGTAGGAAGATTCCTGGTTAACATAGAGCAAGCAACGGAGAGAATATCACTAATAGAAGTAACAGCAGAATCAAAGAAATTTGGTCATTGCTCAGGAATGCATGCCACCAAGCAATCATAGGAAGGAATATATCAATAGGGTCTACCATCAGTTAGAGAACATAATTGAGGTTGTTCCTGGAGGGAAACAATTGATAGTGATGGGGGATTGGGACGTGATATTAAGCGAAGGAAGTGATGGTGATGAGATGGGGGACTATGGTTTAGGTCCAAGGAATGACCACAGGGAGAAAGCAATTGAGTTCTGTAGGAGACAGGGGTTAGTCATCATCAACACTTGGTTTAGACACTACAAAATATGCACGCATACATGGAATCACCCCGGGATTGAGTGAGATATCGGTTAGACTATTTCATGGTTAAGTACAAATTTAGGAACAGTGTGATTAATTCACACAGTTTCTGGAATGGATGCAGAATTAAACCATAAGTTAGTAATTACAAAGTGTAGTGTCCAATTAAAAAACGTAAAACAGGGAGAACAACTGAGGAAATGGAACTTAGAAGCATTAATGGGATCGACAAGAAACAGTATTAGCAGGCTATCGGGAAATCATGAGTCAGGAAATGGAGTGGGGTACTATATAGGAAAACTATAGGAACAGTAAACAGGAAAAGGACAAGGGAACCATGGATTACGGATGAGATGAATACAAAGTTAGATGAGAGAAGGCAATACAAAAATTTGAAATACAGAGTAAGATAAAAGGAAGTATATACAGTTAAATAATATAACCTACTAAGAAGGGTAACAAATAGAGAAAAAGAGGAGTGGTGGAAAACTTAGAGTACAAATATGGAACGTTTGCAGAGAACGGGTGAAATTGGTGCACAATAGTACAGGTAGGTTAAGACCCTGTTACAACGTTAGTAGGGAAAATTGTTGAAAACAATCAAAGATAAGTCAGGAAAAATATTAGCTGAACAAGAAAATATCCAAGAGAGGTGGAAGGAATATATAGAGCGGCACAATAAAGACATTAGGCTAGCAAGGTTAGACATAGAAAGAGAACATAATATACGTGTAAAGAGGATAGCTTAGGTCCAGGTTTATTCAATGGTAATAAAGAAAGGGCATTGAGAGACTGAAATTTAACAAGGCCATGGGGGTAGACAACATTCCTGTGGAACTACTTAAGGTTTAGGAAAAGGTGGAAAGAAAGAGCTTTTATGGAGTATTCCTAACATTTATGAGAGAAGAATTAAGCTGGCAGACTTTGTCAGATCAGTTTCAGTTCTATTCCAAAAAGAGGAAAGCAGCCATATGTGAGGACTAAAGAACAATAAGTCTGATTTTGCACACAGCTAAAGTGGTTTTCAGGATCTTCCATAAAATGATGGAGAACAGGGCAAATGGCAACTTTGGGGAAGATCATTTTAGGTTCAGGAAAGGAAGAGGCATGTGTAATGCATAAAAATAATGATGTGACTAATGGCGATGAACATAGAAAACAATCAGAATGTATTTGTCTCTTTTGTAGATTTTGAAAAGGCATTCGATGGAGTGAATTGGGTAGAATTGATCGCAGCATCGCAGCAGAATGTTTCGCAGCAAATAGGATTAGATTTGAGGGATAGGAGGTTTATCTGCAACCTGCATGTCTCAGAGTGCTGAGGAGTGAGTGATGGATGGAGAGTCCAGATGGGCAGTGCTAGGAAGAGCAGTAAGACAGATGTGTCCATTATCATCTGCACCTTTGAACGTATATGCAGAGGAAATGAAAAATGAGGCATGTGAAGAACTGGAGGTGGGAATGAAATTTAGGGGGGAATTCACAAAATCAGGTTTGTAGACGATAAAGCTTTACCTTGTCAGTCAGCCAAGGCATTGCATATTGCTGAAAGCATTGGAAAGTCAGGGAGACAGGTTCAGGATGATAATAAATGCAAATAAAACAAGGGTTATGCAGTTTTCAAGAAAGGGAAAGACTAACTATCAAATAGCATTTCACAAACTTGAGCAGATGGTCATTTTACCTATCTTGGAAGTGTTCTGGAACAGGGACATAAGACAAAGATTTGCACTAGGCTAAGAAGCTTTCACAAGGAGGAGAGAATTGATGATGAAGGCATTAAATAAGGATGGTAAGAAAAGGCTCATTAAAACTTTGATATGGAGCGTGGTTACATATGGTCCAGAAACATGGTCATTGAACCAGGATGATAGCTTGGAGGCTTTTGAAATGTAGGTGTGGAGAAGGATGGTGAAGATGAAAGCGCAGTGGACGGAAAGGAAAACAAACAAGGAAGAGCTGGGCACCGCAGGGGAGGAGAGATGAATGTTAGCAGAAATCCGAGGAGATAGTAAAAATGAATGCAAAGTATTTTGATTGGCAATGTGATGTTGAGGACTGTATGGGTTCTGGTAGTCCAGGGGTAGAGCATTGGACTTCTGACCTGATGGCCCGGGTTTGATTCCCAGGTAAGTACCTCTGGAAACCCTCACCTTTGCCCAAGCTATGAGATTTTTCAGGTACCAGATCTTCCTGGTAAACCATATCCAGGGAAAGGAACTAAGCCCCCTAACCTGATGTGTGTATTTCACATCACATCCCATTGGGCTCAGTGCTACATGAACTCTACCATCACCTACCAATCTGACCTTCAGGTTGATTACTGTGTTAATGGTTGGCCTCTATGATAGTGGGCAGAATATTGGGCAAACAAGGAATAGGATAGATGTTGGATGGAATGAAGGGAGGAAGCATTTGGAATTGAAGAGGGATTTATTGCAATGTTGGATGTCAGGTTGTGTTTTGCTAAGAAAGACAAGGGAATTGTTACATTACTGTTGGGTAGCTTGTGTGCATCCAAAACCTACCTTAAGTGGTAGATTACCAATTATAATAATACCCACTCCCTTTGAATCCATCAATTTGAAAAATAAGAGAATTAATAACTAAAAAGGATATAAATGAGAATGCTTTTAGATCAGATAAAGCAAAATATTGTAATATGTTTACAATAAAATTTAAAGCTATGATCTGTTACAGTATCCTACACACACAATGTTTATTTCCAAATATTTTCCTTCATTAAGTGTAGTCATGTTTCCAGTGTAAATCATAAAGTTCTATAGCTTAGTAAATGACACAGCTTCAGCCAAAACATGGTGAAAATCGTTCATGATGGAAGAAGACTTAAAGATGTTACGTCATAATGAAACCTAGCTCTTAATAAAAAAAATTCTATGCGGAAAAACCAAGTGTCTTCTTTCATCATTCTATCATCAAGCCTAGCTTTCCGTTCCCATAGAAAACTCTGTCCCCTTAAACAAGTAACATTTTCCACCAGTCCATAGAGATGAAGATATGCACCACATACATACTTACAGAGAATGAAATAACTGTTATTATTAATCCATTTGAAATATAAACAACAGTCATATGAACAGAAGCAGAATCTGAAATTAAATTGCCACACTATTACTAATTTTTGTAATTGCTTCTGGTGCAAACTGTTCATCAGCCAAATTAATGCAGGGATCCAAAAAAGAGATAAGAGCAGAGCTCATGGCCATACCATTTTTACTACATATTTGCTATCTGGGTGCAAGCAATTCATTTTACATCAACCTTTTTAACTCATTCAATGAAAAACAACAAAGAGAAGTCAAGAGCTCAGGCATTACAGTATTTATCCTGGAGTTTTCAAAGTCAAATTTCATAATTTTTCAAGGTAATGCAATACACAAATGTTTGGTGAAGTTTTCTCGGGTCTTCAACCGGGTCCCGAGAAAACGTCACCAAGCTCATATGTTGGGAAAGCACCAGATCTTAGTACACAAATGTGGTTACTTTACTATACAATATTCTTGGAAAATATTAACTTTTCAAATATCATATTATTGCTCATGACATTGCGACACACTGATTGGAAAGGAACAAATTTATTCCAGAAATCTTTTCCCTGTTGATGGATGGATGATTGACGGTCTCAACAATCAAGGGAAGTGCAATCTACAGCAGCAAGATCTCCATACCTTGCCTCAGCTTGCCAGCCACAGTGCACTATACATGTAAAGCCTAAATACCATTTTTTTTAGGTGTTTTAGATGTTAGGAGTAGGTAAAATTGAATTTTCCAGCATGACATACAGTAAATTCTTGCTAATCCAGCCCCAGCTAATTCGGACTCGAGCATAACCCAGACATGTTTCAGGTGGGTACTATGGGGGGTTTATTAAGGGATCACAAGAGACAGCACTGCTGTTCTCTACATAAATATAACTTTTAAGTTTCTAGTAATATTGGTGAAAATAATAATGACTTTTCAATCAGTACTCCAGCAGAACATATGAAATAATGAAAAAAGTATCACCACATGAAACAATTCCTATGTTCACCCAAACACTGCACGTTTTGCAGATGCAACACATGAATTTCACATGCATGGCTAATTCTTTCCCAGCAGTTTCATGATTCCCCATATACCTAGATATTTAATGTTTTCATATCTTGTGGGAGATATACAAACATAACTCCTGACAATAGCAGCAAAGAAGTAACAGTAAAAGAAAATGTAAGTTTGAACATTTAACAATGTGACGTTTCTTGAGAAATAGAAGAATGGGTGCTTGGAATTGCTTGGCACACTATCCTACCGGAAAAAGAAGACCAAGATTGACATATTTACTCTTCAGTTTCAATTAAATGCCCACTGGATGGATGTGAAGTGAAGTGTGTTCCTCTTTCTAAATAAATTTTAGGTCTATCCTCATATGACTTTTCCTCAATGAGAAGAAAGACCACTAAAAATAATTTTTATCATCAGAAGCAATTTTGAAGGGCATTTCAAAAAATGACATTCAGCATGTCTTTGAAGACTGGAAAAAAGCTAGGAGAAATGCATAGGAAAATTAAGGATGGAAGTCATCAGAAAAAAGATCAAAGAATGTTGAACAATGGTAAAACACATAAATTCACAATGAAATCTTTAATTTAACTTTTTAAAAAGGAAATGGAACGTGAAAAAGGGGCTTCAAAAAATGATGTAGGTCATATTTGGCCATCAGAAACTTGCTTACCGAGTTGGGGTCCACCTGTCTCCGCTTGGTGAGTATATGACCATGAGGACAGCAGCAGTGGTGAGTATATATGGTGAGTGCTTGTGAGTGAGGCAGAAATGATCCATGGAGTCAACCAGTGGAATTAATGGAATCATTAGCACCAAGACCAAAACAAGACCTGCCACTATATCCTGAGATTTAAGGAAGGACAAGATGGAACTCATTAACTTTTTTGAAAAAAAAAAAGACACTTGATTGTTGATTTGATCACGTTAAATAAGCATAAATATGACAAATCAATTACATGACAGAAATTTCCTTTTGACACATAATTGAACACAAATGTTGGTACCAGTGTTATATGTTACCATCACAAAGAAGTAAGGGATAAATTTTCTTATCAGAAACTTCTCCATAGTAGATTATTTTGCACAGAATAGCAGTATCATTGCTATGTCAAAAACACAGTCATATAGGATAGTCTTCACGAACACATATACTTATTAAGGATTTCATTGTATTACTTATACTATTCAAAGGAAATTAATTAATTATTTATATCCTTTAAAATTCATGATCACTGAACAAGTAAACTTTTTTTCACAAAAAAATTTATTTCGCTACTACCGGTTTTATTGCATAGGCAACATGATCATGTATGGCACCATGACAACATACATACAGTGGAACCTCGCTTAACGAATACCTCACATAGTGAGCAATTGGTATTACGATAACATATTTGCCCCAAAAATGACATACTTAACTAGAAAGTGACTTTCACATTATGAGTAACAAGGAGAATGGAATTGTCTGAATGACTGCACACCTTTTACTTCAGTTTGTGTTTAGCACTCATTCCGCTAGCCTTAGTGCCTCTAGTGATCATAATTTTTTCTAAACTTGGACTAAGACTAAGGAGATAGATGCGTAATAGAGTGTGACCAAAATATATGTGCAATTGCAGAAACATTTGCAAGAAGAGGAAAGTGACTTTTGGCAATCTTTTTAGAATATGTCAGAATTATCAATGGCTGAAGAAGTATCAAGAGGAGCCGTGCATGGTTCTAGAAGTTTACAAGAAGAACTGTCATCCACAGCATTGTGAGGCATGATGACGTAGCAAGCTCTGAGTCAATCAACTTCATCTGACACTTCAAGAAACGCATTGTTTTTTGAGGGTTGTTGGGTCAAAAAGATTTTTAATTGTGACAAGACTGGTTTCTTCTGGAAGATGATACTAAAGTGACTATATATTTTTACATGTAACAGTAGAAGAGAATGCATTGCCCGGCCACAAGCCAATGAAAGGCTGTCTCAAACTACAATTCTGAGCAAATGCAAGTAGCAACTAGGAAATTAAATCCCTGCTTGTTTACCATCCAGAAAGTACACAGTGCTAAGTCCAAACCAGCATGCTAATTGTAATGTGAAGATCACGGGAAACTGTTGCATCATACCATGCGTATAAGACGTTGCCCTAGTAAGGAAGTGGCAATGCATGCTAGAAATTGATATAATGATAACTCCCGAGTTGAATTTTTACAAAATTTTGAAGTGTAGGTAAAAATAAATGCCTCTAAACAGCTTTCTGGTAAAATGGAATAAGGTATTTTTCATAAATGATTAATTATCTATTTTGATTCGTTTTTGGTTTTACAAATAGAATTCGCATTCCTGGTTGCTTTATTTCACGACAAAAGAAAAGACAAACATGATCCACGATCCTAAATAATCTGCATATCATTTTTTTTTAATAAATTCAGTTTCTAATTTATTTTTTTGGCATGGCATGCATTAACATTATTTACATAAATTTTTATGCAAAAAGATGTTTCACTAAATGAGTGTTTTGCTTTATGAGAAAGCAGAAAGAATTTTGCTTGTTGAACGAGGTTCCACCGCATTTAATGATGTCACCTATATTTTGAAACCGGAAACAAGTTTAATTATTCAGTCGGCAAAGCTACATTGGCAAATCTATGTAGTTTGTTACACCAACCTGAGTGCATGAAACAAAGCTCTGTCCATGGAATCTTTGAACATTGGCAGGGAAGTGCTCATAAATTCAATTTTTAAGAGAGTTAGTAAAGAAGCTGCTTTGAACTTTTAAAATTTTGTTTTCTCCTTCCAATTCTTTCAGTTACCATCTACAGGTAGAAATTAAACATTGTACTCAGTATGCAACTCATCATGACTCTAGCTAAATAAATTGCAAGGTTTAATTCACTCTGTGCCCTCATATATTATGGCGAAATTCTCCCAGGAGGCCACCCAAATTAGGAAAAAGCCTGAGAGCAATGAGTTGATATTGCAAATGGTTTAAAGTTTAACTGCCACTACTTTCCTCTTTCAGCCCACATTAGATGTATAAAAACTGCCCATTTGCCAGAGATTAAGACAAGCATAAACATCGCACAAGAGTGATCAAGATCAAGAACAAAATACTGATTAGCTGACAGAATCTGTATTTGGTTCATTACCTCCTTTCAACAGAAAACCTTAAAATTACATGGGATTTGGTATAACCCCAATTTTATCTATTGCTAAATGAAAATTTTGATAGACCAAGCAAAACTGTTAAACAGTATCATGATTCTCTTATGAAAGACCAATGCTGAGATAAGCACTAATTTCTTGCATTCAAATACACTTTTTATCAGCTTCTCATAATTGATACCAACCTACATGCTATCACTTTCCACACACACACAAAAATACCAAGCACTTTACACTTCATAACAATTTTTAAAACATAACATACTGATGATAAGATTCAATCAACCCTTGAGCACTTCGTGCACCATGGGAAAATTTGTTTACTGACCACCCTGTTGTTCCTAGTACAAATAGTCGAAAATACTTTCATGGATGTGAAAGAGAAATTTTCTCTGATGGTAGGCTATTAAAATAGCAGAGCAAAGAAATGCTACACTAATATTGGCTGAACTAGGCAGTAAATTAACATTCCAAGCACACCAAACTGATAGATTTGGTCTACCAAGTCAAACAAATCCAATCTTGTGTAAGGATACACATAAGATACACAATAGTCTTGACTATCATTAGCCATAAAATGCAAAACATTGTAGAGCTTAGAAAGAGATGAGTTGTCATTTCTTGCATGAATTTAATCAATATATTAATGACACACATTCTCAAGTTTCCTAAATTCATGTGAAGAAATATAATTTCCTTTAAATGATTACTGGATTACATTTGCAAAAGATAAAATATACAAATAACTATTCCATTGAGTAATCCTCTCAACCCCTTTAATTAAAAATTTCAGTACAATGCAATAATTTCAGAGCGTAAAAATCATTCACCTTGACCGGGATTCGAACCCGGATCCCTCGATATCCGGCCGAGTGCTTTAGCCAGTTAAGCTACCATTTCAGAGTTTAAGAGGATGCCTCGGTAGCTTAACTGACTAATGCACTCGGCCTGATATTGAGGGATCCAGGTTCGAATCCCGGTCAAGGCAAATGATTTTTACGCTTTGAAATTGTTGCATTGTAATACACATGTAGCGGAAGACTTCGTTAAAAGTTACTGTTGTGGGATCTCCCGCAGTTTCTTGAAATTTTTTTAAAAATTTCAGATTAAATCTTATTCAGGCCTTCTAGGGACTTTCAGGCAGTGGCCCTGATACTCAAGTCATTGGGACACCTGAAAGCTTAAGTTTTATCATGAATTACTGACACTAAAACTTACAAGGACAGAATGCATTCCAAGGTAGAGACGACTGATACACACGACAGAACACCATACTATTGCAAAGAGCACTCCACAAGTGATCGAATACTGAAAGAACAAAGAGAAGTTTCAGCCGACACCCTAACAAATGCAAGTGATCAACTATACAACAATAGTGGCAAGACACAAAAGAATGCCCCTAAAGGACAGATAACCATAGGGGCTTGGTCTCATATATAAACTGTCAGTGCTCAATCATGCATTAAATTAACATAGAAATATGGATGAGATTAACATATGACTAAAATGCAGACTATCCATAAAAACATGAGGCAAAGTGATATTAAATATTCAAATAGAAATACACTGTGTGCAATTTATAAAATGATGATGAACAGACATTTCTATGGAAATAGAGAACATTTCTTCCACCACAATCACCCTATAATAGGACTTTCACACAAGATTTACAGCCAATTTTGTGATTTTAAATTAACCATTAACAGTAGTTACAGGAGAACAAGTGCATGGCTGAGATCAAAACACTCTCTATAACATATGGATAATTAACATCTGATAAAACCTTAACTATTGACAACACCATTTCTGTAATATTTCCCATATTTTGTTGCAACCACCAAGCAAAATCAAGGGCCATTGACTGGGAAAGACAGTACATTTGAACACCAATCACTACAGCATTACATATCCAAGAGTAGGGGATTTAGGAAAATGAGTTATACATTATGTACTCTCATGATATGTTAAAAGTCTCACAAGATCACCATGCCACTCCATCATTTTTTTTATTTTATGCATGCCCCAAGTTGCATATGAACCTTAATGTAAATAACATATTACTCTTTGGCCATTTTGCTAAAGAGTTGACAGTGAGAAAAAACAAGAAGTTGTAAAAAGGAAGTAAGGAAAGAAAGGCTTCATACTCCTGGGAGGTTATTTTTTGATGTGGTGATATTTTGGTGAAAGAATAAGAAATGGTTTCCTTGGCAAGCTGAACTCTTACAAGCCACTGTATTAGGCTAATTGAACAGTAAAAATAGAGAAAGTGCAGTTGAGGGAGTAAATAAAAGATCAATAATGATTTTAATATTTCCCTGGTAGTCTAAGTTTTTTTCTAAAGAACCAATGCAATAGTTGATTCATGTTCTTACATTTGACTGATACATGGTGAGGTTGAAAATTAAAGAGATAGGGATGGTGAGGTAATAAGATTTGGTGTGAATTTCTACTCTTGTGACTCCTATTCCTTGTCCTTCCCTCCATGGGTATATTGACAGTGTATAGTTTGTATCTATTTTATTCTCTATTCGACATCAAGGAAAGTATTAATGCAATTCAAAAGTGCTGATAAACATTATCAAGACAATATGGCAAAATATTACTTTGAAATTCACTGATGTAGGTTACCAAGTACTTATACAGAATATACCTTATTCCTAATAATGATGTCTGCTAGGAGATGTCTCAAATACAATAACATTTTGCTAAATTCTGCCAGTAATGTTGACAGTGGAATATTTAGAATTGTCCCACAGAAATGCCTCACTGCTAGACTTCTACATTACCGAGATTAATATTTTGACCTTCATTTCGTAAGTACAAATTTTGTAATTTATAGGTATCTTCATTTCTTTGTGTATCGTGTATGTTTGGTTTTATTTGAAATTTTATTGTAAGTCATACTGATGACATCCACCATATCAAACACCATCTCAAGGATGAATAAAGAATAATATTAGCATAGAAATTCCAGAAAATTATGTACGCTTGAACTGGAGGATGAGTTGTACCCACTTGAATTCCCTGTCAATTATTGGAGTATACTAATTAATTGAGTGATATATTACATTCTGGCTGAGGGGCTCCATTCGATTCTGGGAAATCCTACAGGGGATAGCTGGTGAGCTATGCCCAAGCAGGGTGATTTTTCTGGTACTATATTTTCCTAGGAAACCACAGGGCACAGAGAATTGTTGGCTTCTCTACTACGACCTGTGAATTCCATATTTTACTGGATTATTTAGGCGATTTCTACCGTCACCTATGAAACCAACCTTCACATTGATTACAGAAGTTTTTATTATCTGCCTAAACCCTGCCATAGAAAGGTTGGGGGAGGAAATATTTCTCTGCATTAGGTCTCCATGAGTAAATCAAATTTAATAATCTCTCTATTCTAATCTATAATTTATAATTATATCAAATTTTCTAAGTGTTAGGTATTGTTTATGAGAGTGGAAAGTGAACAGCACATAGGACAGTAGAAAGTATTTGATGATAATAAAGTTTGCATCATAAAGCTAGAAGTTAGAGCAGAGGTTAGTATTGCTCTTTCAATAAAAGAACTGCAACAATTTGAAAGTTTGTGGGTTCATCCTGGTCCATCCAAATCCACCTCTTATTGTAGAGTATTTTCTAATAACAATGTGAAAAGTGTTGCAAGATGATGTGGATAATTTTATCATTGAATTAAGTTTATCATGATATTATTAGTGACAAGAAGGAAATATTTTATTTCCTTAGCTAGAAATATATTTCTTCGTGTCTACTAATACATGGTACATGTGTTTTGGGACCATGATTAATAAATGCCACCTTTCAGGACATCTCCATAAATAATATGACTTTAATAGTTTTAATAATTTAATCAATGTTCATGTAACAAGGTTGTTTTAGCTTCAGTGAATTCAGATTTTAAATTCAGTGAATTTAAGGCACAAAATAAAATTTTATAAGAGCTACAAGGACAAAAAATAAAGACAGTGAAATATAAAGATGACCAAGTAGTACTGGTGGAATCAGATAAGAAGCCAGTTTATGATAAAGAGTTTTGTAAGAGCGGGTAAAGAATTTAGAATTAACATAAATCTAGGAAATACAAATGTGTTGAGAGAAAGTAGCAACAAAACAATCATTGTCATATCCATTGAAGGAAAAACTGTTGAGCAAGTGAAATCATTTCAGTATTTGGGAAGCTTAGTCACTTAGAATGTAAACTGTACCAAGAATAAAAAAAAAAGGATATCTATGAAAAAGAAACATGTTGAAAAGGTGAAAGGACTTTCACAGCAAGAAGAATCCCAATAGAACTGGTATAGTGCTTTTATAAATATTTGTTTCGAACGTGGTATCTTATTGCAGGGAAACATGGTGATTAATTACCAATGTTCGAATTTCCCTCCAAAAAAATTTGAAAGCTCCCACATCAGCAATTTTGCCACATTTCCACCTAAACAAGAATATATACGACAATGCTGGAGGGACCACAATAAGGCTCTCAGAGAATGAAGAATCTGTTACGTTTTCTCATTGGACTTATGAGACTAAGGCAACTATTTCCTAGAGCATGTTTCAGTTAAGATTCTCAATTTATTAGTTTGGAAATCGCTGAAAGATTTCCAAGAAGTATAGTTCTAATGTTGTTTTAACAATGAAAATGAAAGCATTAAGTTTGGTTGGTTTTGTTGGGGAGGCAACCGACAGCTAAGGTCATTTGCGCCATTAGGGATGGGTAGGAAAGGAAGGGTGGAGAGAAACCCGGCGTCAGCATTAGCCTACTCTTGTCAAAAGGCACCAAGGGATCTGCAGTTTAACGTCCCATCCAACGGACGGCGTACTCACTCAAAGTGCTCTCCACAAAGCACCTCAAGTAGGGATCGGGATATAACTGAAAAATATTTGTTGTCTCGAGGATTTGAATCCGGGCCTTTGCGGTGGGAAACCTGTACATTAGCCCGATCCGCAGCATCAAGTTGAAACATTTAAGTGATTAAGTGGTAAACAATTTGTCCCAGCCTGGGTTCAGGGAGATGAGGTGAACATAGGGAAAGAAAGGGGAAGGAGAATGGGTATTTCTATGGCCAATTCAATACCAATGGTGTCTTTTTAGGAAAAACTGTTATAATTATAGGCCATTTATAAGAGTTTGGTAGGTGGGGTTCATGGATTTGAATTAAGGAGTGTATGGCATATGGGTCAATTAAGCAACCCCACTGTGGTGCTATTGTAGAGGCAAAAAAGTTAGAATAAAAAATTTGAGATATTGAACTTTTTGTGACTACTAAAGACAAATAAATACATGGATTAAATTGATTTCTGCTGAGAGAGCCAAAAAGCAAAAAAAAATAAATCTCCTATTGACACAATTTAATCTCTCTCAAGGCATCGTCTCCCTCAATCAATCCCTCCCAACAAAATCTAACATCTAACATAACAATCAAAATCCCAAACCTACTGGGATATGAGAATAATGAGTGAACACTTAATAACAGGAAAAGAGTGACACAAATCATGCAAAAACTGTGAAATATTATACATTATGAGTAAATTTAAAATAAATACAGAATAGGCATATTTAAAGAAAAACAATAAATACAACATAAATAAATAATAATAAATGAAAATAATAAAGTATAAAACTAAAATTGGTAATAAAAAACTTCATAGTCATAATAATAGGATAAAAGATAATTTTGATAAAAAAAGCTAAAAATGAATTAAATATAGATTATTATTACTATAAGGTAATCTATCAGTTAAGGTAGGTTTTTGGATGGACCCAACTATCAAATAAATAACTTGTGATTCCAAACACAACACAATCGAGCAACCTAATCTACATCAGGTCCCTCTTCATCTCTGTGTACTTCCTTCCTCCCTTCATCCCATTCAACATCCCTATCCTGTTCTTGCCCTTTCCTCGTTTGCCCAACATTTTCCCCTCTATTACCTTCTTCAACATTCCACTACCGCTCAATACGCCTTTCATCCATTTCTCCTGCCTCCATAGGATTTCTCTCAACAAACCCCTCTCCTCACCCACCATCTCCAGTACTTCCTCATTTGTTTTCCTTTCGGTCCATTTCACCTTCTCCATTCTTCTCCACAACCACATTTCAAAAGCCTCCAATCTACGTCTAGCCTCCTGCTTCAGCAACCACGTTTCCGAGCTATACATAGCTACACTCCATATCAAAGTTTTGACGAGTCTTTTCTTAACCTCCCTACTCAACGTCCCTGTCATCAACTTCCTACTCCTTGTGAAAGCATCTTGGCCTAGCGCAATTCTTCTCCTTACATCCCTACTACTTTGACCACTTTGGTCCAAAATATTTCCGAGATACATAAACTATTCTACCTGCTCTTATTTTTTCCCCTCATATTTTAATGTTTAGCTTAGCCTTTTTATTTTTGGAAAATCGCATAACCTTTGTTTTATTAATATTGATTCTCATCCCATATCTATTGCATTGAATTTCCAATTCACTCAGCAATGCTTGCAACCCCTTAGCTTGCTGACAAACCAAAGCCATCAGTAAACCTGATTTTATGAACTTCTCTCCGACTTTCACTCCCACCTCCAGCTCTTCCCATGCCTCCTTAATCATTTCCTCCGCATATAAATTGAACATCACCAGTGATAATGGGCAACCCTGCCTTACATCTCTTCCTTCCTAACACTGCCCATCCGGACTCTCCGTTCCCCACTCGCACCTGAGCAGTCTGAGACATGTACAGGTTGCGGATTAGTCTCCTGTCCCTCCAATCTACTCCTATTTTCTGCAATATACACATTAGTTTTTCCCAATTCACTCTATCAAACTCTTTTTCAAAATCAATTGCCCTATCTCATTGCTTCCAATCCTGTCTTCCATTTGTGAGAGTGTATTATTCTCAACAGGATTTATTATTTCACCTCTCCCTTTTTATTTTCCCAGCAACATGGTTTCCTTCCAGAAAGATCATGCCTGACAAATCTTGCTGTCTTTCAGCACACCGTCATGGCAATAGACAAATCAAGTTAACTTGATGCCATCTAATTAATTTACAATCTAATTAAAAACAATGCAATGCATTAAAAACGATGCAATCTAATTAAAAACTTTATTTCTCAAAGGTTTTTGATGCCCTCCATCATCAACCCCTCCTTCATAAACTCAGCCAACAGTTAGGTGTACATGGTACGTTTCTCTACCTTCTTTCTAGCTTTCTCACCTACAGAACCCAGTATGTGATACTCTCGGATCCTTTTTCCTCTTGATCTCCTGTGACGTCTGGAGTTCCCCAGGGCTGTATCCTTGGGCAATATTTTTTAAATTTATCCATTAATGATCTTCCTCCCCGGCTCCTTTCCTCTCAAGTTCATACCCTTCTCTATGCTGATGATTGCAAGATTTCTAAGCATATTACTTCCAATTGTATTCACCTTCAACTGGTCCTTAAATCGAATTTCCCTCTGGTGTGATACTTGGAAACTTAACTTAAACCCTGGAAAATGCAGCATCATGACTCTTGTTCTGAAAAAAAACCTCTGACATTCAACTACACCATTAACTCAACTCCCTCAAACAGAGTAACAACTATGAAAGACCTAGGCATTTTAACCGACCATAAACTAAATAACTCGGACCACATTAAGACTGCACAAAATAAAGCAATGTCCCTATTAGGCCTTCTTTACCACTTCACAGAAATTAAAGATCCAATAGCACTTCATTCATATTTCTCAATAATTGTCCTTCCCATAGTATCATATTGCTCCCCAATTTGTTCCATCTTAGCCCCAACTAATATAAAATCCCTCGATTGTATCTCTCATTTCTTTGCCAAAATAGTCGACCATCGAGTCCCACATTTCCGCAATATCTCCTTAAATGCTGTTGTCTTCTTTATCCATTTATAGCCCCCAAATCTGCAGAATTAAAGCTGATTTGAAACTCCTCCACAACACCCTAAACTCTACTATTGATCGCTCTGAACTGCTCTCTCCCTTCAACTTCAGGATACCATTCGCACCCACTCCCTACTCCATCTGGCTACCCCTAGGATATCTCTCACTAAGTGCTCACCTTTATTTCGCCCCTCTTCCCTTCTAAATTCACTCCCTCACACTGTTAATCCTTTTTATTTATCATGTAACAATTTCACCACCTAAGCTTTATCCCAAATGTGAACCAATTAAATATTTCCCCTGTCCATGTTCGGTTCCCGTTGCTTATTGTTATGCTGTTATTGTATTTTATCTTCTTTCATGTTTTTGTTATATTTTTCACTGTAAATTGTGACTACTTCCAAAAAATGAATAATGTTAAACAATAAATAAATAAGACTTTCTGAATGGTCGGGTACAAAAAGTAATCTTAGATGGTGTTAGTTCTAATGCAGTACAAGTAACTTTAGAAGGAGGAAAAGGTTGATATTCTGGATAAAATGAAGGTAGGAATATTTACAATTAAATAATGGCTTAATGCTGCTTGAACGTCCAGGTTCAATTCAATGTGATGTGTCTGGGCACTCTCCCCTTTATCCAGCTGCACAATATTTTTGGGTATCAGATCTTCATGGGAAATCACAGGCAGAATAAGGTAAGGAAATTGCTCCCCTACTCTGAGGAATGAATTTAACCTTCTATATGGCTTAGTAGAAGGCGAGTTCTACCCTCACCTATCAAATCAACCTTCAGATTGATTACTCTGGCTTCTCTATGGCTCCTCTACTCATTAGGGTATTCTGTCATGTTATGTGGGTATAATAGACTATAAAACAAAATGCAGAAATGCTTAGAATGTGGGTCCACCATTAAACTACTTTGATTAGTGGATTACTGTTGATAATGATAATAATAAATCCCCTGCAAGTGATAGCTATTTTGTTTTGGAGGCTTCAAAACTTCCAAGCATGGCAAAAGAAATTCATGCATAGTAATAAGAATTATAGTATGCATAGTAATATTATGAAAACACTTCCCATAACCATGACAATAATAAAATCTAATGTACTCTTCCATTTAATGCCAATTTTGGAAATTAAAACTTGAAATGGTTATACACTCTTAAAAAGTCATAAGTGGTATGGGATATCTTAAATCATTCAAAATAAAAGAAAACACTGGACTGACCATTACATTCTCACAATATCCTTATAGATGGCTAACCTATGATAAAACTAACCTGATACCTATCCATTGTATATAATATCACTGAAAGTGGTATTGAAGCACCAACCATGGCATGGGTAGAAGGCATGCCATACTCCAATGCCCACTTCTTCTGAAGGCGAAAAACTGGTGGACTGGATGGACGTGGCCATCGAACAATATCTTTGATTCCTTGGCCTTTAAGAAAGACATGAATGTTGGTTTTAATATTAATTAGTAATACGTTCAGATTGTCAAAAAATGTCGCCAATTAAGACCTCTTGTCTATTTCACCTATGTACATTGTGATGGCCCAAACCAACACGACTCTTCGTCCAACAGCACCATCAATGTTCCAAAACCAAAACGGAATGAAAGAAGCGTAGAAAATTTCATCCCCTAGAGCTGTTCCTAAACAAAACAAATAATACCAAAACCTATTTGTAACCACGTAGTCTTTTGATTCTGAATCTGATTCTGAAGACACAGCATCAGTAGCACCCAGGGTTGCCTCTTTAATGGACGGTTTTTTCCGCTGACTCTGAACTTGTCCCTTTTTGGGAGACCCAGAAGATACTTCATCTGTAAATGTTGTTGATATCTGGAAAGTAAATACTGTGGGATTAAAACCGAAGTTGCTCAAAAACTTTCAGTTTCCGTCGAAAGTTCGGAACTGGCATCTAACATTATAAGATATTTCTTCTCCAGCAAGAGGAGCTTACAAAAATAGGGTTCGCACTCAAAATACAAATGAAATAATTTCAGAAGACGTTTAGCCGTTCTCCGATGTGTGTACATGTCAACTACCAAAGAGGAGCTGACCGATGAGAAAACAAAGAAAAGCATGAAAACCCACCTTCGATTTGCGTAAGGCTGTAATACCGTTGACAGAGCTTACACCATCAGTCGATTCATGAACATGACTCCTGTCGATGGACTGACCGGTATCTTGGGATACGGACCCTTGAGACTTCAAATCGGACTTCTCAATTAAAGGCTCATTACTTCGAGGTAGAACTCCAAAGCACATTTGTATTTTCAGAACCAACGACGGTTCTTTCAGTCTGTCAATCAAATCCCACATACTTTGGTGGAGAGTTTCCATTATACACCTTTGGATTGATGTCACTGGTAGTAATCGCAGAGAATTCAAACACCACCACAATGTTCGTCCTTTAACATATATAGTATCTTTTTAAAAGTTTAATTTCATCACAATAATCCAAGAATATTCCGTTGCGAGAGGCGAGCACTTAATGAACACATGTTCAATCAGGTCGCATTACAATGATAACGTTATCACAATTATAACATACATTATCAACTACCAAACTAAATATCACGACTATCACCGTAACCGCACGACCATACTACCTCGGCCATGGCTGACTATGACAATAATCAACAATCGTGAGATCATGACAATATCGAACCGTTTTCCGTCTCGGGAGTGGCGTGTATCATTATTTCATGGCGTAATGTTGTTGATAAATGAAGGGTAATATAATTGTTAAAACTCCAAAGCATCTATCCGAATACCTATCTGAGGAGGGACATTACTTGCATGCTTTTAATGGAAAAAACTACCTGGCTAAGTTCAAACATTTTATTTCTGCGATCACCATTCCTTAAGCCGGGACTCAGAAAGTTTACAGGAAAATATGCTTTTCACCGAAGTATATTGGAAAACAAAATCCACGCGATGTGCATCAGTGTTTGAATGGATGTGCCGACACGTGATTGTTAGTTTTATAAATTTTCGTTGAGAGAAAAGTCGATAAGCTACCAAACTTCCTATTAACTAATGGTTACGTGCTAGGATGACCGTACGAAATTAATTACGACTGATGAACAGGACATTCTACCGTTTAAAGTTTGAACACCTGCAGTTTTTAAGTCAATGACACCGGTTCTTAACCTTCCTGATAACGATTCCAATGGAGTGATTATTTCGAAACCACGTCTGATTCATGATTATGGACCCACACAACACAATCGGTCAACTCAAGGACTTACAGTGATGAAGTGTTTGTACGTAAAATCACAATAACAAAATGATTACAATTAGGAATTTTAGTGACCATAGAAACTTCACGAATTTTGCATATCTCACAAAATTCAGGGGCAACGATATCAGAGGTCGAGAACCACCTCTACAACAACGTGGAAAAGCCACAGCAACCAACCTTTGTCTAGTGTTTGAATATTAGTAATAATTTTTCCTACTAATTATGAGTAATCCTGAATAAGGAAGTCATCGCAATCAATAATGTCGTAAATGACATGAGAAAATTTTCATTAAAATTTTTAGTAGCAAATATCCCCAACCTCCGTTTCCGCATCGTTTAATTTGTATAAACCAACTCCACTGTGTTAACAATTTAATAATAATATATTTATTGAAGGAGCAAAAGGACGCTTGATACAAAGTAAAGATGTACAAAAATGAATTACGGTCATATGAGACATTATTTTTAAAGTAGCTTTTGAGGGCACTGAGAGATATATTCAAATAATCAATATCGCTGCAGAACCCATTAGGGTCTCTCACTGCATGGTATTTGGGTAGACAAAAAAAATTATTCTGTAAAAAGGGATGACAAAACGTTGAACCTTGTTTTCACTGGAGGTACTTCATATGAGAAAAGTAACAAGACTTGGGCATTTCACGTGATTTTTTTAAGATACAATACAAAAATGTAAAATAATTGCTTTCTACTAGCTTCAAGAATGGTTAACCTGAGATATTTAATCATAGTAAGATATACACCCTTCTCCCTGAGTATCAAGAACTTCTTAGCTGCAAATCTTAAAAGTCTACATTTGACACTAACCAGGGATAAAAAATATTTGGTGTAGGATGGGCTCCTCACTAAGGAACAATATTCCAATATAGTTCTCACCTGTGAGACAACATAATAATACCTTTTATTAAGTGTTCATGGCCCACTTCATAATGAATACACATGCAAAATAGATCATGCACGTCAATAATGTATTTTTAGGACATGATTGCTAATAAAGTTGTGGTATCACTAGTATGTATGTACTTTAGTTGGGCCGACCAGTGCCAACTATGTGTAATTTTCAAAGTAATTTTCTTGTTATGGGCCAAATAGTACTCGAGCCTTTCCCTTCCTCCCCCAACCCTCCCTCCTTTTTCACTGATCCTGTTCTCTCTCCCTCCTTTTTCACTGTTCCATTGACACTAGTAGAAAGACCAGCCTCTGCAGAATGACACTGGGAAAGTGGGAACCTTTCTAGCTCTACAGCCTTTGCTAGACAAAGATATGACAGTAAATAGGGATTTCACTGAGAAACACAATAATATGGATTGGGTGAAATCTTCTCGGGTCTTCCACCGGGTCAATGTCTCCATGGCTGCCCATGGACCCGGTGAAAGACCCGAGAAGATCTCACACAACTCATACGCCGGGAAAGCACCAGATCTTTCATTACAATAATATGGAGTCCCACAATATTGATTTCCTTTTTATGCTTCAGTGGACAGAGAAAACTTAAAGCCAAAGATTTGTCGTGAACTAAAAGAATTTGTAATAGTAATAATTCAATGAAATTTTAGAAACCTCACCTATTAATTCAAACATGTAGTGCAAGTATTCTTCCTTTTCCGTACCCTATCAAGCAGATGGGAGAATATTGATGTATCCCAACTTGTCAATGCCACTTTTTGCTGAAGAGTTCTGCCATTTTACCATATTTACTTTTTAAATACTACATCAACCATAAAATTTAAACCATCAACAGAGGTTATTTCACCTGGAAAACAACCATCCTCCAAGTAGCTGTAATGGGCATTTGAGAAGTAAGCTGATCTCAGCAGGAGCCAATCACTTGCTAAATTCCAATATTCCCTTGCAAATCAAGATTTCTATAGAACTTTCCTATTATCAAATGGAATTTCACGCACAATTTAGCATTAAACTGCAGCAGGAAACATTAAAAGAACCTGACACATTTAAGTGAAATTTCAGGATTCTTAAGAATATTACATGCAGAGATAAGTGTCTCCCTAATTTAAATCATTGTGGAATAGCAACTCTTGCATATGATATTGTGAGGAATTTAACCTTAACACTTGAAATATTATTAATTTTTTATTTCCGCTACTTTTTTGTATATCCAGGATAAGACAACAGATGATCAGTGGAGGGGCATAATATGCTGTGTGGTTTATTCAGGTGGTCACATGGTGGTTATTGTCTATTAAAAAAATTGAATGATGCACATTAACTAATGGGGAACCATTTCTCAAAAGATTAAAACTAATGTACAAAATAAATTAAAATGTGTTAAGTGCAACACAGAACTAAATAAACCTTATCCAATAAATGGGAAGGCTGTGATGGTTTTACGCCAACTAGAAGAATTACTTTGAGGTATCTTAAAGGCTTCATAAATAGATTTATTCTTAGATTAATGGACTTTAGGGCATGAAGCCTAAATACCATATTGATTATTTTAAGATTGCTCCCAAGCTCATGAAATTATGGTGTCATATTTGTCAATTAAGACATGGGTTTATCATAACAGTAATTTTGAACTTTATATGGCCTTCAGTTTTCATGAAATTTGAAAAACCAAAACAACTCAAGTTCATCTAATACTAAGTTCAATAATGTGCCAAATTTACATATCAGGGTAAGTGGGTTCATGCTTTTCCCATTGCCACCTGCGGTTTCCCAGGAAGATCTGCCACCCACAACTGAACTGGGTCCTCATGCTAATCGCCCAGAACTTTACACACTGTACTACTATGCCTCCTCAAAAAAGTTAGGGCTCATAAAAAGTGAAGTTGGTTAAGTACAGGGTCTGTTAAACACTTATTTCTAAGCAATATATCTTGTATGAAAACCTATCCTATTGGGAAACATCACAAGAAAACAAAGGTACCTAATGAAATCTCAAGAAATGGCAAGGCTAAGATAAATATTTAAGTTTGGGAGCAATAACTGTAACTATCTAGGAAGTGTTTTTGATGGAAAGCAGAGTAGTAGAGACCTTGAGAGAATTGCATTAGGGTAAAGAACAGTTTACCAAGGCATGTGTGAAAAAAATAAAGTAAATATGTCAAGAAATGACAAATTAAAACTTTAATATGGATCAGTTTTTTGCATTGCTAGGAAACTTAGTTGTTAAGGCAATATTATACAAGTAAATTGGAGGTTTTGAAATGCAGGTGTACAGAAAAATGGAAAAATTAAAATATATGGAAAGGAAAAACAATGACGAAGTTCTAGACAGCATGTTTGTGGAAGAGAGAGAGCTTTTGGGAGAATTATGAAAAATGTAGGACCACTAGGTGCTGATACGGAACAAGATACTGAATACCAGAATAGATGGGAGAATGCTCGGAAAGGGGGGGATAGGCATTTTTGATAGAATTAATGGACATAAAAAGCATGGAGCTAAATAATGAGTTATCACAATATGAAGTTTAAGGATTTTCTTTTAAGTTAGGAAATCCTCAAGAGTATAGGACTGCATAGTGCTAGGATCTATCAAAATACCCCAAACCTGTGAAATATATTAATTGAATAATCATTTTTTAATGTTGATCGCAGGTGCTATGGTTGGTTTTGCCTAATTAATTAAAGGTTGGTAGTCTGGTAACTGGGTCATTAACTCAGTAAAATGGCTGCAGTATTATTTGATCTAGTGAAGCAGCAACTGATATATGTTTCAATTTGAAAATACTCCATCCATCAAGAAAATTCCATCAGAGAAACCACACATCCAGAGAAAATACTGATTTATTGTGAAAGCACCATAAACAGAAAATACAGATTAAGAAAAACTGCCCATTTCAGGTGTCATCCCCCTGGGGAGTGTCATGACTATCAATATAAGAGGCAAGTCCCACAAGTTTGTCATTATAAGAAATCCTAGCACACACTAGTATGACAGGTGAAAAAATGAATACCTTAAGAATACATTTTTTGAAGACTCAAGATATTCATTGCTTCAGATATTGATGACTGATACCTTAAGACATGGGAGATAGGATATTAAGATGCTGATGACAGGGTAACAGACAAAGGTAATGGCTAAAAATAGGAAAGGAATACAAAGAAGTACTAGGAATAGGGGAGGTAGAAGTGGAGTTGAGGAAAAAGGAAAAAAATAACAAGTAGCTTGAGAAGATATTACGTCATCGTAAAATGTTAGGTAAAAAAGAAAAACTTAAAACTGCATCATCAGTTTCAATGTAACGATTTCAGAGTGTAAAAATCATTCGCCTTGACCGGGATGAATGGCGAATAATTTTTACACACTGAAATTGTTGCATTGAAATGCATGTTAGCGGATGACTCTGTTAAAAGTTACTGTTGCGGCATCTCCCGCAGTTTCTTGAAAAATGCATCATCAGTATTTCAATCCGAAGATTGGTTTACTGTAGCCCTCCATCCCTCCCTATTTAGTGTTATTTCTCTCACCCTCTGATAGGTTACCTGTTTTACGCCCTTCTTAATTTGCCCTATATACTTACTTGTCTCTCAGCCCTCCTTGTGGGATCTTCCCTTCAATTATGTTTCCTCTTTTGCTCTTCAATATACTTCATCATTCCTCACTTTGTCGGTCCATTTAATCTTCAGCATTCTCCTCCAGCACCATGTTTCAAATGGTTCTACTCTTTGATGGTCCACTTTTCCAATATTCCATGTTTCTGATCCGTAGAGTGCCATGCTCCACACAAACTGCTTCCTTGTTTGCAATCTTATGTTCTTTGAACATAGTAGTTGCCTCTTCTCAATGAAAGCCCTCTTTGCTTAGGCTATTCTGCACTTGATGTTGGTCGAGCTTCTTCCATCCCAAGTTATACTGCTGCCCAAGTAGATGAAGGATTCCACTTGCTTTAGTTTCACTCCTCGAATTGCGATATCTGCATTCAGCTTCTCTCTTCCACACACAAGGATTTTCACTTTCTTCTTGTTGATGCTCATATTATACTCCTGAAGTACTTGGTCCATAGCATTCAGGTTTGCTTGCAGGTCCTCTCGTGTCTCTGCTGCTACTGTGAACTGCAGCATGTTAATTTCTTCACCATTCACCTTGACTCCTTTGATGCTTAATTCTTGTGGTTCCTTAATTGCCTCTTCTAGATATACATTGAAGAGTGCTGGCGAGAGGTTGCATCCTTGTCAAACTCCTTTGTTTATCTTGGCTTCTATTTTCCTTCTGTCATTGTAGTCCATTCCAAGAACCTCTAGTATCTTGAACATTTGGCTCCATTTGAGATTGCCAAAGGCCTTCTCAAAGTCCACGAATACCACATATAATGGCTTTTTTACATGGATCAATTTTTCAGCCAGTACCCTCAAGCTGAGTATTGGCTCTCTTGCTCCTCGGTTTTTCCTGAATCCGAATTGGTTTTCTGAAAGGCTTTCTTCTACCTTTCCTTCTATTCTTTGGCTGATTATCCAAGTAAATATTTTCAATGCATGAGAACTCAATGTTCTGTGTTCTTCACATTTATCTGTTCTAGATTTCTTCGTTATTGAAATCATTAAACTCTTCTCGAAGTCCTCAGGTAGTCTTCCACTGCAATAGATATCTTTCATTATTTCAAATTGGGTATCCTTTGCATTGGCTTCGAGTGCTTTGATAATTTTTCTGTTTATTTTTTCAACTCCCAGTGACTTGTTGTTATCCAGGTCCTTCACGGCTTGGTCAAATTCACTTCTCAGTATCTCCGAGCCCTGTTCGTCTTCTTCTATCATGTTTTCATCTGTCAGTAAGTCACCTTCAAGTGGTTTGGGCCCTTGATAGAGATCTTCAATGGATTCCTTCCATCTGGTGCTTTCCCGGCGTATGAGCTTGGTGAAGTTTTCTCGGGTCTTCAACCGGGTCAGGGGTTCCATGATAACCCGGTTGAAGACCCGAGAAAACTTCACCAAATTCCTTCCATCTCTTCGCAATGTCTTCATCTTCTGTCACATTTCTCGGACACTGAGGGATTTTGTTTTTGATATTTTGGAATTGTGTCTTCACCAGTTTATAAGCAGTGTCACTGTTTCCCTTCCTTATGTTGTCATTGATTTCCTCACAGCTTTCTATCCACTCTTCCTTGGCCTTCTTGCACTCTTGTATGACTTGGCTCTGCAACTTAAAGGGCTTCCTCAGTTTCATTTCCTGGATTCTTATTTTTACTTCATTCCTCTATGAGGTATCTTATTTGAGCTGTCATCAATGGCCATTTGGTTGACACCATCTTACTCACGAGTGGTTCATCTGCTACTTTGGTTATGATATTCTTCATTTCCTTCAATCATCCTTCTTTGCAAGTAATTTTTATTCCTTCTATTTTTCTGTCAATGGTCATGGTGAACTTTTCTCTTGCCTGCTTTTCCTCCAGCATTTTTGTGTTCCATCTGGTTTCCTGTGTTACTTTCTTAACTGCCTTGTATTGTAGTTGGCTGTCCATGACCACCAGGTTGTGATCGCTATTTATATCTGTGTAGGGGTAACTCTTGCAATGCTTAACTTGGCTTCTGGAACTCGTTCTCATGAGGATGTAATCAATTTGGTATCTTGCCCTATCTCCTTGCATCTTCCAGGTGTATCTTCTTCTTTGATGTTGCTTGAAGAGGGTTTTTGCCACTACCATGTTCTTCTTGTTGCAGAATTCTATGAGGGTAATCCAGATTGTAACCTCCGTTTTTGTGTAGCATGAGAACTAGTGGAGAGAGCCGAATGGTCACTGTGTATATGCACACAATAGGTTAGTACACCTCGAACTTCAGTTGTTAGAAGGTTGTGCCCCCTGTTGTTTGTTTACAATAGAAAGTCAAAATGAAGAATGCAACAGAAGTTCCTACCAAATTTGAAGTTCGTTCTGTGATAAGGTTTTGCTGATAAAAAAAACTTCAAAGCTGCTGAAATTCATCAGAAAATTATTACTCTGCACGAGCCATATGTGATGAGTGACAAAGAGTCATGTGTCAATGCTGTCGTTCGTTTAAGAGTGAATTCGAATCTCCATGATGGCCTGGGGTGAACAACGAACTGCACCTGAAAATTGATGGAAAAGTTCATGAAGATCATTTTGCGATAACTGAAATCTTTTTCCACAGATTACTAGGATATAAACATGACAGAAAAGTGTTGTTCATTCTGAATCGCTATTGTAAACAAATGACAAGGGGCAAGACCTTCTAACCACCGCAGCTCGAGGCTTACTGATCTACTGTGTTCATCAATACAGCGACAGTTCAGCTCTCTCCACTAGTTCTCAGGCTACACAAAAACGGAGGTTACTATCTGAATTACCCTCATATCAGTCCATCCCATGAGGTTCCATTTTCCCAATCCGAACTGTCCCACGTTCCTTCCCTCTTAGCCCTCTCCAACCACAGTGTTCCAGTCTCTCATCATGATTAGACCTTCTCTTCTGCTGCTCCCATAACTTCTTCCAGTTGTTCGTATACTACTTCTATTTACTCTTCTGAATGGCTGGATGTTGGGATGTATAAACTGTATGATGGGATGAAAATTACATAAGCTCATGGAAGGAAATTGTACAAGGTTTGTGTATGTTGTATGTAAGTGCTTTACAAGTCCTTAAGCATTACTACTTCCCAAAATGTTCAATTTACTGTTTCATAGTGCTACCAATGATAAAAAACATTCTTCAATAAAAGGCATCTATAATTGTCAAAACTTCAATCAAACTTAATGTTATTAAGGGGCCCCAAAGGTGTAATTACATCTCTACCATAAAATGCACTATACAGCTCCATGACGTGATTACTTTTAGCTAGAGTTTAATATTTCAATTAGCAGTAACATGTCAGCACTTAATCATACAGTGCATAGAATTAAGGACGATCCTACAAATACATACCATGTACATATATGGGAACTTATTTTAATGACAAATAATATTAACTAAGTTTGACAGCGCTGGTTTTATGTGAACAAAACAAAATATATAAACCCATAAAACCCTTACATTTTTACCAAATCAACAATCATCCCGGAATAGACAACCCCTTTCATGTCATCCAAGTGCTCAGTGAATAAATGGTAAAGAATTATTTTTTAAGGAAACTATAAATTGGTCATAATTCGTTGGACAAGTTGTAGTATATCTTTTTATTTATAAAAGGCCACGGTGAGAATTCACGATGACTTAATTAAATTCCTCTCCACATAATCAATGATGAAGAATACCAATTTTTTTTACAACCATTTGGGAATTTTTAAAATTTACAATGAACCATGAATATTCACACGAATTCATCATTATTGATGATTTCTCTTTTCAACTGAACCTACTTAGATTCCATGCTAATTTCACTACAGGGTTAATCATACAACCAATCTCTTTAAACAGAGACACTTGCTAGATTTTCCCATTTGTATATATGTCAAAACTTGCCCAATGTTATCCAATTTTTATGCAATTTTAACTTATTTAATGATATAGTCCTAGGTGATTTATCTTGATAACTTAACTTTCTCTTACTTATTTCTTGAATTTCATATTGTTGCAAAAGAATTTGAACCAAATAAATATTCCCATTTAATTTTACTAATCTCCATGCATTATTATTATAGGCAGTCCACCATTTAAGGCAAGTTTTGGGTGGACAGACTAATCACCACTTCACTTCTTAGCTTAATCTCCATTAATAACTAAATATTTTATGGTAATTTTTATACGAAATGGGGTTAGCGGTTCCTTCCGACGACTGGGTTTGGTCACCATTGTTGTTCAGTCCTACCTTACCCTCCAATGTCTTGCACAGCATGGCCTAATTGCATGAGGAATTGTTTTCCATTGCTCATTCAATAGGTATTTTTATATTTTGAGACACTGCATTTATTTTTACCCTACTTTAACCAATTTGTTTAGTTTTCAATGGACAAGCCCACTTGAAGAAATTCAATAAGCAGAATGATTTGTGACAATTACATTATTATGTTTCACAAATTAAAAAATTGTTACTAAGAGATAATATGAAATATTATTTTTACAAGAACCTTTTTCATTAAACAAAACACTTCTCTGCAGGTAATTTTTTGGAGCAATGCTTAGTGTCTTGAGCCTCTGGTTGAATTGGGATATGTAGCTTGAAGAACAAATTCCAAATGGCACCATGGAATTAAAGCACAAGTTTGGTAAATAAATTAAAAGAGGTCCATGAATCAGAGTTTTAAAAGTTAACACTACACTGGTAATTTGTTTTGATGGCATACTTTTGGATTGCCCTCAACCTGTCACAGCATCTGGAAACTTAAGCTATACTGGTGATTGCTGCTGTCAATTGACTCATTTCAGTCATTTTAAGACTGAAGTAAATGCAAATCAACTGTCAACCACAATTCAATACATAACACAAAAGATGTTTCATTTCCCTCTCTGTTCGTCCGTTTTTTTAAAATCGGAATACTATTATAACGATACACATGTCTGAAAAATGTACCAAAAATTAATTTCAATAAGGTATTCCAACAGATTTACCTCGAGTCAACTAGGAAATGAAATGCATCAATTGCAGCAGAGTGAAGCTTTACCAAACAAACTCATCATGTATGACTAATTGTTGTAAGAAAGACTCTTTTACGTATGCAAAAATAAATATTCGAATGCATCTCTCTTCTTGATTTCCACCTTTATTTCATGGATGTTGCCTATAGTTAGCAAACTGCAATGCATACAAGTTTTGAGTCTGATGAAATAAAGAATAATACATGGCCATGCCATAAATTTGTAAAAAATTTTAAAACCATCACCTACCACGGTTAGGTTAGCTTGGTCCATTTATGCAGCATAAAAATCAAATTACTAGTGATAACAATACACTAAATAGTGCAGATTTGAAGCTTATTTGATCTTGAAAACAACTGCTAAAATATACTGCACCTCTTTTATGTGCCAAATATATTACTAAGCAAATAAAATTAAATCTGATTCACTTTGAATAGATTAATCAAATAAAATAATGCATTCATGACCTACCACTTTTATTGACACTCAGAGCTGATGACTATCAGTAGCAGATATACGGATTTACAAGAGTAATTAAGAAATGAGTAAACCAACACCTAAATCTAAATGAATTAATTCAAAAATACCAACAAGATACTGAAATTTAAAAAGGTTCTCCTTTCTTCCATTTACCTTTCCTCTCTTCTTAGAAAAGTAAACACTTTCTTCACACAATCTGCCACTGAAGGTCACCACTTGCTGTGAAATGTCCACTCAGCTTTTTGAAAATTTTATCTCTTCCCCACTTAAATAATATCCTGTACTCCCTTCTCCC
The DNA here is from genome assembly GCA_037158775.1 of Hetaerina titia. Taxonomy (NCBI): domain Eukaryota; kingdom Metazoa; phylum Arthropoda; class Insecta; order Odonata; family Calopterygidae; genus Hetaerina; species Hetaerina titia. The sequence goes on from CM073773.1 coordinate 56,292,260, forward strand.
CACATAAACATACTCAACTATGGTAAACTACAAGTCACAAAATGGATGGAGAAGGAGGGAGCCAAGGGATACCATATGTTGACATCAGTCTATAAAGGAATCAACCAAACAAGAAGAAACAGTAGTAGTCGTCTCAAGGAGATGGGTAACCACAATTGAGTGTCCCGTGAACAAGAGGAGGCAAGTGGAACCACTCATTAAAACCACTTTTTTATGGAGGTGGCATTCTAGAATGCATGATGCTTGGAGGCACTACTAAATTGATCAGTCCTATCTCACCAGATACCTCGAATGATTTTTGCACCCCTTTGCAAAGGCAGAAAAGCTAATGTCTGATGATGTAACAGAGAAAATTGGGACCAATGGTGAAAATTTAACATCAATGTTGATCCCACAAATTGTCCAGTTATACACACGGTGCATACATAGTACAATTCCTTGTTTTCCAACACATATGTGTGAACTAGACTGAGTTGCACAAAAGGACTTGCTCACTGCTAATTTTGTGTCAAGTTTGGCTGCAACTAACTTAAGCAATACACAATTGGCTTATAGGCTATCTTTAAAAATGTTGGTGTGATGATGGTGTAAACTACAAGTATAACATACTTCTGTGAAAATTTCCACTAATAAAAAAGAAATAAAATCAAAATAAGATGGGGTACTTAATGAATTTTCAATGGGATAAAAACAATAAGAAGTTGAGGTGGATCTCATATGTCATGCAATAAAAAATGAATTAAAAATGGCAAATCAAAAAAATCACTGTGCATATGCATTTATTACCAAACGATGAGTGACATTCCATTAAAATTAACTAGATTATTGCAATTTACAAGCAGCTTTTTTTAAAAAAAAGCTATATGGGAAGGGAAAACAAATATTTTGCATTAAGTTTCACATTAAATAAGTTTCAGTCACCATGATACAGAGAGACCAAGAGCAGACAGACTGTTTGCTTGTCTTTTCTATTTTAAGTTAAAACAATGGGCTGGTATGCAGGATACAAAGTGGTCCTCTAAATTCATGTTTTCAGACCCCATTGCTGGGAAGACCTTGTTTTTCAAGGTTAAGACCTGAGATTATCAGGCTAATTAATTCATCTGTATATGCATATATTTATTTATATATATATTTATAATTATGTATACACATTAAAAAAAACCCTACATCACCACCTGACCAACCTTCCTCTCCAATCCCTGAAACAAGGAAGTAGAAGTCAGCCACAGCCAAGACAGGCTGACTGCTAGCAAAAGCTAAATTCACAAAGTGCTTAATCCTCACGCAACCATTCTCACATTCATGCATTCACACAGGCTCTCTCACACACACAACGCACAGAAAAGTTGGGCACTCTGGATATTGCATTCGCACACATGCTTACCAACAGCAAGCTTTCTAGGTGCATCTACCACATGTACTCCACTGGAATAAATCAAACTGAAGTAAACAAAACTTTCCTGAAGGAAGTAAACATTACACAAAAGATTATTAAAAAACAAATCATATTCATCAGATTTTTAAATCCAACCCAAGATTAGAAGAGGCATTATTTTTCAGTAAAATACCTTGACAGCCATGCAAGAAAAACACTCCCATCACTCCAACATGCACACATAATCAGACTCTAAGGGAAGTGTTCATTTGGATATTTTGTATCAAAGAATGTATCAGCATGTGGCCAAAGTCACATTGTTTGTTTATCAGAAATGGGCAATCACAATATGAAGTTATGGGAACAAAAATGTCTGGAGTTTGTGGGGAAATATATTAGAATAATAAAAAAGTCAATGGTTTTGCAATACCAAAACCATCATTTTAGAGAATTTTTCTCATTTGATAAGGTTGTAAATACAATACCCAAAAAATTCACTCATTAAATGCACTTCCAGGCAATAAGGGGCTCTATATGGTCACATAACCATTACAAGTCAGTTCACAGAATATCATGCTGAGCAGCCACTTGTGAGATAGTTATGTTCAAACAGGGTAGGCCCCGGAAATTCAGAATAGTGGGATTCGTGAACATACAATGAAAAGTGGACAAAAGTAACAATAATAACCTTGGAGCTACATAGTAGTTCTACTAAATACATTTTTTTTTACAGTTAGACACACATGTTTTATATCAGCCCTAACTATGCCTGACTTATTTAGCATTGTCACCAGACACACACACACATATTCGCACACATACAGACACACTTTTTCTCCCAAATCACCGCATTTTTTTTGGAGCAGTCCAGCCATCACTTTTGCTAGGCACGATCCATTCACTCAAATTAATTCACCACTGGTATGACATATAAGTTAACATATACAGTACAATCCTAGAATTAGGCAAGGGCAGAGAAGAGCAGAGTGTTCCTTTCTTTCCATAATCAATGATATATACTCTGAGGGGTTTCCTCAAGGGGGCGTGTACATGTGTGCGTGGGGGAGGGAGGGAGTTTCAGAGGGGAACCACAAATTATGCCATGGTAGGGGAGGGGCAACAGCTGAAAAGGGGATGGGTGGGGGTGGGGCAGAGGTGGTATCATGCCGACCAGCGGCAGCCACCCGTTCCTACACGTGTGCCACATGACACATCTCCCTCCCTCCTCCCCTGGCACCTCTCCTCTCTCTTTTCCTCTATCTTTCTCTCCAATGACCCCCACCTCCCCTCCAACTGCTCCAGCAGAGTCCTCCTGAGGCCAGGAAGGGGCAGCAACAGACATGTGGTGCCCCCTTCCTCCCCTCCCCGGCCTGCACTACACGGCACACAACACCACACACATACCACAGTCCCAGAATTCTTGCACGTCAGCATTCAACTGCTTCCAAGGAACACACACACGACTCTCACACAAACACTTTTGCCAGCGCATCTGCCCCTGCACTTGCTATGTACGGCTTGGAAGGATGGAAGGCCACATCGAAGATGCTCTCCTCAAACTTTTTCCGGTGTGCTGTGATTTCTTGCACACAAGTCTTATTGTCCAAGTTCCACAGTCGGATGCTGCAGTCATGGCCTGAGTAAATGAAGAGAACAGAATTTTTTTCTCGCAAGGAGTAGGGGTTCAGGTTTCTAGTAAAAAAAATCATTCCTACAACAATAGAATTAATAGAACAATCAAGCTTTTCCATTTAATGGTTAACGTTTAACTAATAAACATAAATTTCATGATTTTATGATATTCCTATATGCCAATTAGATGACATGGAACTCATTAGATGCATACCAGAGAAGACAAACCTCTCCCTGTGAGATGTGTACCTAAACCTCTTGTAATGGCAATGGCTCACATCATTATTGTGTGGTGGTAAAAGAACTTTGGAAATGTATAAATGAGAAAATATTCTTGCAATTGTTTTACGCATTTGGTTAGATAATTTCATAGTTTTCATTTTCTAACCTTATTTCTATTGAGAGTAAACAAAAATAAAGTCATATTTGCAATCCCTCTTGGACTCTCATGTGGAGGTTAATTTACCATTAAGAAGAACAAAAAATAAAAACAAGACAAATAAAACAATGAAAGATCTGGTACTTTCCCAGCGTATGAGTTGGGTGAATTCTTCTCGGGTCTTCCACTGGGTTAATGTCCCCATAGCTGCTGATGTTTCGATTCCCGACTCGGTCATCGTCTTCAGGGCTTCTGAGAGCCGTTTCACCAAAAAGTGTCCAGTATATATACAGACATGCCAACTTTCAAAAATGAAAAATCGGGAGATTTTTAGAAGTGTATCACGAAGTAATCACTTTTAATTACCACAATATTTGCATGGCACCTTAATCCCTTTATGACACTTTGCCAATTTTTAATGAATGTCACACTTTATTAACATGTTAAGCTAAGTACACAATTTGAACAGTTCATCAAGAACGTAAGAAGGAAAAATCGGGAGTCTCCCGCTTAAATCGGGAGAGTTGGCATGTCTGTATATACCTGCCTTCACGGCTCAGGTGTCATCTGATTGGTCTGCCGACCCATCATCATCAGGGCCCCTCGTGATTGGTCGAGCGTTCTTGCCTTGTTTCCCTGATGCATTTCACCTGGAAACCTATTCTGAAATGCTGAGCACACCTGGAAACCTCTTCTAAAATGCATCAGGGAAACAAGGCAGAACACTCGGCCAATCACGAGGTGCCCTTATGATGGTGGGTCGGCGTACCAATCAGATGACACCTGAGCCGTGAAGACAGGTATATATACTGGACACTTTTTGGTGAAACGGCACTCAGACGCCCTGAAGACGATGACCGAGTCGGGAATCAAAACATCAGCAGCTATGGAGATATTAACCCGGTGGAAGACCGGAGAAGAATTCACCCAACAAATAAAACAGTTTCTGGCGTAACTTGGTGGAAAATCTTCATATTGACATTTGAAAATTAAACAACTTGCCTTTTTCACTTAAAAAGTTTACTTTCCACTTAAAAATTTTAAGCGGAAAAGCCAAGTTGTTTAATTTTCAAATGTCAAAAAAGAAGACTGCAATTCTCTAATACTCCTAAAAAACATTTTGCAAGTATTTCTTTGTAAATAGATGTTTACACGTATTTTGTTCGTGCAAAATTTACAGGAAGAGCTAAGCCAAACCAGCCTTCAGGTTAATTATTGTAGAAGTATATAGAGCATCCATTCGTAAAAAGGATGGAAATTCCCAAGGTTTCCCAGATTTTTATATTTTCCTGTGTTTAAGTAATGTCCCATAATGTGAGCAGAGTAATTCAATATATATCACATATACATAAGAGATAACCAATACAACTGGGAAATTAAATCACCATATGGTTGGTTCCATGGTTATAGAGATCCAAAACTGTGCAATTAAAAAGCAGGGTTTTCTCATTTCCCAAAGTGCTCCATGAAATCTCCCATGTGGTAGAAAATTTTCGCCTGCTTCTCTTACAGCAGAAGCTCAGTGGGTAATTAGACTTATTTTTTCTTTGTTCTTTGAAATGATAAAAAGATGATGAAGAAAAACTATAGCCTATGCCGATTTTGGTTTAATTAGTATTCTTCCTTTGGCAGAATCTAGATAATCTGAGACCTTTCGGCTTAATCCAAAGCCTTTTTTCTCCATCAACAGACTGAAAATCTCATTTGCTGGCTAGCCCTCAAATCGTTTCACTGAAATTTGTTTTAATTGCTTTGCTCCTATCCGAGGACTGTAGGCTACAAGGGTCATTCGCCATAAGTCAGACAATAAGATGGCATATTTCCTGTTAAATATACACTGTGGGAAAGCAAAATACCATAGGAGACAAATTGATATTATTCTAGAAAAAGAAAAATATGGTTTTGACAAACACCCTCTTTGAAGAACATTAGAAAAGAAGATCCACATGAAAGATATCTGGGGGACAGATATCTTTTATGTGTATCATTGTGATACACATGAGTGTATATGATACCAAATTGGCTACATCCTTGCTAGAGCAAGACAGAAGAACCAAGTTAAGTTGTAATAGCCCCCCAGCACAGATATAAATAGTGATCACATCCTGGTGGTTATTGACAGCCAACTGAGGTAATAGAAGATGAAGACAGTGAAACAGGAATCCAGATGGAACACAAAAGATACTGGAAGATAAGCAGAGCAGGAGAAAATTTCACCATGACCACCAGCAAAAAAATGGAAGTAGTAAATGTAACTAGTATTGAAGGACAACAGAAGGAAACAAAGAATATGATAACTGAAGTAGCTGACGAGCAACTCATGAATAAGGCAGCAAAATCCTAAACAGCCATGGATAGCAAGTCAAATAAGAGATCTGATAGGATCAAGAAGAAAATAAAGGAATCCAAAAAATGAAACTACAAGGGTAGGCTGAAAACTAATGCACACGTGCTTGTAGACCACAAACAAAATGCCTTCAGAAGCACTCCTGGTGGTACGTGGAAGTAACACTCCCCCTCAACACCCATGTGCAGGTTTGAGGTTGTTACATTCAACCAGCATATTTTGAGTAGCAGAAGTATGGAGACGTGTTCTAGTGCTATGTCAACGTGACATGAATCATTGCAAAAGTCTATAAAATAGTCATGGACAATTCCCGACTGAAAGTGCAAGAAAGCACTGAAGCTGTAAGGATGTAATCTGAATAGGCATATCATATTTTAACAATGGAATTGGATATGAGAAAATTATCTGCTAGATGGGTGCAGTGACCCTTGACTTATGATAACACAAACGCATCTGAATGGAAATTTCTGAACAATGTTTGACCTGTTTTAAGAGCAATGAAAACTAACCAACAAGCAACAAACAATATTTTCTGCCCTGGCTTGTGACCACAAATGAAACTTGGGTCCACTACTATACCCCAGAGCCAAAACAGCAAAGCAGAGGAAATATGTTGATACACCATCACCAAAGAAAGCAAAGGCAATATAGTATGCCCGAAAAGTGATGGTTTCGGTTTTCTGGGTTGCGAAAGGGAGTCTGAGGATAGATTATCTTCCCACCAGTGAAACAATTACTGGACAATACTACGCTAACCTCCTGGATGTATTACAGCTAAAGATAAACCAAAAAAGGACAGGTTTGACATGGAAGAAAGTCTTCTTTCATCAAGGCAATGCAAGCCCACACAAGTGTCACTGCCATGGCAAAAATATGTGAACTAAGATATGAATTGCTGCCACACCCGCCTTATTTGCCTGATTTGGCTCCATCAGATTTCTATCTCTTCCTCAAGCTCAAAATTTTCCTCAGTCGACAGAGTCTCTCTTCAAATAAAGAACTAACAGCCGAAGTAGACAGGTATTTTGCAGGCTTGAAGGAATCTAAGTTTCAAGATGGAATCAAGACATTGCAACATTGCTGGATCAAGTGCATTAGTGTACAGGGAGACTACATTGAAAAATAAAGAAGTTTTACTGTGGAAAGTCATTTATTTATATTCCATTCCAAGAAATTTTCAAATGACCCTCTTATTAGATAGTTATTTCACCATTAAATTTAACTTTACTTTTAATTACTAACTTTATTGTAATTTTCAGTTTCTTATTTGAATGAATTATAAGTAATTAATATACAAGGCCAATTCTGGAATTCCATTTAAGGATGTGATAAATTCGACGTCGAAAAACAGTGTGGTGTTTATGAATTAAAGTGCCAATGTAATGCGACTTATGTGGGACAGACTGGACGAAATTTTGCCACACACACCAATGAGCATCGGAAATGTTATGCGTTAGGCAACACCACATCCATCTTTGCCACCCACCTCTTGGAGAAGAACCATTCCCCGGATTTTGAATTTAAGCCGTTGCATAAATTCGAAAAGAGCAAGAAATTGGATGCTCTCGAGAGTTTAGAGATTATCCAACGGAGAAACCAGAAGATAGAGCTACTTAACGACATTCAGTTCCTCTCTTGCCCCTCCCCACTTTTGTCCATTAACTTCCCTCAGTGCCCTTTATGACGACACCTTCCCCCCCCCCCCCTGAAGAGTGAGCTGCCCGCACTTCGGGGGTTCCATTGGTTTTTCCTGCCTTTCTTTGTATGACAAAACCCCACCCCCCCTTCCCACCCGCTCCCTCCTCCCCTGCCACCCCTTCTTGGTATATATATCCCTTCTCCTTGTACTTTCCCTCACCTGAAGATGATACAGTGTATCGAAACCATGGTCGGAAATAAAGTTTTAACTGTGGAAAATTGCAACGAAGTTTTCATTTAAGAGCTAAGTTCTCATTCTGCAAAATCCTAAATTTAAGATTTTACGCTTTCATTATCATGAGTCTATGACTCAATCCTTCATTCTCTCTTCCTGAAGTAATGTAGACACCAATGATATAGAAAGGATGCTGTGCACATGGGTTCATCTCAGCATCTGAGACAGTAAATTCATTTATAAATCTACATGCAGATGTCCACGAAAAAATAGCATCTTTCAAGTGAGAGCTGAGTGATAGTAATTGAGTGAGAGTGAAAGTAATAGAGATGACTAATAAAGCAAAAGGGAACGTACTACGGCCAAATGAATGCAATAAATACAAATTACCCAAAGCCGTACTCTTGGGGGCACTAGTTAGGGGACACAGGGGAGGGTGCAAAGAATAAGGATAACAAAACTGCACACACTCTCTCACTCCGGTATTTGCAGTGCAAATTGACAGGTATTCATTTGGTTTTTGATGAAATTCCATGAAGGACATGTAAATGAGAACATTCAATTAAAAATAAAATTTTGACATAATAATGCAAAAGGAAAGCCAAAAATGCGATATTGGTTGAATAAGAAAATTTCATCTCATGAAATGTACACAAAATTTAATCATTACCCATTAATAGTTGCATGTGATGTTTCTGTCCTATTCAAGTAACCTTGACAGCATTTGGAGCTAATATTCCAAAATATATTTTAGTCATAAAAAGGCAATGCCAACATTTGATAACTGTTGTTTAAGGTGAACCTCAATGTAAATGTTGAATTTCTACATAACCTTATACTTACCCCTCCATTCAACCATAGTGATTTCTCTCTCTCAAAACTAAGTTTTTCAAGCAAAACAAAAAATATAAAATTGAATGAGAATATAAACTGGCCTGTAAGTTACGAGGATCTCCACTAAAACTAATTTCTACCTCCTGCTAGACAAATATTATCCTAACAACTGTACTCACTTCCAGAGAGAAGATACAAGCCATTGGGATCCACAGCAAGGGATGTGACAGCATCGAGATGCGCGACCATTGCATGCACCAATTTGCCAGATGAGTTGTCAAAGAATCGAATGTGACGATCCTCATGTGCAGTCACAGTGAGAGGTAAAGTTGGATGACAAACAACTCGATTGATTTGACGTCCTGACACATTATTCTCCACATCCTGTAGTTGAAACAAAAAGAATAAAAAATAATTAGTTTTAGAGATATATATCTTCCTGAGGCATCAATTGACGAATTCTGATCCATTTCCCCTAATCCTCCAATATGTGATGTTTCTTAATATCAACTTGATAGGAAATCAATTCTATCACTTATTTATTACACATGTACCAGAATGTTTGCTACACAAACTGAAAACTAGTCATATGAAAAATTTCTGGGATTCTACAGTCAATACATGTTGATACATTTGTAGTTGCTAATTTTTTAATGTAACAATTCAATTTTCTTCCTGTTAAGTGTTAACATAAAAATTCTTAATCTTTCCTGTTTGATCCAAGTATTTTTCGTAATTTTTAACCTGAAAAATCACAGGGTATCTCATGCCCCAGGGAATACAGTACTTAATCATCCCAGTTTGAAGAAAATACATGGCAATCATTAAGAGCAATATGCTCATTTACATTCATTTTACAGTTCATATTCATACTTCAACACAACTGAAAATTACATCCTATCCTATATTATATAAAATACTAAGAATTGGTTTTGTAACACATTTTTAGAATAAGTACAATTTACACATATTCATGTCTTAATGAAACCTAAAGGTCTATTTATAAGTAATAACACTAAGTAACTACTTTGGGTTCCACTTATACCATGTCACTGTGGACTTAGGTTCATAATAAGTAACTCATATGAGAACAATTTGGAATACAATCTCTAATTGGAGAAGTATGTCATACTACCAATGAATGTAATAAATGGGAAAAAACTAATTACTATCAAGAAGGTACAGATATAAGAAATTAAAAAACCTGTGTTCCTTGACATTTCTTTTCATCAATGCCTACATGCATAATATGTTCTACAAGATTCTCTTATTCAAAAGATTCTAAAACAAATGCAGAAATATCCTTATTTAAAACATATCCAGAAATATTCTTATTCAGCAAATTTAATACTTAATGCCTTCTGTTGGCCGGAAATGTATAGATTACATTACCTGAGTTGTTTCTAAACGGACTACTGGCTTTGCAGTTTCCAGATCGTATATTACACAATGAGATGAGCTGTATGCGGCTACCATTCGGTTGGGTTCATCTCTTACAAAGTCAACAGATGTTGGGCTACCATCTAAAAATAGAAGAACATAACATATAACTTGCTTTCTTTAAGGAAAGAAATATTTTAAAATGAATTATTTTAAGATACAAAAAGAAATTTTGATCAAAAAGTAAAGTTTTTATCATTTTTAAACAAAGCCATAAACACAGTTATCCAAGGAGGGTTTGGAAGGCGATGCTTGACTTCACCCAGTACTAAGCCAAACGGCATGTGAAAATCACAGATCAGAGTAGGGGGGCCAGTGCCTTTCCCTGGGCCGGTTATGGGTTGGAACCCATTAGCAAGGACAATAATCTAAAGTTTACCATACTTGGTAAAATTTTTTAAAAATTTTATAACCAGAACTAAGAGCACTATGCAACATCCACACAAGTTAACATAAAAAACCAATTTCATATGAAAGCTCAATGGCAATCGGTGTAAGAATTGACATCAATTACCATACTCATTGAAAACGAGTGATAAACTATGCAATTTCAAATTGAAACTCAGGAAACTCTTAAGGAAGTGTTATTATTCATTGAATGAATTTTTAAATGACAAGCAGTTGCAATGCATTGTGTTTTTTTACATACTTTAATGTATATGCTCTTTTTCAAGCAATTTCATAATGCTAAAATGTACCTGTATTTTGTATTTTCTTTGTCTTTGATGGTTCCTATACCTACATCATATGCATGGTCATTAGAAAATTAAAATAATATTATTATGCATCTGCCTCAAAATATATTTCCTAGCATGACCCCACACTCATCTCTAACTAAGCTGCCTTCACATTGTGAAGGAAAGAGAATAATTTAAAGTGTAACTGTCTTTGTTCATACAACATATTACTTGTTTCAATTAATTTATAATGCTTATGTGGACCATTAAAAAAAATGATCACAGGGGAAGTGAAATACATGAAACATGGTTTTGTTTTTCCAAAAGAGTGATTTTTTAATCATTTCTCAATAACGTAGCAGCAAAAAATGTTTAATTAGCCATCCACTTACCTTGTTCTGAAGTATATGTGGATAAATGAGGCACTTTGCTCTGAGGCGCCCAGAGTCGAACAGATCCATCCGCAGAGCATGATAGGAGTTGAGATCGCTGGGCATGAATACTCAATCCCCACACTGCATCTGTGTGACCTTCTAGGCTTAAGGTGAGGACCCCAGGATCTACAAGGTGAGCATTTACACATAAGAAATTTTCTTAACAGTTGCCACCCATTCTATTCACACATCAATATTTTATACAGAAATTCACCTGAAAAATCAGTATAATATCTCATATTTACAGCAATTGTTTGCAAAGTTGGATATTAAGACCTGAAATTGTTGCATTGAAATGCATATTAGCGGATGACTCCATAAAAAGTTACTGTTGCGGCATCTCCTGCAGTTTCAAGAAATTTAAAAAAATAAAGACCTAATTGTTTTGACTACTTGTTTCCTTATTGTACACAAATTATAATAAAATATGGAAGCCGAACAAGCTTTATTAATCATTGGAAATATATTGATGCTTTTCTAATATCCCTTTTTATATTTCAGAACTTCTACGCCTATTAGTCCCTTCATTTATATTTCTCCAATGTAACATTCCCACATCCTACTTGCAATGTGTACAGGTTAGCTCATGTAAAGAGCTTTTTGAGCTCCCATTGCTTCCCTTCCCATGACCAAATAAAAATCTAGCTGATGAGATGTATGGCAGTTAGAGAGAAAATATGTCATTCAACATCCAACAAAAAAACCTAATCAAGACGATGATCATGCCAAACTCTTTATACAAAATAAAACCTAAAACAGGCCAAAATTTAAAAATCAACCAATTAAGATAGACCTGGAAAAGACACCAGGAAGCTATTTTTGGCCTCTTAACTAATATCAGAAAAATCTATTGAAATTAATCAAACATTGCTTATGCATGAATACCTTAAAGGACATGAAATGCTTGATTGTGTTAACTGGGAAAATCTGCAAAAAAATTATGAGTAAGAATAAATTAGATCACAAATATAGGAAGTTATCTATAAGTCAAATTAAACTGCAAATTCCGATCCAAGATTTAAAGCCAGAAATGAAATGTCAGCTAAAATAAATTTGGTCTGTTCAATAAATACGCAAACTGGTGGCCATGATGCGGACTATTGCCCCGCCCACTAGCGGTGCTAGTTGCCTGAGACCCAATGAGCCGTTTGTGCTTGGTGGATCATCGAGCTGTGCGTATGGTGCCAGTTATGTTAGTTTCTGTTGTCCTTGTTTTTACTGTTTGTCGAAAATGGAAATTGATGAAATCACAGAGCAATGAATCAACATCAAGTTTTCTGGTGAAGTCCGGTAAAAGTTATCAAGAAATTACCAAAATTTTGACAGATGTTTATGGTGATAATGCTCTGGAGAAAACATCTGTTTTCAAGTAGATTAAGGGTTTTAAAGATGGCCAACAAAACACCATGGATGACGCAAGGCCAGGACAACCTTCAAACCACCTGTGATGACGACAACATTGATTGTGTGCGGTCGCTTGTCCTTATCGATCGTCGAAAAACTGTCAGAATGATAGCCGATGAACTGAATTTAGGAAAATCAATAGTGCACACAATTTTAACTGAACATAATGGATGGATCCTTCACCATGAAAATGCACCTGCACATTCAACATTGATAGTTCGCCAGTTTCTGGCGAAAAATTCAATCACCATCCTTGATCATCCACCTAATTTGCAAGATCTCGCCCCCTGTGACTTTTTCCTATTCCCAAAATGCAAGACAAAAAGTAAATAAACATGAATGCTATGTTGGATTCACTTTCCAAAATCAGAGTAGAAATTTTTATGACTTTGAAGGTGGTTCAATGGCTACAGTTAGTTGGCAGCACAAAATTGCACACACATGCGAATTCAAATATATTAACTGGGAAGTGCATACCCCACAAGCTGCTTTCATCATTAGATTTGAAAGAAAGGTCAACTTTGAAAATTTTTACAATGTTCTCAATGCAAAAATTTCAGAGTGTAAAAATCATTCACCTTTGAGAAGCTATGAAATTCTAATTTGTAATTCTACTTAGTTAAGAGGCACACAATTTTGAGTTGATGATATATTAAGATGACTTTTCATCAGCAGACAGTGCCATTGAGGTTTCTAGTTGTGAAAGAGTAAATATTCCTAACCATATTTATTTTTGTTCTATGATATAACAGATGATACCAGCATTGTAACAGTAGGCAGTAACACTCTGTGCAACAATTTTACAACTGAAGGAATAAGCAGGTGTAAAAAGCAGTGAATCAATGAGTAGAAGATTGCATTTTTCTAGGGAGAGTGGTATTTAAAAAGTGCATGTGTAGTGGGGTTGATTTGAGTTTCTGGTAGATGCTTAACTCTAGACGAAGTTATTGTTGAATCAATTTAAGATTACAGCTAAGATTTAAGAAGGAATTTTGTCCAATTCTATCGTAACATTTATAAATGATGTTTATTGGTTCCTTAAAGACATGTTTGTTACAAGTATGGAACATGTCACATCGATTGCAAATATTCCAGCACACGCAATACAATTGCAATTAGTTTGAATATAAATGATAGTCAAAAATAAAAAAGAAAGCAATAAACAAGAGCATTAACAGGGTACATACGTAAGAATAAAATTATTTGTAGACAGAGGGGGACAAGAATTCATCCACAGTATAGAATTCATGCTCGCACAAAAATTGATCAAGTTTAGACTTAAGTGACAAAAAATTCTTAATTTCCCTGAATTTTCTTGGTAATGATTTCAGGAACTTCACACCAGCACAACAAGGGTTCTTAGCAAACATAGTCAAGCTATGGGCAGTTATCCTCAAGTAATTACAAACTTTTTGGATGTCCTTATGTACATCAGTATTGATCATCAAATTAAACTGGCTTTGTTTCGGAGTAAAATGATAATAATAGGGAAAATATAAATACAGGGATTCTTTAAATTTTTTTGATTTTTAAAGCAAGGTCTAAAACGCCATGCCCTTGGAATTTCTCACTGCTTATTTTTGCAGCTTAAAAGGTGCATGGAATGAGAGTGCCCCCACTTTGAAATTCCATATTTCAATCGGCTATGAATGAATACATGATAAACTGAGAGAGACATACCATCAACCAGGGTCACAATTTTCCCATAAAGTAACACACAATGGCAACCTTTGAGCTTAATTTATGAACATGAGTTTCTCAGGATAGTCTTTTGAATCCCTAAGAATTTTGTCATAGTGGAACACTTAAGAGAGGACCCATTTATCCTCAAAAGCAGAGAGACTGCCTATAACAGGATGAATTTAATGTTAAAATGGTAAGAAAAGTGTAGGTCTATCTTTGGAATCTGCTTCAGGTACAGAATACATACTCCACATAATGGTAAAAATGATGAGGTACATAGGTGCTTCATTTGAGGACCTAAGAAAATCCTACTTTTTGGATGCCTTAAAAAAGATCAAGAAACACTGGAAAAAGTGTTTCAAGCTAAAAGGAGACAATGTTCACAAAAATATTTCCCCAAAATAATTTGTTTTTCTACTTTTTCCTAAAGATTTATTGCACTACCCATGCATAATTTTATGCATCTGTAGCTTTTGTAATTTTATTTTGCTTAACATTGAGTGTTAGTCAATGTGTGTCAGTGGAGAAAGTACCACCCCAATCTCATCTGATCTTAGGAGTCTTGAAGAATCATTCTCAATGGAACAAAACCGTAGACTTCCCATTTGAGAATAAAATAGTGGAGTGTATGGCCATTGCATTAGTTTGGAAAATAGAAAATTAAGATAAAATTAGATCAAGAAATCACAAGGATAAGGAGAGGAACACAGTGTTAACGACTCTACAATTTAAACTCTAAGAAAAATGAGAGAGGCATAAAAGAGCTGGTATAAGCAGAATTCTGTTGAGATGACATTTAAAAGAAAGTCTGAACCAAATGTACATTTCAGGAGAAAAAATTATACATCAGTAGATTTTGGATAGAAACCAGTAAACGGCACTTTTGAGTTCAACTCATCATGAAAGGGTCATGAATTTTGTTCATGGTCATGAATGGTCATGGAAAATGGTCATGAATGAAGTTAACTGGAAAGGTTTGGAGAAGAATGAGAGAAGGGAACAAGGCAGAGACTCAATGCAGAATAATCATCAAAAAAGGAAAGACTAATGGGAAAAGAGGAAGTATGACAGTATGTGCACGGATATAAAGAAGGGAAGAACCTAAAAATCTTACAACCAGAAAGCACAGATTAGAAAGCCCTAAAAACAGTGATTTCGGGATATTTCCTCCAAGGATAGAATGTTTAATTTAAAAACATTGTTCTCACCAAAGGCATCATATGGATCAATGTTGGCACTGGGCAAATTCCAACAGTGGATGGCTCCATCCAGTCCTCCACTGTAGCACTGCTTACCAGAAGGACCCATGGCCAAACAAAGAACAGGACCCGTGTGAGAGCGGAACGTGTACAATGGCTCAACATCCAAGGATGCTGACCTGAAAGAGAGAAGGGAACTAAAGAACTCTAACCTCTAACATTGCACCCAAGTAACGCATTCTGGTCTATTTACAAGATAAAAATTTGGTACAACAATTGGCATATATAAATGATTGATCCTCAATAAAAGTTTTCTCCATCTTGTGGGCAACCATATAACTCTTCTTTAATCGTATTTCAAATCCTACCAGATCAACTATAAGGCTTTAAAGGTTTTTTTCAATCAAAGGATTACCCAGCATATAATGAATAACATATTGTTGCTGCTATGATGTCGTAATTAAACTAGAACTGATGACGATACTTTAAACGCTAAATTAAATTCAACTTTACACCACTATACAATTAAAGGAAATTTGATTTTACAATCTGATTCTTAAAAATCCTTAAAATTGCATTAAACCAGTATTCTAAGTCAGAATCACTCTTAAAACCATGCAATGCAGAGAAGATACTAAATTTGTCAAAATCTGCTCATTTAAAGTTTGAATACCAGGTTTACAATGCTGATTGCGGTACATATAGGCCAACATTTTATGTTAAGATTAAACAACATGAAAAGGCTTCCTTCTCTCAAAACCACAGAAAATCAACTTTCAACATCTATATCTCTGAAGTTTTGTTTTGTAAAGGAATAAATTGTAAATTTTTGTAAAGGAATAAATTAAAGTGGACATTCTCGATGTGTTTGAACTCATCTGGCAATCTTGACCCTGACACCAGAGTGGGAAATATACAGCAATCACAAAACAGACCCCAATTCCATCCTTCCAACATCTCACAACCGTATGAGAAAGAATGCAACCCTAATAAATAAATATCCACCCCATTTTTAGTTACACTATACATTTTCACCCAAAACTCATCATATCATTCCCTTCTCTTTCCATCCAAACTTGACTTTCCTCAAATATTTCACCCAATGACAATCACATTCATTGAAACAGGTTACCATGAAAGTTCTATCAGAAATGATTTCAGTATAGTATGTTATCAATTATACATTTGGGAATATTTTATATTTAAGTTAAATTACAGCAAATACTACTGGGCCCAAGGAGATTCAAGCAATTAGGCAACTTAATGATAGAAAAAATAGGCTTGACAACTGACAATAGCATCTGACAAAGTTTTTAAAGACTTTTATAATATTATTGCCTTGATTTTCCAACACTTCTGCATATTCTTTTCCTATGATTCTGGCAACCAAAAGACAATATTCCAAGTCAGTATGTAACTATGGCATCAAAGCTACTATCCCTTGAATTTACATAACAGAATAATACACTATGATACATACACTAGAAACTCAATACAAGTGACTCTCAGCAGGAATTGTGGTACCACATTTTGCACACTAACATAGGAAACTGACAACAAATAATCAAAAACCAAACTATCAAACCAGTAACAAGAAATTGAAGATATGAAGATTTTTCCACCAAATCATGCCAGAAACTGTTTCATTTAATAACAGGAAATTTAAAATGGTACATGATTTTTTTTAGTTACACTATACATTTTCATCCAAAACTCATCTTATCATTCCCTTCTCTTTCCATCCAAACTTGACTTTCCAAAGAAGTTCCAAACTTTTGACATTACAAAGCATGAAGAGCAAAAGATTTCATTTTTAATATTTATAGCAATTCTACAGCAAGGCAATATTTTATTTTTCCCAAAATATGGGAATGGATTAATCAAGTTTCAACATGAGTAAATAGAAAAATGCGGTTTTGAACTGCAGGCTAATGAATTGCTCACAAGTTGAGGTACTACTATATTAGGCTACCAATAATGGGGGTTTGGAAAAATTTAAACCAGTGAAGGGCTAAATTTGCAGCAGTGTTAAATGGTTTACAATGTGTACTGGTGGTAATAAAATGTTACTAACTTTTTAGCAGGTATTGTTTTCTGTAGGTTCCATAATTTAAGGGTGTGATCCTCACTGGCAGTAATGAGAACAGGCTCCACTGGATGAAAAGCCAAAGCTCTCACACAATCAAAGTGGCTCCTTAGCGTATACTTAGCGTTCCATGTCTTCCTAAATGGCTCCTTTGTCGTTGCCAGCTGCTATAAAGGTTAAAACACAATAAGACAACAACACATTATGAAGTCAATTCCTTATATGTATAGAAGTCTTTAGAAGTTTCACTAATTTATTATTTGAAAATAAAGCAAGATATAAATGGAAAGATTAATGGGAAGAATGGCTCAACATTCGTACTTCGATGCCATATTCTAACATTGATTCTCAAAAAATATTACATCAAGATCACCAAGTTAAAAGCATGGAATGAATCAGTGTAGATACTTTTATGCATGATGAATTTACCATTATTTTCTAAATTTTAATTCCACATGCATCCCGTTTCAAAATGGATGAGACCATACTAGTATTTTTTCAGCAATCTTACAAATATTTTCAATCGATTCAATTTGAAAATTTAAGCATCTGATGTGGATACAAATCCAAAATTTTATAATGGTAAAAAGCATGCTCATGAGTAACAGTAAACAAGTGATGAGCCCTTAATTGGTAGACATGTATTGCACATCTTTAACATTAAGCTTATATTGAAATGTTTGTTGATATCAAATTAATTATGTTGCCCATTAATTCAATTTAGCTCCACAAAAAATGGAACACATGGGATTTTATTGTCTTCCATTGTAATAATCTTTCAATATGCCTAGTAGTGTCTCTCACTAGTTAGGGTCACAATATGGACTATAAAGTAACTTGGGTGAACCATTGCATAAACCATCACCACACTGGAGCACAATCTCTCTGGAAAGCTAAACATTCACCATCATAATTTTTTAAGTACATGGGCCATTCAACAATTCCTCAGAAAATCCCAGAGATGGCACTCATGGTATTGGAAAAGGTTTGCTTTAAGTAGGCCTCATCTGTTACTAGACCGCTGAAAATGTTTCAGCTATTTCCATTACAAGGTTTCATTTCTGTAGTTGATTGGATCAACAAACTTTTGTTCATTAGGACAAATAAAAATAATGAGCTTCATGCTGTGTTTAAACACTTCTATTTAAAAGTCTTAAAACCAAAATATCTCGAAGCTCAGTTGGATTAAGTGCATGGCACATCTGCTCCTGTGTTTGAGATTGTTTACAATTGGGTTAATGAGTTTAAATATGTTAACATTGTTCAGTGGAAGTTGCTTCCTTCAAAATGATTTAAGCAATCCACATCATGGCTTTGTGTGATCTATGAATCAAAGTTTGAAAACAGTTGAGGCCACAGGCATACCACAAGGTGACATGTTTTCAATTACTTGCAAATCAGGTGAAAAAAATCTCAGCGAGATGGATACCTTGTTTGCTCTCTGAGGAGAATAAACACATTGGTGCAGTCGATTTGCAGGCTGGTTTGGTGCTTTACCATCACAATCCTGACAGTTAAGTTACATCAATACATTACTATGGACGAAACATAGATACATCACTCCAGAAACATAGGAAAATGAAAGAATGGGTTGCTAAAAGGTGATCCAGCTCCAAAGAAGGCAATGACAGGGCTATCAACTGCTAAGGTGATGGCTATGGTTTTTTGGGATGCGCGCAGAATCATCTTTTATTATTTAAATAAAATAATTTTTCAAGAAAAATTACCCCATTATGTAAACAGTTTCTTTTGGGAAATATACATTCTTTTTCTTTTAAAATCTGTCAATAAACTTGATCTAATCCAACAAATGTCTATTAAATTCGGACTATATTATAAGCTAATTTTTATCGGCTAAAATTCTTAAATTTCCCTTTGGTTGATGCATTTGGTAGCATGAATTTATTTCAAGCAGAGACTTCAATGATATTTGGATGAAATGGAATTGTTCAATTTAAAAGAAAATAGCACATATTGTATGCAATTGAGATGAATAATAAAAATTAAAAGGACTTGGGCTGTAATAAAAGAAAGGACATGTTCCTCTCAGATAAAAACATTGCATTTAAATTGTACCTCTGAATAAATCAAAATCTGCAGTTTCTACCAATGCATAGAAGGAAACATGGAAACAATGTCAATGCAGTACCTTTTGGCTATTATTATTGGTTATTATGTTAACTGTTCATGTACTTACATCATACGTAGCTTCTGCTTCATTATTCACAGTCAATTGAGCCAGCTCTCCGAGCCCAAGGCTTGAGTCAAGGGCCTCCTCCCCACCACTACCGGTGGCAAGTTGTCTGCGAGCACCTGAAGAGCAATGACCATGTAAGGGAAAGAGAACACCAAGTGAATATCGACTAAACACTGCAATTTTCTCTTACGAATTTATATAACACCTAAATAATCAATTCATTGAAATAATTTCAGAAGTCCAAAACCAAACTCAGTGTTAAAACCATTTTGTGGAGGTTATATTTTTAATCAACCATAGCTCCAATAACAAAGTTACAGTGTATGACTTTACAAAAATATTGAAATTATGAAAATGGTTTTACTTCCAATGATCAGAATCACTAATTCCATTATGGCAGTGTGAAAGAACATAAGATATTTTTCGGATGCCACTTAATTCTAAACAGATGGAAGCAATTTATATTTAGATGTACAATTGACAATTAGAGAAATTTGTTTATAGATATAAGTTTTTCTATGCCACATACCTACATTAAGAGAGACAAGTCATATAAACCAATAAAGCATTCCTCTTTGTGAAGTAACAAAAAGGAGAGTAAACTGAAACATTTTCAGATTTAGGGTAAGAATGCTTATTTACATAATAGCATTAACCTTAAAGTTACTTTTATCACCAATTTGCAATAGTCCAAGCATCTCTCACATAACAAATATTCTGAGGAGAGACACCTTGGTTTTCGAGTAAAGTTGTCATTGTAAGGCACTGAGATACAACACAATGTAACCTACCTTTGTTGGTCACTTTTCAAAAAAAGGTAGCAAGAAAAAATTACCCTGGGCAACCCACCCAAAGAAGAATATTACAAAATTGAAGTTTAAGAGAAGTAGAGTGAATGGTGAATTGGAGAATGAGGATAATTATAGAATGGTTGGGACTCATAATTCACCAAAATACAGTGAGACTCTCCTTTTACATTTGAGGGGCACAAATGAAAGAATCATACCATGTGAAAATGCTAATCGAGGGAAAACATAATTTGCGGGAAATTGATGCAAAATTATAAACAAATTTAATTTAATTTGCCTAAAAGGTGATGGATTACTGAATAATGACAAAAATAAATGAATACACAAAAGTTAACATAAATGCATTAAAAACATCTATGCCTGCAAGAAAGGTAAATAAGTTCTTTGAACAAATAAGCTACAAGGTCTGTCCCAAAAATACGTAGAATAAATCTAGGAAAATAACTTCAGTCTAGCAGCAATCTGCACACTGTAAATGCACATGGTTAACTGACATGGGCCGTGTTGATTTACCAAGATCTCCCATTACCTTTCCCACCACAAATCACCCCACTCCAGCCATCTGCATTGGTGGTAAAAAATCATTTTACTTATAATTGGAACAGATCCTGTATGAATACACTTATTTGTTATTGTTTTCCTTTAAAATTTCCTTAAAATTAAGCTTTTTACGTTAATGTTGAAGCAGTAAACAAAAAGATGACTGGCTAAATTGCCATACTAGAAATAACAAAGGGGGAAAGATTCCCGCCAAGTTGTAGATTGACTAAGAGCAATATTTACACCTTTATGACAAAGAAAAGCAGTTGTAATAGTTAGCCAAATAACATCTAATAAAATATCTGTACGGGATCTACTGAGTTTTATGCGCCCATGTATGAAATTTTTTCATTAAAAAACAATTTGCATTGCAACCATTACTGTTGGTTGACATATATTTTGGCAATGCTAGTGATGCAATACCATACCATCAAATGAAGAAATGAATTTTCTTAAGCAATAAAACAAACCAACATTCATGTTTAATTTTCTAACTTTTACATTATTTGTATCATCACAGACTCGTTCATCAGTTGTTGTATATTAAGTGTATCAGCTTCTATCTTGCTTCTCATCAATGTCATATTGGGAAACATTTCAAAATTCACAAATGTAAATGGTGAGATAAGATTACATTACAAGGATTCTAAAGGGAATGAAGAATTATCATATATCAAGAGAGGGATCAAAGTACAATAAAGTCCTCTTTGAGCAACATGACGGTGAGACTGAACTGATTTAGGAGTTGAAAAAAAGTTGACAGTAACCACCTGGATAAAGTGAAGCTTGTCTCAGCTATACATTTTAATTGGTTTACTTCAGCTATAATGCCAGGGCTAAAACTCAGGTAAAGGGGAACTAACTACATGGCCAATTTAAAAGACACTAAGCTAAGTATTAATTTTCATTTTGGAGATGATTTTACGATAGAAAAAGATGATCAAAAAATACAATGCTTGGTAAAAAAAACACCTTTTTAAATGGGAAACAGTGACAGCACACTTTTGGCTACCTTCAAGTAACCTGAGATTGCTAAGCATTTGATTTCTCACCCCAATCGGCAGTTTCTCCTTGGTTTCTTGAATCTCCAGAGACATACTCAGATTCAGTTAAAAGATGAAGCTCATGGAGAACCTCATCAGCAGCTGCGTCCACATCTTCTGAGAGTCCTTCCAGGAGGAGGGGGGAGGAGGTCAGCTGAAGAAAAAAAGTAAGAGAATTAAAGTTTTCTTAAATTGACGTTTACTTAAATAAGAGCCTTTTGCTTATTAATAATACCCAAGGGGCCTCCCATTATCAAATGTGTCTTTTATACTAAATATAGCAACACTCAATTGATAGTTATTGCTATGGATGAGTCAAGTTAATAGTTGAGCCAATTACAATCTTGCAGCTGGATCCTTCGTTCATCGAAACTCAAATTCAAATATTATTTTAAATTTAAATGTCAAATCTTCATTCTCAAATTTCTTGTCTAAGTGGATTTGTCAATTTTTCTCCAAATCAAACGCACATTTGAACAAACTTAATTAAATGTGTTTGGTAATTTCAATTTAAAAACAATTGAGATATTTCTTAATTGCATAAAACTATTCCTTGTTCATATTCACTTTGGCTGAATGAAATTTGGGTGATATTTGTATGTTGTCCAATTCTAAGCATCATAACACACAATACACTTTGCTAAATCCGGTGGGCCACACCAAATATTTTCCTTAAAAATGATAATTTTCAGACTTTTGGTTTTAAATTAAAATACTTAAATCATTTGAAATACATTTTAACTCTCTTTAAAAAATCCTTATAATTTCACTATTTTCTCTCAACTTAAACCTCATTATACAAAATTTTGAAGTTTAAAGAAACAACAAGTTTATTGCAGAAGGGTTTTCCACACTCCAATATGTATGGAATTAAGAAAAAAATAATGGCTCCAAGTTTTATTCATGCACAATAAAATCTCAATATTATGTTCTTGAAGAGACCAGTGAAAACATATATAACAAAGGCCGAAGGCTAGGGGGGAGAGAAATATTTCTTAAAGCTTCCATTGATATTTTGAAAATTATATACAATAGAACAAAGATGATTTCACAGGCCCAACTGATTACATCACTATAACCATAATTTAATTATTATATTTAATGTGACAACACTTGATTTCTTTAACTTGAAAAGCAATATTAAAATGTGTATTACCTATTTAAATTTAAAGTAAAGGTTGAAAAAACGATGTACTACCAAGTCCAATAAATACGTGAACCAAGGCCATAAAAACTTTATTTTGCAAAATTTAGTCTACATCGATATTGTCCCCTTCAATGTACTCTCAATTCATTGCAATGCCCAACCTTCCTTTCCATCATCCATTCCAATTCCATCATCTTTTCCACTGTTTAAAGCACCCTTGGAAGTCCTCGGCTAGGCTTTTTAGTTTTCTTTTTGTTTCTTGTTCTATTGAGTCCACATCTTCCCAGTGATGTCCAACACATTTTTGCATTTTGGGAATACAAAAAAGTCACAAGGGGCAAGATCTGGCGAATAAGGTGGATGATGATTGAATTATTTGCCTGAAACTGGCGAACTATCAATGCTGAATGTGCATGTTCGTGTATGCATGTTCATGGTGAAGGATCCATCCATCATGTTCAGTTAAAATAGTGCGCATTGTTGATTTTCATAATTTCAGTTCATCGGCTATCGTTTGGAAAGTTTTTCAAGTATCAGTTAGGGCCGCACGTGATCAATGTTGTCGTCATCACGTGTGGTTGAAGGTCATCTCAGCCTTACATCATCCATGGCTTCTTGTCGGCCATCTTTAAAATGCTTAATCCACTTGAAAATGGATGTTTACTTCAGAGCATTATCACCAAAAACTGCTGTAAACATTTCAGTAATTCCTTGATAATTTTTACCGCACTTGACCAAAAAACTTGATGTTGATTCTTTGCTCTATGATTTCGTCAATTTCCATTTTCGATAAACAGTAAAAACAAGGACAACAGAAACTAACATAACTGGCACCATAGGCACACCTCGACAATTTGCCAAGCACAGATGGCTCATTGGGTCTCAGGCAACAAGTGCCGCTAGTGGATGGGACCATAGTCTGTGTTATGGCCGCTAGATTGCACTAGTTTTCATAGTTATTGGGCAGACCACATAAAACCTAGCTTTAAATTCAAAATAAAGACGGCGTTATGAACTGAATATCACCAAGCATTTCATCAAGTAACCTGATTAAATTTCAGATTTAATTATTATTTGACTTAAGTAATGCATAGCAATGAACTTTTTGTACTTATGCTTAAAAAAATTTGATTTTCCCATTATCCAGTGGGAGAAATTCATGTTTGCCATTTTTCAGTTCAATCCTTCCAGTTGGAGGACCAGGCGGTGACAAAAAGATAAAAAAATATTCAATTTTCAAAAACAATAATAATTAAAAAGTTCATATTTTAAAAGTTTAAAAATATTCTGCCAGAAAAAAATTAATATCATGTTGTGCGCAGTTTAGACAAGGTAGCTTCCTTCCTAAATGAATATTAAAACATACAATAAAATCATATCACTTCAGAGTAAGACTTGAAAAAAAAAAAATAATTTGGGATTCAGCAAAATAAATGAGGTATTTATGCATGGTATTTCTCTAAATATAATTACTCTCTCATCTCTGAAACCATAGTGTTGGAGAAAGTTTTAAATTCACCAGCAGCATTACTTTTTAAATTCTGAAGAGTTAACAGTCTCACTCTAAAACAAAGCTTTGATCACAGCACTACATATAGATTCTTGAAATTTTAAATTACTTTAAAAAATTAACATAATTAATAATGCCTAGAGATATCCACATGAATAACAAAAAAGCATGACATTAATAATAATCACTATTATCTATAAGACGCCATTCAAATTTAAGTGCATTATGTAACAAAATACCATCTAAATGCCTAAGAAATATCATCTACATGTGTAGGAATTTATCATTTAAACATGAAATAAAAATGTTGCTGCCTCAATTAGCCACTGAAATAATATTACATTCCTTTAACATATACAAAAATTCATTCCAATAGAGTGAATGAAAATAATTGAGCTATTTAAGCCAGTGTGTCAAGAAATTATCTGCAAGGCATCAAATTTAAATGATAACGATATGTACAAGGGTAGGCTGAAAACTAATGCACACATGCTTGTAGACCACAAACAAAAACAAATAGCAAGATCGGGCAAAAAGTACATTAAAGTACAATTCTTAAGTTTCAAAATCATATACTATATGAGGAGCTATTTATTTTTCAACATAGTCACCATTAAGACTAACACATTTCTCCTAACGTGTAACAAGTTTTTTCATTTAGTCACTGAAAAACTCTTCCGACTTTTCTCGAATCCAGACCTTGACAGCTGCCTTCACCTCATCGTCCGAGGTGTAATGATTACCCTTGGTGTCTCTTGAGTTGAGGAAAAAAATAAAAATCACAAGGCACAAGATCAGAGGAATAAGGATGGTGTAGAAATCCTCAAATTTCCTTCCTTCAAGAGTAGAAACCTTCAAATTTCAGGTTTTGCAAAGCCTCTCCAGTTGCAAGCAAGGTGTGTGGATGGGTGTTGTCATGTTGCAAGTTATTGGTGCCAGGCTACCTTTAATACGACGAACTCGACTTCAGAGGTCTGTATATACTGAGAAGAATTTACCGTTGCCCCTCGTTCCATTAAATTGGTCACAAAAACTCAGTGAGCATCCAAAAACATAGTCAAAAGAAGTTTCATCAACAATTATAGCTTTTCCTGACTCGCGACCAAGAAATTTGGTTGCCCATCGATTTACAGTAGACCTATCAATGCCATCGTCACCATAAACTGCCTTTAAACGACAAATATCTGTAGGAGTCACTTATTCAGCAGTTCGACAACAGCACGCTGTTTAACTTGCATTGACATAGCACTAGGACACGTCTCCATACTTGCTTCTCAAAATACACTGGATGAATGAAACAACCTCAAACCTGCGCATGCGTGTTGAGGGGGAAAGTTACTTCCACATGCCACCAAGAGTGCTTCTTAAGGCATTTTGTTTGTGGTCTACAAGCGTGTGCGCATTAGTTTTCAGCCTACCTTTGTATTATCTGTATTTCCTGGCTGTTATTTTATTGATTGGTTATTATTAGCACAAATCCAGTACCAACTCTCCCGCAAACCTTACTTTTCTTACCAATATTTTGGATAAAAAAAAAGAGAGCAATTGTTTATGTAGGGTATGTTTGAATTAAATACCTGAGGATGACAATTATCACTGATGACAGGCTGGAAATGTTTATGATGCAAATAACCATGTGACTTGGCCTTCAGTTGCATGATCTTGATTAACTGGATGAAATCAGATGATGCCATTATTACATACCTTTCCCTTCCTCTTTGCCTGTTTCACATGATCTTCATCATCGTCCTCGTCTTCCTCCTCCTCTGCTTCATCATCTGGCGGTTCCTCGGGGTCACTCATCTCTTCATCGTCCATATCCACATCAGTGTGAGCCAGGAATTCAAAGTTTGCCATGACGGCTGCCTCAGTGTCCAGGATCATGGCTTCAGCCAAAGATGAAGGGGGAGCCTAAAGATGCGACAAATAGCAAGTGCAGTGATTCTCAAATTTTTAAGTATGACTGAAACATTCAATTCAGTGAAACCTTTTATCGACATGTTTGTTAAACATTAGCATTCTTGATTACTCAGTTTGAAGATTTGCTGTACTGCTATTCTTAGCAGTCTGGAAACTCGAGAGTGCAAAATAGTATTAAAACAACTTGATTTAACAAGGTTTTCTTGTAGCTTCAAGCATTTGAGCTCTACAATATGAGCCAGCAATAGAATTTGATTTCGAGATCATTGAACCTAATATCGAGTCAATCTCGGGCTATCCAAGCGACTAAAGAAAGAAATATCACCAAGGAAAGCAAAAATTAAATGAGCGCACTGAAGGTGTTAAAAGAAAATATTGATAGTATTGCCTGTGTGTCGAAGCCAGTGATAGTGAAATGAATTTACAGTGAAAATATACATAGATTACACATTCTTGTGAATTTTTTTTCTCTTTCATCCTTCTACTTTGTTGGCAGATATAAGAACAAGTGACTGAACTATCTCTTGATGGAAACATTTCTGGCATTGGGTTGCATAAAACCCTTTCCACCCATGTTATGTAGGCACGACATCTCTGAGATAAGGAATTATGTAACTATAAAAGTTGAAGAGAAACACAAAATGCAATGGGAAGCAGGACTGAACACATTCACTATATCCTTGCCCCTTATACCAAAATGGTTGCCTAACTTGAATGTAGGGGTAAGCACACCTCCATCCTCATAACCAAATAAAATATCATTAAATGCTTTTTACAGAGATTTGTGATTTACAAAAAATTTTTATACTGAATTTAAAAACAATTGTTTTTTACAGGTAAAACTTACCTTCATTTTAGATGAATTTATTTCGATACAGGTAAAATTTAAAGGGTTGATGTAATATACTAAATAAGTTCCAGTCGCAACAATTTCTTGCATTATATGGGATGGTGCTTGTGATAGCAATTTTGAATTGTTGCTCAATGCTCATAATTACAGTATCCACAGCTGAATAAACATACCTTTTTTGCAGGTGTTCTCCTCCCTTGATTTTCACTGGCTCTCTTGTTTGAAGACTCATTGCCATTCACTGACGGAACCGGTGCATTGTTAAGATTTTCTTCGCTTTCAGCATTATTATTCAAACCAAGCAGAGACCTCACTCGGTTTGATCGAACATCTATTATTGTATCAGTGTAACCTATTTCTTGCAGATACCTTAAAAAAGAATGAAATTGCATTTATATAGTGAGAGTTTCTTAGTGTTATTTGTATATGACTGCGGCAATGTCATCCAACATAATAATAAACATGCTTATAAATTTTCCATATACTACAGTAACGTTACTTTTTGGAAATTGATTGCTTTGTGGAACTGAACCACTCAAACATCTGGCCAATTAAAATTAACTAAACATTTTAGGGGTACTTCTGAGTTTCTAAAAATTCTATGTCAGGCACCAATAATGGACAATGCTGAACATTAGACAGAGATATACTCATGGTTACTATGCAATGAGTGAACAGTGAAATACATTGATGTTCCTACAAGTGGAAATGAAGTTATACCTGAAAATCTAAGATTGAAATGTTCTGAGAAAAGCATTTGTAATTGGTGGAAAGGAAAAGTAGCTGAAATGAGATTAATGTGCAATTTGCGGTGATGTTGAAAAGTGATAGTCATAGTATGGGGAAACAAGCAGTATAAAATTTTAATAAAAGATGAACATAATCAACAGGAGTGAAAGTACCATAATTACTTATGTGGTGACTTTTTAAGGTTCAACATTTTTCTATTTTTCAAACTTGCACAATGGTGACAACATGACAAAATGTATGCATCATAGTTAGGAGGATACAGAAACACATGATTTATAAAAAACATAACACTACTGACAGTATTTTTTGTTACAGATAATTTTGCTTGATTAAACAAACATTTTTCACTTCCGTACATATGAAAAAAAAATCAGCCCGATTGGCATAAAAATTAGGTTTGTACCTTGCTGATGACTAAAGTTCTAACATAAAATAAAATGTGGTTATCAATTGGTACCATTAATGAACAAATATTTTTTTTCAATTTATAACCATGTAATTACATTTTGAATATGGTTTTAGAATTACTGACCACTGCACTACATAACCAGAGGCTTGGTCACATACTGACGGGGGGGGAGTCAACTGTATCTCACTGCAATCCAACAATTTTGAAGTCTAAAACCCATGCTGGTCAAGGCCGATGATTTTTACACGATGAAATTGTCGAATTGTTATGCATATTGGTGGATTACTCCATTGAAAATACTGTTGTGGAATCTCCATCAGTTTCTTTGGTATCTCACTGCCTGGCATGGCACATATTACTTTCAAAAGTGTCTTTTTTCAACCATGGTATTTCTACTATATATGAAATAGGATGTTATATTTTAAATTCTGTAACCAAATTTCAACACACTACCAATCAATATAATATCAATATTGCAAAGAATCAATAAGAACATTTCTATTTCATGCCTCGCATTTATTTCTGAAGAAGCAAGTTCTTTCTATCCACATGACCTTTAATTTACTGCATTGAAAATGAGTCATTTCATAACCTCAGTTATCATACATTTATCAATCAATAATTTTCCTGAAGTGAGACCACAAAGCCATTATTTAAAGCAATGTTAAAAAATGAATACAATATAAATTTGCAAAGTATGAAGGGCAGTATTCACGCATGTACTAGCATTGGTAATGAAGAAGTTGGAGGTAGGTATTCGATATAATATTTTATGAAACAATTGAAAGGTTCTGACCAAAATGAATGCAACATCTACTGGAGGCATTTTACCCATGAAAGTTTTCAAGCCATCTCTTTTGTGAATGGCTTACAATGCTGTTGCCATTTATGATGTGCCTTACGCTTTGTTTTACGCATAATTCCTTACATGTGAGGTTTTCTTGTTGTGCCTGAGCTTATTTCCGCCATAATTTAGAGAGCAATACTACATTCTACAATTCTTGTACTTAAGAGAAAGGAAGGCTTATTTTGAGAGTGAAAAAATGCAAAATTGTTTATCAACTGGAAATAGCGAGTACAGTTAAATATTTCACATAAATAGGATAAAAACTCTGATATGCTATTCACAGTATTATTGATGGCTTACAAAGTACCCTGGAACATGAATCATTTGTAGTTTTTGTGTTATACAATTTTAAGTTTACCACGTTAGCAAACTTCACACTAAGAATGAAATTAAAAGCAAGTTTTTTTTTAATTTCCAAAATTAGATTAAAAAAGTTAAGTCCACGTAAGCTACAATACTTTGGCGAGCCATTCATATTCACATACAAAATCTCACTTTTGTGGCAAATTAAATTACAGAGGAGGTATTATTTATCAAATAAATTGTGTAATCCGCTGCTGCCATGGTACATGTAAGCCTGAAAGTTTAAATTCTTTCGTGAATGGAATTCAAAGCTGAAATATTTTTGCTTTTAATCCAGCTCATTACTTCATACATAATTAAATTTAAGAAATACTAGAAGTCTGATACTGAAGAGACTATACAAATATATCCTGCAAGTATCATGTAGTAGAAATCTAAATACACAAACTGAGATTATCATTTGACATTTTAACATTTGACAAATGTAATTTCTAATGATCTTATCCATGGTTACTTCCATATAAAGATATTTGAAACCATTCTCATCATTATTTACCATAATATAGATTACTAGGAATATCAATCAGTGGGCTTCAACAATAGATGCTTATGAAGATGAAGGCAGCCATTACATAGCCACTAATAAGCACTTATTTAAATAATGTAGAGTCATCCTGCAGTGTACCTCTCAAATATAATAGCCAAAAGAAGTCTTGAAGTAATGAACTGACTTCAGTAAAAATTAATGCATTTTTATCTCAAATTTAAATGTTGATTTTTGATTGCCGTGGACAATTACATATTAATTGTTTGCAATCATTACAAAAAGAGGTTATATTATGCAACAACTATGACAACTAATTAAATTTCACAGCCAAGAAATGGGATATTATATGCTCTACTTTAAAAAAAATTGTTTTCATTGTAACGTTTATAAAATATAATAAATTTTTCTTATGATATACATTAGTAGGTAGCATTATTAATAATGCTGATAAATGAGTAACATAAATAAGTACAACTATATAAAAGGTTTCATTAACTAACACAACATTTTGAAGAAAAGAACCATTAACAGGCTTTTTCAATCTCATCTTTTTCAATTTTTGCTGGTAGATCCCACAAAAGAACTCAACTTATCCGTAGTTTTTAAAAAAGAAACTACGATCACCAAGTTTTAACATTTCTATACTGTGATACATTCCATCCTTTCCAATAAAAGGAAAAAGCAGCAGTATGCGAGTACTTCGGGACTTTTAAGGTTGACATCACATGCTGCTAGGGTAAACTTAGAATCATCAACAAAATGACGCAGAAGAGGGCAAATGGTTGTTTACGGCAAGAAAAGTTTTTATTTAGAAAAAGTAAGGGCAAATGTGATACAATAGCAGTGATGAAATCTCTGACAAAAAGGAATATAGAATACTACCAGAATGTATTCGTACATGTTAATTGTACAAGTCAACTTTTTTAAGGCATTAATACTGAATTTTGTAAATGTGAAAATGTATTAATAATAAACCACAAATATTTTGCTTTTATTGTTGTTATCTTTAGCTAGGTAGATTTCATTCATCATTTGGTGTCTGCCAGTTCATTGTTTAAGCGATGTGACCACGGATCATAAAATGGTTTTTAAAGCAAAATGCATTACAGAGAATGTACTTGAAACCTTGGCATATGTCAACATGTACGAGAAAAAAAGAAAATTAATAGATTCTAGCACACTCCTATTGCAAATTTGAAATATCCTCAGTCATGGTAGGCATGATGTTGTAGGAACTCTTCATTTTGAAGGTAAATAATGAACTTTGACACTTTTCAATGGGGTTTAAGGTCATTTGAAGAGTGTTGAAGTTCATTATTATTTACAATGCTAGTTTAAAGGGCAAGTGGAAAGAAAATCCATCCATATTTCAACATTTTCATGATTTCCACCAAGGAAAAACTCGGCCTTGCAAGAGATTCTACTAAGAAAAAACTTACTAAATAGTTATAATACTTATGTAAATTTATACTTTTTATTCTGCTATTAAGATGGAAACACTATGACTGGCCATGCCATTGATTGATATCTTTTAAACTAACCAAGGACTGAGAACCAAAGAATGAAACAACAAAATCATTTATCTGTCAATGGCAAAGCAAATCATGGCAGGTCACAGAGTCAACTATTTGTTTTATTTTATCTTAAATGGCAATACTTGCACTGAACTAA
Organism: Hetaerina titia; assembly: GCA_037158775.1. Taxonomy (NCBI): domain Eukaryota; kingdom Metazoa; phylum Arthropoda; class Insecta; order Odonata; family Calopterygidae; genus Hetaerina; species Hetaerina titia. The sequence goes on from CM073773.1 coordinate 56,324,169, forward strand.
TTTCCAGTTTTGTACATTAGTAGAGTGGTATAACAAAATGGTGACAAAGTAAAGGGAAATAATGCAAAGCTTAAGTGATGCAACTTGCCTAGAGGCCAAAAAAGAACTTCCACGTCAGGGCATAGAGAGACTGAAATGTCACCCAGCAAAATTATGGGACAGTTTTAAATTTTATCAAAACAAAAAGAAGTGAAATAAAATATGCACGAATACATGAATCTCTCAATCTGATTAATATTAAAAAATACTCTAGAAATAGTTTATTAGCTGATAATAATCAGATAATTAAGAGTATTCATAAGTAGCACACAGCAGGCTGCCACAGTCTGTATTTCTTACTTGAATAGGTACATTTCAAGTGAGACAAAATACTGTTTGTACATTTAAACACTTCAACTTGGAGATTCTTTTGAGTACTTATTTTAGAAACTCAAGAAAGTAAAAGAGTCAAAACAAGGGCGAGCCTATCAGAGTAAAAAAACCTCCCCATACCACTGTTTCTCATTTTCCCCCTTTCTCCATACTCGGTTTTATCACTTGGATATGACATCCTCACACATATAATTGTCCTTCATCCCGACAATTTATAACAAAGAAAATATTGATAGGTCACAATTCAAATGTAAGCTTTTTTTAATTAACTCCCCCTAGGATTCAATACTATTTACATATCCAGTGGTAAACTATTTCTCATTTCATATTCTGGACATTCCTCCTTTAAGATCATTAAGTTTACGTGGAACTTGATGCTGACACACTGCATTGGAAACAAATTAACCACACCCACTGATAAAACATTTTTAGGCATGAGGATTCACAAGTTGAAAAAGCATGAAACACCTATATTCAGGACAGTAAACTTCCATGATTTTAAGCTTTTTACTGATATTTAAACCTCCAGATAATACACCAGGTTTAAGCCACCATAAAACATCATTACTGTACATTTATATTACAATATTATATCTTAGTGTGATCCACTACATAAGTCTACATCCATCAGCACACATTATTTCAAGAGATTGGATTAATCAATCTGGTAGGGTTGGATCTATGTCCAGTTTGGCCATAGCCTTAGGCATAGAAAATGATTTGTTGGACTTTTACCCAGATCCTGGCAGGACAGCAGTCTCAAAGTGACATTTCTCTACACAACAGAAGTAGTTATGAGGACACTTTTGTTACCCTTTTTTGAGAAAAAGCATTTTACAAATATTTGGCTGAGAGTTTATTCTGTGTACTGACCAATGAGCACGTACTCATACTTCACCCGTAAATAGAGAGTTCAAAACAATGCACATCCAATATTGATGGGGTCAACAGCCAATTGATTATGATACCTTGAAAGCACAACCAAATCATACAAGTCCAAAGCATTTTATTTTGGCCCTGCAATGGCATTGAGAAAACATTCATGCATCAGAGAAAGGAAATGTGTTATCATTCTCTGATCGCTCTTGGAAAATTATAAGTCCATCTAAATTGGGCAAAAAAAGCCAGAAATGTTTTCAATTCAGCGCAAAAGGCAATTTAGGCAGATTAGGATAGACTGAATGGTTTGAAGAATTTCCATGACTTTAATATACAATTACAACATTGGTGTAAAATGCTTCTCGCATGAAGTTTTTCTCTCCATTTTGAAGCTTCAAGACTATCGGGATTCTGCCCTTATGTTTGCCAAGTTTGTTTTCAATTAATTTACATCATCAATTCAATGAGTTAAAATATGTCATGTTTGTGGCTGTGATACTATTTCTTGGAGAGAAAATTATTGGATTAATACACTGGACAGTGTTCAATGTTGTCAATACTCATATTCAATAATTACTTTTGAAAAAATTATAAATTCCAGGGTCACAGTACTAGTCCCATGGATAGACCTCTAAGAGCTCTCATAGAGTTACTGACCAGAAGGCCTGGGTTCGGTTCCGGGTGAGGCTGCTGGGTACCCTCAGCTTCTACCTATTTACATGGCAACTGCCACCACCACCATGGTGTGCTGCAGGGATGATTACACACTAAGCATGCAACATCAAAAATAAAGTCATCCTTAATTTTTAGTTACAAAATATATCTGTAAAATTTCTGGTCTTGTTTGTTACTGCGAGGAAACACGGTCATTTAAGCAGAATGCAGGATAAACATCCTCTCTTGTGCATGAAACGTGAAAACCCATAACAACAAACATGATGCAACCAAACATCAAATAAAAAATTACAGCAATTAAAGAATAAAATGTTACTAATATATTGTTGTCCAATATACTGGGGAGTATACCAATAATTCCCTATAATGTATCATGTACACACCAGGGAGGAAAAAGAAAACATGCAATTCCAAAACCAAATACTAAAGACACCAGGCTTTAAGCACAAACATAACAACTTGGAAATCCACTGCCTAACAGGGGTGTGTATTCAATACATGCATGTTGAGCATATAATTGTAAATGAATTATAGGGTACTCACAGTGACTCACAAAAAAATGAGCATAAGCCAGATTTATGACTAGCAATAGCCATGTTCTTAACGGATCACACTCTACATTTACGTGAATTTTTAAATGCACAAAAATGAACTATTTATTCAATGGTGCAGTTTCCATATCACATTACCCATAGTGCCACTAAGTTGTTGCTCCTGCTTGTTGAGTTCTTCAGAATCTCATATTGCAAAAGGAGTTATAGAAGGGGAAGCTCATAATGAATAGTGAAGTCAGCACAACTAATATTATTTGCGCAATTACATAACTTAGGTACATGGCAGGGGTGTGAGGATAGTGGAACGAAGAGTAGGAATCAAGACTTACTGTCGAAGCAACTGCCGTCCTTGCCTCCAACTGACACTCGTAAACGCAGTTTCTCCATCCATTGGTGCCTCAGGCCCAGGCTCTTCAAATATTGGAGGCTTCATATCTCCTTGTTGTAACTCAGTTCCATATTTCAGCTTGTGGAATTTTGCTCTATAAAATAATAACACATGCGGTTGAAATACAAAAAAATCAAATAATAGCACATTCCCATTACTAGGTACAATTATGCCATGTTACCTTTCCTGTTTAAGGGCATATTCAAGCATTTTTATCCGCCTCACGAGGTCAATTTTGAGGTTTTCTTGACCTTTCCGCTCTCCTTGGAGGAATGCTATCCTGGCCTATTAAGAAATTGGGCATTAAGTAAATTAATTCGGTTAAAGTACATTTCATGACTATGATATTTACAGCATAAATGAAAAAATAATGACAAATTTGCTGAAATAGTTACATTTCAGGTAGTACCTGGGCAAATTTGGAGGTAAAAATATAAATGGTACCTCCGAGAAGTGCATCAAGAGAAGCACTCAGTCACATCAAAATATTATATGTATATATCCTTATTTTTACGTAAGTTCTTAACACATCTTCACAAACAATACACATTAATTTCATGGGGAATTACAAGAATAAATCACCGATTCTTTTCATAAATATGTTTTGAGGGGTAGGGCACTGGGACATGTAATTGCATACATTGGAGTGTGCCAGTTGATTCACAGGAGTGAACAATATTATACAAAAGTTTCAAGTCATATGTTTGAATTTTATTTTTTAGGGCAATGAGACCATTCATATAGGAAAGACATTTTTGTAAGTAAAGTAGTTTACTTTCATAGGATAAACTCTTGAATTTAACACATTTTGTTTCTGGCTTCCTGTGTGCACTTTCCTAAGTGATAAAACTGTTCTTGCCTATGAATGACTGACTTGACACATAGCCAAGACTAATTTCAACTAGTGCAAAATAGAGCAATGACTAGGACCCATTACCAAAGGATTAAATACACACTTCTAAAAACAAAATTTAACAGTTGATAAGCAGTATAATCCCCTGTTGCAGTACCCATATTTTATGTTATTTTACTCCATATTCATCACTATATTTTAACATCTTACATACCCTGCTATGTTTAGATAAGTTTCATTGTTACTGAATCGACACTATGAAACATTACAAAAGACAAAGATCTTCTCTGAAACACTGTTAGAGATATAAGCACTACCATGAACGTGGTAAACAAGAGTACTAAAAATGAAGATTATAAAACGGAATAAGCAGAAAAGGGATAAATGGAAGGCCATACTTGATAACGAATCTTCACTCGTGCACCTAAGTACCAAGTTTTCGGTAAAAAAATAGTTACGCACTTTGGCTAATTGTTATTAATTACTGAACCAAATGTAATATTATAAACTAATCAATGGTTGAACCGCTATCTAGACCTTAAGCGTTGGGATGTAACTGATAACAGAGATGTAAGAAACTTTTATCGATTTAAAGTATAAAAATGACGACGTAATTAAGCAAAAATTTCACATTAATTCTAAGATTTAAATATTATTCCCATTTAAACTTCTACATAACATTCGACATCAGCAACCGAATACTTTTTCGGGTGAATTACAAATAAGTAATTAAATGCGTAATGTTAATCAAAACAAACTATTAAACAAGAAACAATATCACAATTAAACCCATATGCCTTTTTAATGTAATATATGTAAAACACTAACTCGATAGAAGAGCATTCGGCCAACTTGTAACTTTTAATAGGAAATCGAAATGTTAAAGAATATTAACTATCCTTCCGTACTACAGTTAACACTACTAAAATACCTCTGAATAATAATTAATTGTGATGCCTAACAAATGTTTAAATCATAAGGTAGTTACAACGACACCATTGGAAAGGGTTGTTACTGGATGTTTGTTTGACTCATAACACGCAGGAAGTAAAGCACCTCTTTCACATTACATAAGAATTCATCTTAATTACGGATTTACGGCACATTTAAAGATTCACCGACCTAATTCTTTTGTAAATGGGGACAATGTCACACAATTATTACTAATCAAGATAAATACTTAATATTTTCTTGATGAGTTGCTATTAGGGTAATGTAAATGTGAAAATAAAACATCAAGAATATCACTCGCTGGCTATAAATATGTAATTAATGCATTAATACTAACACAGCGAAATTCAAGTTAGGCGAACCAGATACCAATGGAAACTAGCAAGACGAAGACAACAGACATACTGATGCCAGACATTAGGTATTTAACAGGATATTTAAAGCAAAATTGTAACACCTAGCAACTTAAAGCACTCAAAGGAAACTTAATTTGGGATTCAGAAAGCTTAAATGTCAATATTTACATGTAATTCTGCTCTTTCCACTTCCCATTGGGATCTCTCCATCTCGAACCTTGCCCACTCATGTTGTATGAAATGTAACACACCAGGTATTGAATACTGAGCTCTTTTGTTGCTTTCGTCGTTTTGCTTTCCTCCGACACTAATTACACCACTAGCTGGGCCCAATTGTCCGTCATGATTTTGTGATGGGGAACTATCTTCCATTGTAGGCCCACCGCACTGACTAGGTACCTTCATGACATGGCCGACATATCGCCACTAGAGCTTTAATTTAACACTAAAGTCAACATCTATTTGATTTAAATTTTCAAGCCTTAATTTTATATATATTTATTAATTTTATAGAAACTATATTAAGAATTATGGGGTACGCTATTGTTTGAATAACACATTTTCACGACAATATAATACTTTTCTTGACTTCTTTATTTAAACGGAATTTGAAAGTTATAGGAACATTTTACACGCCGCTAAGGCAGTAATTCATGTGGTCGTGTATTAAAATTTTGTAAATTTTTAGATGAATATAATTGAAGTTATTTCATCTGATGAGCGTTTAACTTTCTTTGACTCATGCTTATTCCGCGACATATAAAAGCGGCGAACCACTCCCTTTCTGTGGCTCTCGTGCACATAAGCGAGGTTCATACGTAAAGTCGATAGCGAATTCTGGCGGTACAGTGGTGCAGAAAATTTGATATTCAGGGAATAGTTTTGGATAGTTGCATTTCTGTCTCCTTAGAGTTTCTCATTTCTGTGAAAGTTCCTCCCATTCCTTATCTGTAGAAAGAATACGCAGTAATATTTTCATAATCCTTGTGGGCTGAAGGTAATGTTTGATATCTTTATCTAGTGTTATTGCGTATCTTTAAGCAATAGTATGTACAATTATCAAATTTACAACTTATAGTTATCGTCACGGTTTATTATTTTGTTGATTATATTCTTTTGAATATTATTACTGAGAGTGAGGAACATGCCCACTGGACAGTTAGCACTCCCGAATGACTATAAATTAATGTGTTATGTGTGTTGCTACAATAAAAAAGTTTGAAAGTAAGTAAAAATTATCTTTGAGATAAATTATAAAATGGTCTGGCGTGAATTTAGACGAATAATATATCACGTAATGGATTCGTCAGGTCGCGTACGGGATCGTATACTTCGTATCGCGTAATGTAACACAAAAGTGCGCGACCATTTCGTAGTTGCTTAATTGACCAAATCTTAGATGATGGGTGTTATGAAGTGGGAAATAGCCCTGAGAATGGGATATTTTTAGGGCTCGAGGGACCCCGTTACTGACATGGTAAAAATTTAGGGAGTTCAAATATTTTTCAATAACTTCCTATGGTTGGTATAGGTGTTCATTACACGCTTTCAGGCAAAAAAATTGGTACAGTGGGATATGATCGTGTTTTGCCCTCCGTTTTCATTGGGTTACCCTAAGCACTCCCTCTAATTTCATCCGGCTGAGGACCCCTTGCTGTAGAGGATGTATGCTTTGCGGAGATCGTGGGATAAATACTCGGAAATATTAAATTTTAATTGTGAGCCATCGTTGTTCGTCAATACCAATCGCTGAGTTGACTTATTAGCATGCTCTCCCAAATCCTTGCTTACGTAGTGACGTGGAAATTTTTTTCCCTTGGAGTAGCTATGGATGTTGAAAATCTGGATCTAATCTGCTTCGCGATAGTCATTTAACCCCATAAAAGGAAGATATCCACCTAGGAAGAATAATGTTAATATAGGAATACCAACGTTGAGTATGGCAAAAATAAGAAACTTCATTACACCTTCCCCACATAATTCTCACGTGCATATCTCCTGCTATATAATATCCCTGGAATTGGTGATGCTTAATTCATATGCATAGATTATTTAATACTTGGAAATTGGCAGAATAACAAACATTAAAATGCATAGATCACTGAATAAAGTGAATTTAAGCAATGAGAGAAGACAAAGATGTAATCTGTCACCCATGTATTTCTATTGTAAGAACTATTTATAGAGCAGCATTGCTAATGAATTGCCAGAATTAAGATGTTTGTAGAACAGTATAAATTCTTGGCACATGAATATTGGAATACAATGGCCTGATACCAGATTGGTAGGCCTATGTTGTAACTCATTTTTAACAAAACAAAAAGTGAAAATGTTGATCATAAATTAACTACCAATGTATCTTTATGATGTTGACCGATATTCTGAATACTCCAAAAAAAAGTGCAAAATCTCTAGCCCTAGTAGAGCTTTGTCAGATGAAAAACATGACCATTGGAAGTAGCTGACAGTACTAAAGGATTTTAAATAAATGTGAAAAGTAATTTGTTCATTGAAAAAATAGATTTCATTATTTATACCTCATATATTCTTTTTACTTAAGATTATTTAGCAGTCTGAGAAAAGAAATACTGCCATCTCAGAACCTAATAGTGCCCTCTTCCCCCTGAAAGGTATCTCAAGGAGGGCCAGAAAACAGCATGTCGCAAAACTGAATATGTTACTGTGGGTTTATATAGAACCCATAATGGCTCATGGAGATTTAAGTTCACCAGCACTAGAACAAACACCCAATGCTTATAATATTATCCTGTTAAACAAATTTTACCTGATTAGAAAGTCACTTCTCTGATGATAATTGTAATTTTTAGCAGAAGAATGGTAATAGTGAGGACAGTAATAGAGGGCAGTTTCATCTGTACTGTGCAGAAAACAATTTTTCTGTGATTGATACGATGCAATTTTTGTGCAACAATTTTAGCCTTTATTCTGCATAACATGCTGAATGAGTCGTTTGGTTTTATTGGAAATTTCCTTTTGTATCATTGTGTATATATATGTTACATTACTTCTTGGTAAAATTGATGCGTAATGTGAATGATATTCATTTGCACTTTTTTATAATTTACTTAAGCATGCTACAAGTTTGGCTACTTTAGCAAACATCAGATGCAAAATCACCAGCTCTTGCATTAGGAAGGAGCCTGAGAGAAAGTGATTAGGACATTGGGCTGCTTACTGGGGGGGGATTCTATTTCAGGTAATGCTTCTCAGGACCTTCACTTTTACCCAAGCAGTGTGAATTTTCAGGTACCAGATCTTCCTGAGAAACTGCAGGCATCATAAAGAAAGGAACTAGGTTCTTACTCGGATATGAGAATTTCACATACCTACCATATTGAGTCAAGCACAAAGCGAGTTCTACCCTGGTCTACTACACCAACCTTGGGGAACAGCTTGCTTTGTTTGATGGCTTAATTAGCTAAAATGCATAAATCATTTATATAAATTTTTGGAAAGTGCAATTGCATCATTCAATATATTATAAGGTAATTTACTGGTTAAGGTAGGTTTTGGATGGACACAACTACCACATAAATATTTTGTTACTCCCAACAAAAAAAAATCCAGCAACCTAGACTGCATCAGGTCTCTCTTAATCTCTGTGTACTCCCTTCATCCCATTCAACATCCCTATCCTCTTCCTGCCCTTTCCTCGTTTACCTAACATTCTCTCCTCTATCACCGTCTTCAACATCCCACTACCGCTCAATATGCCTTTCATCCATTTTTCTTGTCTCCATAGGATTTCTCTCAACCAACCCCTCTCCTCACCCACCATCCCTAGTACTTCCTCATTTGTTTTCCTTTCGGTCCATTTCACTTTCTCCATTCTTCTCCACATCCACATTTCAAAATCCTCCAATCTATGTCTATCCTCCTGCTTCAGTGACCACGTTTTCGTGTCGTACATAGCTACACTCCATATCAAAGTTTTTATGAGTCTTTTCTTAACATCCCTACTCAACGTCCCCATCATCAACTCCCTCCTCCTTGAGAAAGCCTCTTGCCTAGTGCAATTCTTCTCCTGATGTCCCTATTACTTTGACTGTGTTGATCCACAACACTTCCGAGACACGTAAACTGTTCTACCTGCACCATTTTTTGCCCTCCTATTTTATTGTTTAGGTTGGCTTTCTTCTTTCTTGAAAATTGCATAACCTTTATTTCATTACTATTGATTCACATCCAATTCACTTAGCAATGCTTGCAACCCCTTGGCTGACTGACAAGCTAAAGCTTGTTCGTCAGCAAACCTAACTGATTTTACGAATTCCCTACCAACTTTCATTCCGACCTCCAGTTCTTCCCATGCCTCTTTAATCATTTCCTCCACATATACATTGGACAGCACCAGTGATAATGGGCAACCCTGCCTTACACCTCTTCCTGACAATGCTCATGCATTCCCAAACTTGCCCCTGAGTAGTCTGAGACATACAGGCTGCGGATTAGCCTCCTATCTCTCCAATCTATTCCTATTTTCTGTAGTAAATTCATTAGTTTTTCCCACTGCACTCTATCAAACACCTCTTTGAAATCTATGAAACAGGCAAATATGTCCTGATTGTATTCTATACTCCTCTCGATTAGTGATCTCATTACTGCAATGGCATCAAGTGTGCCTCTCCCCTTCCTGAACCCAAACTGATCATCCCATAAATAATCATTTTCCCTGATTTTCATCCTTTCGTTGATGATACATAATATTATATATGGAAATTAGCAAGCCTCCATGGGCACCCTCCGCTCCACCCAAGCTGTGTGATTTTTTGGGCGCCAGATCTTCCTGGGCAACTAAAGTTGGCACAGGTACCCCCTACCATCATGAGCGAATTTCATACTCCGTCAGACATAGTACTGGGTAAATTCTACCACACCTACCCAATGCCCTAAGTCCATTAAATTTTTGGCGAAACAGAAGGAATCCGATTGAAAGTTCAAAAAAGGGCCAAGGTACTCATAAAAACTTATTTTAAAATTCTTCCATATTACCCTTTATGAACTGTGTCATGATTATTGCATTTTGAACGTAGACGGAGCCGGTAGTATGAAGACAGAAAAGAACTGAGTAAATTAAAAATTAATTTATTTTAGTAGAGATACTAACAAAAGCATTTGATGGACCAAGGGGAGTGGAGTGCTTTTCGCACTACTTTACACCACTTAGGAAAGGGGGATTTCTACTGGAGGTATTGGTGCAGTTATGAAAACCCTCCTCCTCCAAAACCCTTCTCGCAAAAAAACTACCCCCTGGGTGCTCCCTTACCACCCAGCCAACCTCCACCAATCCCCTCACCAGACTCATGGTATGGCTCCGGAGCCCCGTTTGCCTTTTAAATCGAAAGTCCCTGATAATTCCCCAGCAGGCGTAACAGGTAGAATGAAAAATATTGTAGAAGTCACAAAAGTATTCTTTTTGCTTATGTTATGCAATGATTCCACCAAGTCACGCCCCAGAAATTGTCAATTTTAATTGGAACGAGGCAGAATTCACCATTTCAGCAATTAAAGAAAACTAATCAATTGGATTTTTAGGGTAAAGACTTATGAAAAAGAAAATCAAAAAGAATACTTAGAGATACATAGAGACCTAGGAATACAAGGAACTCTTTTCCCTGGAAGGATGGAAGATGGAAGGAATATATAGAAGAGCAGTATGGTAAAACATTAGGCCAGCAAGGTTAGCCTTAGAGAGAGATTATGATGTTGATTAAGATAGCTTAGGTCCAGGCTTATTTGATAGTGAAATAGAAAGGGGGATAAGGGAATTGAAATCAAATAAGGCTGTGGGACTAGACAAAGCTCTCACAGAACTACTAAAGCTTTAGGGAAAGGTGAGAGGATCAGTATTATTTCCTATTCCAATGATGAGAAAGGGGGGCATATGTGAGGATTACAGAGCATTAAGTTTGATTTCACACTCAACTAGAGTGGTTGTCAGGATCATCAATGAAAGGATGGGAGTAGTACTATGAATAATTAGAGAATGATCAATTTGGGCTCAGGAAGGAGAGAGGCCCGCATGTTGACGTAGGAATAATAGGTCACTTTTGGAGAGGAATATAGCATACAATCAGGATGCATTTGCCTGTTTCGTAGATTTAAAAAAGGCATAGGATAGAAGAAATTGGGAAAACTAATGACTTTATTGCAGAAAATAGAAATAGATTGGAGGGATAAGAGGCTAATCTGAAACATGTACATACCTCAGACTGCTCAGGTGCAAGTGGGGGATGGAGAGTCCGGATGGGTAATGTTAGGAAAAGGAGTAAGACAGTTGTGTCCATTATCACCCGTGCTTTTCAACATATATGTGAAGGAAATGGAACAAGATGCTTGGAAATTACTGGAGGTAGGAATGAAATTCAGTGGTATATTCACAAAATCAAGTTTAGGGATGACGTATCTTTAGTTTGTCAGTCAGCCAAGGGGTTGCAAAATCTGTTGACTATATTGAAATGTCAGGGCAAAAGGTTTGGGATATCAAAACTGGGAATCGAAATAATACCAAGGTTATATGACTTTCTAGGAAGAGAAAAGTTAAGCTAAATATCAATATAGGAAGGCAAACCTGGAGCAGGTGGAACAGTTTGCCTATCTCAGAAGTGTTTTGGATCTAAATTGTCAAAGTAGTAGGGACATAAGGAGAAGAATTGCATTAGGCAAAGAAGCTTTCACAAGGAGAAGGGAATTGATGACAGGGACATTGAGTAAGGATTTTAAGGAAAAGCTCATTAAAACTTAATATGGAGGGTAGTTATGTATGGCACGGAAACATGGTCACTGAAGCAGGATGATTGGCTTAGATTGGAGGCTTTTGAAATTTGGGAATGGAGAAGGATGAAAAAGGTGAACTTGACAGAAAGTCAAACAAATGAGGAAGTGTTAGGTATGTAGGAGGAGTAGAGGAAATTGTTGGATGAAACTTAAAGGAGGCAAGACAGATGGATTCAGAGCATTCTTATTGGCAACTGAGATAGAAGGGAGAATATTAGGCAAGCAAAGAAGGGGCATGAATAAGATAAGAATGTTAGATGGAATGAAGGGAGAAAATAAGTATATGGAGATAAAGGAGGGCTTTGCTGTAGAATAGGATGTTGGGTTGTGTTTTGTTAAGAGAGACAAGGAAATTATCTCTGTACCATTTGGTAGCTTGTGTCCACCAAAAACCTGCCTTAAGTGGTAGTTTACCAATAACAATATCATAATGCATTTTGTGGCTTGTTGGACTTTGGAAGGCCAGTTTCATCTTGATTAAATAAGCACTCAAAATTTCCTTCAAGATTTCACTGTAGTATGACATACTTTAACTCTTCATAAAAACTTGACACATTTGCCTATGTCATTCCATTGACTTGGGTTTGAGACAAACTTTCAACTGTTTCCATTGACAGTAATGGGTGATATTTCGTGAATTCCCAAACCAGACTTCATCTGCCATTTCATTTTCAACACCAGTTTCAATCACCCACTTTCTAATATGCCTACAGACATTCTTATACTTGTTGAGGTTAAGCCAAAACCCCTTCAAGAGATGCTAATATATTCTTAACATCTGGTGATGAAACTGGTTCCGCACCCAGTATTGGGCACAGATGATTCCTAGATGCTAACATTCTCTTCTGAAGCGTAGCGTAAGGCTTTTAAGATATATTAGCAGCTATCTTTTGAGAATATACTCCTCATCTTTCACTGATTTCATGCTTCTATCCATAGGGATACATAACCAACCACAACTTTATCTTAGATTAGTTTTCTGAATGTAATTGTGTGGCACCTGTGAAAAGTAGAATAAAGTTTTGATAGCTGGAAAATGCTTACATCAATAGTGGCACTATTAAACTCCATTAATATTTCCTGAATCATTATAATGGCTTCATTTTCTTAGTATTATCCCATCCCACATCACTAACTCCAATACACTAGGAATTAATGGGTCGCTGATGATCCACTTAACACAATAACACATTCTGGTGTAAAATGGATTTATTTTTTAGTCTATTTTATAAAGCAGGTTTTGGGTGGACACAAACTGAACACTGCTACCACTTGACCTGGAACCCTATTCTACAATCAACTTTTTTCAATTCTGCACACGTTCAACTTGCCTTCATTCCATTCAACATCCCTATCCTTTTTCTAACATTCTTCCTTCTGTTAAATTCTTCTACATTTTATCACAAAGCAAAATGGTGTGCATCTACTTTTCTGGTCTCCTTTGGATTTATTCATTCTCCTTATCAGCATTTTGACTAATCTTATCCTTACCCAAAGTCAGTCATCAACTTCCCCTCCTTGTTAAAGCTTCTTTGCCAAAAGCTATTCTTCTTCTTATATCCATACAGATTTGTCCATCTTGGTTCAACACAATCATGAATTCGTATATATTTGCGTGGCACAAAAGAGGTCTCATTACCTGTCAGTAGAGGAAAGATAGCTTGTTTCAATTATAAATATGCTTTGAAAATGAAGTACAGTTACATAACCATGAAAAGCTATCCAAAAATCTAATAACAATGAATACCTTCTTATAACACTAATTTTTTCCACACTAAATGAGGACATTTACAAAAAACGTGCTGTTTAAAGCCCCAATGATGCCAATTTGGTAAAAATGGTGGTTTTAACCATATGTTCTGCTGTGTGATAGCATTATGGAGGTAATGCCATTGAGCTACAGTCAGAGTACTCTATTTCTGGAGGATTAAGCTGAAAACATTCCTATTTACCTCATGGGTTGATTTCCCATAGTCTAACCTACAGAAATTGAAATTAATATAATAAATATTAGCAAGAAATAAGCTGTCATTTGCTCTTTGCACTGTGCGATTGCCTGGGAATTTTCCCATTAATTTTTGCAATGACCTAAGCACCATCATTTGTTGCTGCATAGCAGTTGTGGCAGAGTCATTGTTCCCTGGCTCTCAGTCGATTCTTTTTCTTTATTTGATAATGTATTGTTGGTTGATTCCATTTAAACTTATTTTACTGGTCCTTCCACCCTACTTTTCAGGGGACCAGTTGAAAGTCTCCCTTAATCTTGCAGTCCAAGAATTATCCTTAAAAGACAAAGCATTCTGGAACTTCTTGTATGATCTTTCATCGGTCTCTTTTTCTCCTTAATTTTTTTTCTCTGTGGTCTCAAGGTGGAATGGCCACAATGGGACAAGCTTCGTCTTTTTAACACTTGGTGCAATCCTAGCCCCCACGGTCCTCCATACCTTTAGAGCAACGGGGAGCGGCAAATGCCTCTAACCATGTCTATATTGTATACACTGATGGCATGCTTGAGGATTCTTGTATTTTAAAGCTGTCATTCTGTCCAAATAACTAAATTATTGACAGATTTCTTCTATTGGTTTTCCTAAGAGGCCACATCCAAGTTCCACTGCAATATGGTACAAATCGCCTCCCTTTGGAAGCGTCTGCGCTATAATAACGGATTCCCCCCCCCCCCTCTCCAGGTCGTCTTTCATCAATTGCACATAAATGACGTCCATTCCGGTGTCAAGTCTCCGCTGACGATATATTTCTGAAATCTATGAAACGGTGTCTTCCACGCGTTTACTTGTACGTCAGTCTCTTTGGGGAAGGTACGGCTGTAATAATCATCCTTTGTTTTCAGATTTAGTTTGCACCCCTCATTGGTCTTTCTGATGGAAAATCACTGATTTTTCGCACTCTCACAGTCAACTATACAAATGCTGCCTAGTTTTATGTCTCGTAAATTATTATTGAAAGATGGTCCATCTCCTTATGTTTCTTCCTAGTTTGACTTCGTGCCGCCTCTTGGAGATCGATAAGCGGTTGGTTCATATGCTGACCCTTTCGGTTCCGTTCCTCTATGAAAACGGATATAAACACGTGGAAAAGGGATTAAAAATACCCAAAGGACGAATACAATATTCGAAGGATCTTGGTTTAAGACCCGGTCAAGTTGACTTTTTTGTAAAACTCACGGTCGTGCAGGTCGTCGCCCCCCCCCCTTCAAACGATGGATTTCGGGAGGCACCACGGCCTAACTGCGGACTCAATTAAAGCCTCCTGTAGCATTATGTAGGCCCCAGCTGACGATTTGTTCAGGCCAAAGCAAAAGTTCAACGCAGAGTTACGTGCTACCTTCATCGTTACCGTAGGCGAGCTGAACTTGTGTCAATTTGCAAATCCTGCCGCTGACAAAATACTGGATTAAAATTAATGGCAATTATACAAGACACAACAATTAAGCTAAGATAAAAATATATTTTTGTACGATAAATTGACCAAATAAAAATTGTATGAGCTGGATTTTATGAATTTTAAACTTTATTGAACAGCTTTCCCAAAACTTTGAAACTTAAAAGAATCTATATTTTGAATTCATAAACAAAATTTATATCTTTACTCGAAAACATCCATTGTGTAGAAAAAAAAGGTTGTTTGTAATTACACGTATGTATATATGCGTATGACTAGTGGCATGTTTTGAGTAGGCATACATATTTGTAATTTTTACGTGTTCATACGGCTCAAGATGTTGGAAAAATTAATGGAAACATAAAGGACGAAAACAAGATAAATGGGTAAAATGGAAGGGTGCGAATAGCAAGGAGAATGAAGAGTCCTCAACCGGGACTTCAACCACGGTCCTTCAATTTGCCATGCACTCGTAGATGCTCTGGTAGAAGGTATCTTATATACTCGAAGGTCACCATACAGAGAAACCTCTTTCCCCGTTGGAGGGAATAAAGTCAATTGGCGTCAAGAGTTGATTGCGAGAGGATATGTCCTGAATAGTTATCTAGAGAGACTTTAATTCAATCTTTCTCGTTTTTTTACGATTGCAGGTCATCACGAAATTCATTCATTTAAATCTATTTTACGGTAGGCGCTGAATATATATCGTGACTTGATAAAACATCTTATTTGAATATGCTCAGATTCTATTTTGGAAAAAGGAGTTTTTGTTTTTAGATTGTGATAAAAGTAAATTTTGCTATGTATTTTTATTTTTAATCTTTGGCAATAGTATTAATTCATATTTATAAGATACTTAATATCAGAGTCGCGTCACTTCGAGGAATCGGTCAATACTCTAGGGACCCCCTTGCTCCGTTCAAGTGATTTCCCCACACAACATACGATATATACATACACAACATTCCCCACACAACATACTCGTTTATCCATTTTTTGTAGCCAGACCTTGCATGATGTTTCTAGTCTGACTCTAGTACTAATTGTATAAAAATAATCATCATGGAGTAATTCCAGAAGAACCATTCCTCATTCATTTTCATGGATGAGAGTGTATATCTCTGTATGAAATGTAGCACGGAATCAATATTCCTCGGAATTCAAATATCAAATTGTAATTTACATTGGATAAAATTACTGGGCAAGCGTATCCTTGGTTAATACCCACGTCGCAGCGTTAAGACAAACGGGTTCCGATTTCCGGCGAGATAGATTTCGTTGTTATGTTATCTCGCGACCACTTCACCTTACAAAGGAGTAAGTCCACGCTTACCAAGAGGAGCACCTGCTGGCATGAGACTGGGGAAAATCCCGAACCATATTAGGTTAAGTAACGGGAGCAGTCACACAGTTTTCATCGTGAAGATAGGCCTCATGTTCACTTTCAGAAATTGTGTTATTGAGATTTCATTTTGATCGGTATAGTTACCTTTTTGGCAGGGGATGTTGGTTGAGCATTCGAACTATACTATAGTTCCTGAATGTGATCTTCCTTGGAAAAAAATCGTGGAAGATTTAAAAAAAGTGTATGGAGCATATCGGGCATTTTTCATAAGAAGATCGCAGCTGACTCTTTGACAGTGCAAGAAAAAATGCAGTAGGTACATTAAAACCTATTTGGAAACCCTGACGAAGGCATTGCATGATTGTGAATATCATTTTCATTTGAATATTTTTAAATTTATTTATTTCCTCCCGGCGTGCGATATGCCATACTTCGAGTATTTTTCGTGTGTGTAGATTTAAGAGTTAAAGTTAAAGTGTGCGTACAATTATCAATGTTATGAGGGAGAGAAAGGGTTTTCTTAACGCACGCAACTTGATCACTGGATGCATTTTGTGGTCATGGACGGTTGAAGTGTCGAAGACAGAACGCATCGAGTCATTAGACAGCAGCGAAAATGGTCACTTTATTAAATGATTTTCTTTACGGTTGTGAGTCCTATGGTACCATGGAAATTCGGTATCAAAATTTACATACTCTAATTAGAACAATTCTATTTTTGTAATCAGAAGTCTTACTGTACTTACCCAAAAGCTTCTGTTATCACTGTGGAAACAATTTATATCGATGAAATTATTCCGTGTAAACAATTCACAAATTCTATTTAGATTATTTGGATTGAGTTACTGATTTATAAAATTTTATAATGACGGTACTAGTTCATTTTATGTTTTAAATAATCATATTTTATTCTTATGTTTTTGTTTTTATTTAAATTCGGAAAACTAATGTAGAGGTTTTGCTGAAAAGGCAAAGTTTTGTGAAAGTAGGTAATAATTTATTTTGAACGATATTGGATCTCATGTCTCGGTATCTCAGTTCTCTTTCAGAATATCATCATCGTATGGTCATCTACTAAGTTTATTAGGAATCTATTCATACTCCAAAATGTTTAGGTGACTGCAACCATTTCTGCTTAAAATTTATTGTATTTCTTAATTTGGCTTGGCAACCAACAACCTCAATTTGTTTAAATAACGTAATACATAGATGTTGATAATTTTATGGCTAACTTACGCTTTTCAGATTAAAATGATGAAGAAATCATAAATATGTTATGCTTTCCATCTTTAATAAGTTCGTAAATAATCTCAAGGTTTACATTGTATTGCTTTTATTTTCCCACCATTTTAAATATTTAAATTCGTTTGTGTTTCTGTATGCATGCACAGTGAAGAGGGAGGGGTTTCTGAACAGGGATTCTGGTGCTGGAACCATGGTGAATGCTGGAGGCAGTGCGAAGACTGATTACCAGTCCAGCGACGAACATACGCTCCGAGAACTAAGATCAGATGGGGGGGGGGGTGTTCATACCGCATGTTTAAACGATAAGTTGATTAAATCATTCAATTTTCGTATATATCCTGAAAAGTATTTCTTAATCTATTAAACATTCAAAATGCCACGATGCGAGAAATACGTCCAACTTATTCAGCTCTATGTTATTACAGGTCAACCTAAGCGGTGGTCTCAAAAGGTTAAATGCTGATTTTATAATTTCACTGATTCCTAATTGAGGCGGTATTGTTGCTGTTAATTACTATCGTAGATGTCACGTATATTAGCATGAATATCTAGTAGCGCAGTACATAAGACAACAAATCCATAGACAAAGAAATTAATTCACATATAAATAACATTCTTTGTATTAAAAATGCGGTGTCTGTTTGTCGGTGCATCAATATCCCTTATTTTCCTATCAAATTGATTATTCCATTATACAATGGCTAATTCCATTAATTTTTTCTTTGTAAGTATATACTTATTTTGTTGAATTCAATTCACAATTTAAATTATTTCGCTAATACCACTAAGTAAAATGAGTATATGAAATTGATGTTCAATTGTGACACTCCCGGGTAACATTTGCTAGTCAATTGAATTAAATATAATTAAAGCCTCTTGCACAGAGTATGGAACTGAAAAAATTAATATGATATTAGAAAACTGAAAATTTTCGCGATGGACCATTAATCGCCAGGATTATTAAATACGGATAAAATGATTTTCCTAGTTATTGACATTGTCTGTGGACCATGCGTGTAATCACAGATCATTAAGAAACTAGATTAGCATTAGAATTTTTATAGGGACCCCGAACTTTTCCCACTTTTTTCAGCGTTGGAACGACGGAATCCATCCCACAGCCCATTCATGTGGAAAGGAAAATCTATTCACAGGATTTATATGGAAAAAGAAAGGGAGGGAGGCCCGGGTAGGTTGGAGAAGTGAGGGAGGGGAAGGGAGCCAGCTGACGTCAACCGGCGCGCCGCGACGCCCTGGGCATTGCTCTTCTTGGCGAGGGGAAGGGAAGGGGACTAAGGGGGACACGGGAAATGGCGGGGGAGGCAGGCTTGGGAGAACCCTTTACTTTGAAGGGTGGGGGTGATGGAGTTCTGAGTAAGAATAGGTCGGTGGATAGCAAAGGTGAAAGGTTATCAGTGGCATCACGTTCATTCTCAGGCGCGGCAATTTCTAAATACTTTAGCGCATTCATATTCCAACTCATCGTCCCTCCATTCAACCTTGTACATCTAGGAAGAAATACGATTATAGTATCAATTATTTACTTACGCCCTCGGGCCATTTAAACTCGTCGGGCCGTTGTCTAATTAAATATTGGGAAATACGAGATTCGTTTTCACTATAGATATCCAATGTTTCTACGAGGTCATTTACCTTTAACGGAATTCAATGATACCAGAAGGTATCGCCTTGCTTCTAGAATTTATTTACATTTCTCTCACTTCTTACGGCGTGCACAAAAACTCATTGATGCAATATTTTGCGAATGTGAACTTACGAGTGCGCCATAGATTCCAATTTACGGCTACCAACTTACACAATTGATTCTTGGAGTTTGCACAGCACAACACATTACTCCGCACTAAATAATTTAAAATATTTCTCTTTCCCGTAAAGCGAGTGATTAGTTTTGCTTGATGAAACACTACACTTCGGATACACAAGCATGCATGCTTGTACATGCTACCCGGTGAGCATTACTATAAAAAACAGATTATCATCGACAGAAGTGGCAGAGACTATAGATACTAAAGAGAAGTATATTAAAAGTATAAGTTCAGTATATTAAATTTCAAAGTAGGTACCCTCGTAGTTTTACGCCGAATAATACTCCTTGCAATTTTTTGTCGTTGTGCCAGTTAATAATTTAGACAGAGATTTATTCACTTTTGGGCAAAACCCCACGCATCATACAAACTATGTATGATGCTTTATTTAGCCACGACCGAGGTGTGTGCATTCTGGAGGTGAACTATACTGGAACTAAGATTTACGAAGGTCACCAAGCAAGAAGGGACTCACGTTTACTAGTTCAACGAACGAATTCAAATTAGGACTACCGGTTTCAGGGATTCATGCCATAATATGTAGGAATCACAGTAAATTGAAATTTGAAGTCACATTCAATAAACATTATTCTCATGTTGCGTTTAAAAAAGAAATCAACAATAGTATTGGCAGGAATGAAATGTCATTTTTCCCAAAAACAATTAGAAATCAGCAGAATAACGCAAACGACGGCCCTGGAAAAAAATAATTGTAGGAAACCTCATATGTACGAGTATTTATTACTTTTCCTAAACCTAAATGTTAATTGCTCTTCTAACTGATCGTCTCGCATTTCGTGTAAAAGTATATAAGTCTAGATTCCTTAGGGTATGTATATGTTGTAAAAATGATCGCCATAACTTGAATTATGTAACATATCTGTTAGTGAGTCTTAATGTTGATGGTATCAGTCCTACCACAAATTATAGTCGTGGTTATCGTACCAACACTCTCTTTTCCAGGTATTCGAAGCCATCACACCATTTACAATAACTCGAAGAGAGTGAGTTATAAAAGGGTGATAGTGAATACTGTTGTTTCTGATTTTAGGAATTGGACAATTCGGCTTCTCGTTAGATACATCGTAAGACGTGGTGGTCCAGTGGTAGAGCGTTGGGCTTACTGACCAAAGGAAACGTCAATGACCACCCTTAACTTCACTGAAGCTGTGCCATATTTTAGGTATCAGACCTTCCTAGGAAAGTGCAGGCGGCACAGGGAAAGAACCTGGCTTCCGTACCATGATCTGTGAATTTCACATACCGATAGACTTGGTAATAGATTATCTCTATCCTCACTTATCATACTAACCTTCGGGTTAATTACTGTAGTTACGAGATTACTCGTATCTGTCATGCTATGGATGGTATCATGTTATATCATATCACGTCACAAGGTAACGCTAAAAGACACAAATCATTCAGCCCAAGAAATGACGATGAAAAGAGTATAAAAAGAAGAATATATAGCAGCATAAAAGAAGGCACAGTGGAGGACTGAACCATTTAAAATAGGTACTTTGAACGTTAGGACCATGTTGATGGCAAACAAATTAGAAAATATAAAGCGGGAGGTGGAGTGAGGAAATATATGTTAGGGAAAATAAAGTACTTATGATAATCAATAAGAGCATGCAGAGGAGGGATGGCAGTCTGGTTTCAGGAAGGAGAGTGATGCAAGCGATGCATAGCAACAATGATGTCACTAAGAGAAAGGAATATAGAATACATTTAGGAGGTATTTGTTTTGGAAATTTCGAGAAGACGTTGGATAGAATGAATTGGGTAAAATTGATTATTGTGCTGCAAAAAATAAAAGTATATTGGAGGGATAGGCGACTTATCCGCAACATGTTCATGTGTCTGGACTGCTCAGAGTCGCGGACAGAGAGTCGGATTGAGGGTGTATTGGGAAGTGGGGTAAGACATGGGTGTCCATTATCACCCGTGCATATGTGGAGGAAATGGTTAAAGACGCATGGAAAGAAGTGGGAAAAGAATGCAAGGCGGTGAAGAATTCATAAAAATTCATTTAGTTTTGCGGATTTTCAAACTTTAGTAAGCCAGTCCGCCAAGGAGTTACAGTCCTTAGCGAATTATAAAATCAATGTGAAGCATTAGATGCGAATCAATGTAAGCAAAACAAAGGCTTCTCAATGAGGAGTAAGGTTAAGTTAAAGGTTAAAACAGAGAGAAAAAAGTAGAGAAAGTGGAACAGTTTACGTATTTTGGACCAAGATGGCCATCAGTAGAATAATAGATATAAGCAGTAGAGTTACGATAGGCTAAAATTTCTCAAGAAGTACAATTGATGAAAGGAACATTGATTAAGGAAGTTAGGAAAAAAGAGTGAAAACTTTGGCATGGAGCGTGTATTAGTATGGGATTAAAATTTGGTCGTTGAAGCAAGATAGATTATGTTATCTCTGGAGGAGGTTGGAGGCTTATGAGATTTATGAGTAGGTGTGGAGAAGGATTATTACTATGAGGTAAACTGCCGGTTAACGTAGGCTTTGGCTGGACAACCATCAGCAAATACCCTGTGACTCCCAACGCAAAACTCTCCCTCCCTCGCAAAATATTCTCCCCTCTATTACAGTCTTCAACATCCCACTGCCTATCAATACGTCCTTCATCCAATTTTCCTTCCTCCCTAGGATTTCTTCCAACAAACCCCTCTCCTCGCCCACCGTCCCTTGTACTTCCTCATTTGTTTTCCTTTCGGTCCATTTCACTTTCTCCATTCTTCTTCATACCCTCATTTCAAAAGCCTCCAATCTACGTCTATCCTGCTTCAGTGACCACGTTTCCGCGCCGTACATAGCTACACTCCATATCAAATCTTTAACGAGTCTTTTCTTAATATCCTTACTCAACGTCCCTTGTCATCAACTCCCTCCTCCTTGTGAAAGCCTCTTTGCCTAGTGCGATTCTTCTCCTTACGTTCCGACTACTTTGACCGTGTTGGTCCAACACACTTCCGATACACGTAAACTGTTCTACTTGCTCTATTTTTTGCCCTCCTATTTTAATGTTTAGGTTGACCTTCTTCTTTCTTGAAAATTGCATAACCTTTATTTCATTAATATCGCTTCTCATCCCATATCTATCGCACTGAATTTCCAATTCACTCAGCAATGCTTGCAACCCCTTGGCTGACTGTCTTGGTGCAGTTGTGAAAACCCTCCTCCTCAAAAACCCTTCTCGCAAAAAAATAATCTTTCCCACGCCCCTATAGGGTCCAGCCTCCCACCATTAATCCCTCCCCGATGTCATACCTCGCTTACCTCCTCGCCTTCATCCTTCTCCCCATATCCCTTCACACCTTGCACTACCCCCTGGTTCCTCCCTTACCACCCAGCCAACCTCCACCAATCCCCTCACCTGACTCATGGCATGGCTCCGGCCTCCCGTTCCCCTTTTAAATCGAAAGTTCCTGATAATTCCCCAACAGGCATAACAGGTAGAACGAAAAATATTTTAGAATTCACAAAAGTATTCTTTTTGCTTATGTTATGCAAAGATTCCATCAAGTCACGCCTCAGAAATTGCCAATTTTAATCGGAACAAGACAGAATTCACCATTTCAGCAATTAAAAATACTAATCAATTGGATTTTTAAGGTGGAGACTTAAGAAAAAGAAAATCAAATAGCATGCTTAGGGATACATAGGGGCCTAGGAATACGAGAAACTCCTTTTCCGAGTAATTAAAATAGCAATTTTCCACAAAAATAAAATTTTATTAATACGACCGGTTTCAATGCAACTACATCATCTTCTGGAAGATGATGTAGTTGTATTGAAACCGGTCGTATTGCTAAAATTTTATTTTTGTGGAAAATTGCTAATTTTAATTAATCATGTTATTCCACCATGTCACGCCTGAATCGTCTTTTTTTTAATCCTTTCCCCAGGTTACACCGTGATCAGGGCATGCAACGTGATGGCGTTGTTGTCTCCTGCAATAGGTAATGAAATGTGTCCTCCAAGGAAACACCAATTTTTCACTGTGATTACACTATGCGAAAAAAATGTGAAAACCTACCGGACCATTTCATTAGCCGGGACACCTTACTCAGTGACGAGGGGGGAGTAAAAAAATGAGGAGTACTGAGCTCGGACCTAACACCCTCCACCTCCAGGACTTTCCCAGGTGCACAGGTCATCTATTTTCCTTGAAAGGATTCTCTCCCCCGTCTACTTAATTCCCCGTCGTCCTCGTGGAAGTCCATACAGCACCTCTGCGTTTCCTTGGGCTCTATAAATGGGGAGATTACGTAATAGACGCACAATACCAGATACTCGTTTTCAGAGGATTTTTGAATTTACGCTGCTGAAATGCTTCGTGCTGGTGCAACTGCCGCACCGTCCACTGAACTTGACCCACAACTCAAGTCTCTACCAGTACAGGCTACAGATTTTCCAGTAATACCAGCACATTTTCCCATGAAGTACACATCTACATCTCCTAAACCAGCTCATTAATCTCCCTAAAATTGATACAGTTCACTCAGTAGTACTCCTTTTATTTGCCTGCAATACGCAAGGCCTAGGGTCATTACCTAGGGAATTTAACATGTATTAGACAATATCTCCTAAAATAGAGTAATTATCTTTTTAATACAGACTAGGTACAATAAATAGTATTCCTCTAATCAACTACATACGTTAATTCTATGCTCATAGCCTAGTATAGGATCCAGGAGGGACAAGAGGAAGTATGGAAAGAAACCTAGCATCGGCATTAGCCTTCCCTTGTCGAAAGGCACCAAGGGGTCCGCAGTCAGTTTAACGTCCCATCCGACAGACGTTGTAGTCACTCAAAGTGCTCTCCACAAAGCACCTGAAGTAGGGATTGGGATACCTCTGAAAAATATTTGTTGTCTCCAGATTTTTAATTGATTTGAACCTGGGCCCTCTCGGTGGGAAGCTTGAACGTTAGCCACCGCACCATCCCGATTCATAGAGAAACCACTTAACTTTTGATAAGCAACAGATAAAATTCATTTTCTCTCAGTGTAGTAGTGAAACGACTCTTTAATTTTTTTCAACTTCTCAATGTAGACATTAAGCAAATAGTAGTTAATGGAATTTCGCTAAAAACATTGCAGTGACACGTCAAATCCACACACTTCCCACATGTATATTATGTATATATAGCTATGGGTGATTAGAGATTTGTGAAATGCGTACCTAATTAAGGAAAAAGAGTATTTCGCAAAAACATCACTATAAATGAATTGGTTTTCAACAGTTAAAAATCCAAATATTTGTTGTTTCCTATGACATTTCTCTTTCCTCCTCTTTCACACAAAAGTTTTAAATTTCAACTATGCACCTAAACAAAATCCTTGAGAAAAAATTGGTTTAAAATATAATTCTTAACCATCTGCAAGTATATCTCCAGTTTGATATTGTGATTGTTATTATTTATTATTAGGTAATCTACCAGTTAAGGTAGGTTTTCGGATGGACACAACTATCAAATAAATATTTTGTGACTCCTATGAAAACCTACTCTATATCAGGTCCCTCTTCATCTCTGTGTACCTCCTTCCTCCCTTCATCCCATCCAACGCCCCTATCCTGTTCCTGCCCTTTCCTCGTTTGCCCAACATTCTCCCCTCTATTACCTTCTTCAACATTCCACTACCGCTCAATACGCCTTTCATCCATTTTTCCTGCCTTCATAGGATTTATCTCAACAAACCCCTCTCCTCACCCGCCATCTCTAGTACTTCCTAATTTTTTTTTCCATTTGGTTACTAAGGTGAATATCAGTGAAAAAGAAAATGATCTTTGTCCACTGATAGGATATAAAAAATACCAAAAATTGAGAACCAAAACAAGAGGTGGTGGTATTATGTTATTTGTTTACGAATTATTTTGAATTAAAAGAAATTACCCTCAGATGCATGTAAGATATTGTATGGCACTGGCATTTGACAATATGCTTGTATGTGTTTCTTAAATCATTATCTACGAAACCACATTAAGTATAAAAGATTTTGTGGAATTTACAAACTTCTGTTGATAATGAAGGTCTGAAAGAATTTGTTTTTAATAGGTGACAAATATCAATCTGAAGAATAAAAATAGTAAAGATGTGATTGGTTTTAAAGATATGATGGCTACTAAAGGATTCTATGAAGATATCATGATGAAGATATCAGACCACTACAAGATAACTGGTGAATTTGAAGCATGTAAAACTAAATACATAGTTTGTATCAAAAGCATCAGGAAAAGTTTTGGGAAAATAGGTTAACATTGTTGCAAATGCTACAATACCTCCAAATTCTTCAACGTACATCCCTTCAATGATGACACACTTTTGCCAGCGGCTTTTTCATGGCTCCCTGATAGGCGGATTCCGGAAGGTTCTTAAGGTTATGCATGAAAGCTTCTTTGACGGCACTTACGCTCTCATTGTGGTGTCCTTTGAGGAAGAATTTCACTTTTGGAAATAGGAGAAAGTCTCCTAGTGCCAAGTTGGGACTGTAAAGGGGTTGGGGAATCGTCAGGATGCTGCTGAAGAGGGTCTTCGCCAGTAGACGCTCAACTCTGCTCTTGATTGTCTGCCAAGACATTTGGGATGATTAAAGCGGAGATCTTTCACACTGCCAAAATTTTCAGTCATAATGGTGTACACTTTCATCTTATCTTTGCCAATATTCTGTGATCAGGTGCACCCTTAACCAACAGTTTGAATTTTGCACTTAATGCAAATGCCAGAAAAAAATTGTTACCAATACTTAATATACAATCCTTATATTGTAATTCAAGGTCTGATAATGAGGTCAAAGAAGTAATATGTCCTAAATCTGTTAATATGTTACTCTCTCAGTATAATCTGGTTTTACCTTTTAAATCTAAAATAATACCAAAATGAGAAGCATGAATATACAGAATGAGAAATAATAATGCATAGAGATAAATTGAAGGTTTCATACTGCTGTCAGGAATGACCGTCATGTAGGTTGGCTTGTTGAACAACAGTTTTGCTCC
Organism: Hetaerina titia; assembly: GCA_037158775.1. Classification (NCBI taxonomy): domain Eukaryota; kingdom Metazoa; phylum Arthropoda; class Insecta; order Odonata; family Calopterygidae; genus Hetaerina; species Hetaerina titia. The sequence goes on from CM073773.1 coordinate 56,350,820, forward strand.
CAGGAGGCATCTTCGGGTCGAAGTGATCTTTGTTGCAATTTGGCCACAAAATAATAGGAGATGCTGGCTGGGCTGGAGTGCTCTGATTGGCTGTTTCCTGGTGGCAAGGTGGAATTACCCTTTTCCACATCGAAGTTAGGGTTTAGCTGTCCTCATGATTAAAATTATTTGGATTTTTCATTATTTCTACCACTTCTTTTAAGAGCCTCGGAAAATAGTGTTTTTCTCTAGGCAGCACTTTTGTTTGGCCCAACTCAATAGTGTCTCCTGGTTCCGACCATGCATGCTCTGCATTTTCCTGGATAATTATGAAATAATTTCAAAGTTTCAATTTGATCACTAAATTGATTTGGTCACTAATATTAATGATGTATCTCATATATGAGTTGACATTGCATGCTGATGATGAAGTATACATATCATAGCATAGGGAACTAAAAGCACCTAATCATAGCATGAAACTTGACTAAAATAATATCAGTATATGATATGGGTATACAATGGGTATATGATAATAATCTCATTATCAATGAAAAAAATCCAAAGTTATATTTGTGAAATACAAAACCCTTGAATTAATAGATATTAAATTATAAGTTCATTCACATAACTATATGATAACTTGTGGTAGGTAATCGAGTCTGAAATGAAACTGTGACACAAGAAATCTTTGGCACTATTTTGCGAAGTATTATCATTGGCTGTGCATATCCATTTGCTTTTGCAAACACCACTCATGCCACAAGTGAAATAGATTTAACAGGTGAGTATTTTTACATTATTATATCATAATTTGAAGCTCATTGTTTTATATTCTGCCTATTATATTACTGGTTACTCAATCTATGTTCTAAGAAGTAATTTCATCTGACAAACACTAGGAAACTTAAAAGGGAGAAAACACTCAGAGAGGCCTTTGTATTTTCAACTGAAATGGATCCACGATAGCCTTAAAAAATCTCCTTTGCTTTCTTCCTACAAGACAAACATCTCACTTCTAAAAAGCATAAATATAACATGGAGCTTCACTTAGGCTTCAGAGAGGTAATGAAGAAACATATGATCTGATATTTCCCCCATACAATTTTAAAAAGAGAAACATTTAGAATTAGAAATCCCCCACATCATCAGTTTGTGAGGATCACTATTTCTTGATGACTTACTTAGTTTTTCATTAAGGGAGGTAAGGTTTTTCCTTTCCTATCAGTTTTGGTGCATATTTCTTTATCATTAACTTTCCATGTAATTATATTCTGTTATATCTACTGCATCCATTGTAAGAAGGTATCAGATAGTGAGCAGCAACTATAATGACATCAGATAATGAGTCAATGACATAGGCATGGTAAAGAGTGCCTTGATGAGTTCTTTTTGATCATTTAATAAATAAATATATTAAAATAATGAACTTCTTTATTGCACATGAAAATCAAATGTTGTAATATGTACATGTTAAACAAGTGCTAGGCAGTAAGAATACATCTTTCTGTAATGGTTCCATTATAAATATCAGTTACACATTGAAAACATAATTTTTGAGATTTTTTCCATCCATGTGACTACTAACTTTCATTTCAGAGAGAACTGTTGAGTGAACCTAAAGAACTATAATTATGTACTTTTTCCATGCCCAATTGTGTTAATTAAATATCTGGAGATATACGGATTTATTTACATAAAAATTACATGTTTCAAAATTCTATGTTTGCATTACAAAACATTCAGTACTCGAGCACATATACCTGTAAACAAATCAGCCATAGTCATTCATACGAAAAATCAATCAGACATTGCAGGTTAAATTTGTCCTGAAATGATTAAGGAGAAAAAATTTATTTATAAATTAAAGCTATGCACTATTTATACTACTACCGCACAAAATATTTCCAAGGAAAATCTTTTACTCCTATCCTATTCAATGAAATGAAAGAGCCAGGACTATTACTTAGAATTTGAATCCAGGATTCATTAAGACTCTTTTATAATTTTTTTCTAATAGAAAACTAATATAACCCTCAAAGAAAAGCAAACAGACACTGTTTTCTCATCAGAGGAATAATAAATAAGATGCATTAATGCATGCATTAAAAAATCATGCCTCGTAAACTTATTAATTTCACATAGACTCAAATGTAAACAAGGTCCATAATCCAAAACTGATATGCTTTTAAAATTTCTTTTAGTACTGAAATTTGTTCCTCTCTTCTAGTGCTAATACAAAATGAGGAACGGTCTGTGTAGTTAACATACATAAAAAAAACGACAAGGTTATTTTACAAAAATTGATGCATCTTTTTTTCTTATCCATGCCAAGCTATCTCATGTTGCTGCTGTGTAATGAGGTATGCAGCCACTGTACAAAAACATGTGTGATGCTATATAAAGTATCATTTCCTAAAACACTGAATAACATTAAAATATAAAACTAGAATAGAAAATGTATAGTTGAACAAGTATAAACAGTATTCCTTCCAGATAGTACTTCACTGAAAGTTTTCTCATAGTTATAATATTGGTTTAGCAGTAACAAAGTATATCCTAGACTCTCAATTTATTCCAGATGCCCCTACTAAAATGCAATAGCATTTTAAAGTCCATATCTTTGAAAAATACCTGAAGACTAACAAATGAGAATACAACATCTCTGTTTTTATGAAACTCTTTCAGTAGATGGCATTGGAATTATTTTGTACATGAAAAAAATGTAACTTTGCAGTTATTCAGGTGAAATCTGAAATAGAACCCACAAGGACATTTCACAAAATGGTAAGACTCATTCATGCATAGATATATGCCTTTTGGAATATTCTTTTCTGGAATAAAAGTGATTTTTAGTAAGGAATATTCATCATTTACAAGGGATTTACTTTTATGCCATTCTAACATTTTGGTAAAGTAGCACACAAAATGATCCTTTTCGGCATGCGTAAAATATACATACATGTTCTATAAACATGCCTAAGTAGTCATTATAATTCTTCTTAATATTCTACTATTCTCATGGATGAATTCATTTACAAATGTTACAAAAATAATTTCCCTCCATGTCATTTAATTCTTGGTTCTGTTTGAAGATACTGTTACTCATGTCTTTCTTTGCATCAAAACTTTTACAAATATATAATTTGCATTTCTCAGCCAAAAAGATTATATGGTTAAGTCCACCGAGCTATGTTAAATATTCTCCAACCTGTAATACTCTGGGACACTAAATTTACAAGGTAATGAGTAGATATTACAGTGTATCATTCTTTCATAGAACTTCAAGGAATGCTTTCAGAGTGGAATTCTTGCTCGGGAAATACCACCTTCAGGTATCCTAAAATTGACATGATTTTGTTTATTGAGCACCAGCTGAATAAAGCTACCAGCGCCATCATTATCATCAACTAACTCTGTGTGAGCTGCCGATTAAAAGATAAGTGTCAGTCAGAAATGAAAGGATGACCATGTTGGGTTGAGAAAATGAGCACATTTCGGTAGTGTTCTCACTTCGGTTGATTGTTGTAGTCCACATACACTCTCACAACCTCTCCTGAATATTTTCGCTGGGAGGGCATGAAGTAAAAGTCGGGCTGCATCTCACTCTGCTGCGAATGGGGACGGTGAGGTAGGGGACCATGGCGGTAGTGGGCCCGCGGTCCACTCCTATCTTGTGTGTGGTATGCACCACCCCCACCTCCTCCCCCACCCCCACCATTGTGCGCTCCCCTGGGCAGGGAATAAGTTGCACGAACTTCCTGTGGGGGGAGGGTCGTGGCACCCCTTGGTAGGGCATAGCCACCACCTCCAGCCCTTGGCAACCGCTGGAGCGAACGTGAGTCTCCATAGTGTGGACCCCCACCGTTCAGTGGTGGCAGAGGGGATGGCCTACCCCCAGACGAAGCAGTTGTTGTCGTGCCAGTGGGGAGGGGTCCCTTCTCCTCACCCTCAAAGGCCTCGAATGCGTAATTTGTGTTGGCAGTAGTGGAGTAATCCTTCCATGCAGAACTGGGTATGAGGTGCTCCTGGAATAAAGTCAGACCCATTCCTAAAAGGGTTGTTCCATTTCATATTGACTTATGGAATTTTTAAGTGCTAAGATCATACTGAAATATTACCCCAGTCAATAAAAACGTGTACTTCCGATGCATCACAGCACAATACCCACACCTACTCTACGTAGGATTTGGGAAATATTTGGATTAACAAGAAAACAATCCACAAGACAATCATGATTGCTTCTTTTTAAGCAGTATGAATTAAGCTGTACTCAATTCTTACAATAACTTTGGCAGATAAAAAACATTTTGCAATTTTCAATTCGTAAAATGTTTCATATTTCCCAGGAAATGTTATAATGGCAATGGACTAAGCTGCTAAGGAGAATGAATTAGCTAGTTTGTTTGCTAAGGCAGGCTTATTTAATAATTTTCACCTAATTCAAAGGACATAATTTGGGTTTCAATGTTGGTCAATTATGGTAATCAACCCAATGGTTGATTCAGTTAGTGAGGTTACAATTCACCCAATACTAAGTGTAACGGGATGTGAAATGCACAGATCAGGATAGGAGGAGGCACTATTGTTTCTTTCCCTTTTCTACTTGTGGTTAACCTGGAAGACCTGGTGCCTCAAAAAATCACTGTTAGGATAAACCTGAGGGTGCCTAGAGACATCACCTGGAATCGAACCAGGGCCCTCTGGTCAGTAGCCCAGCACTACTCACTGGACTATCAAACCAACTCAATGAAGGAACTGCATTCAATTGTAGTCGTGGCAAAATTCACAATTTTATGTATGCAATAAAAAGAACTAGCTGTATTAAAGCTGTATTAAATTAATTAGAGCTAGCCGTACTAAATTATTGATAAATGTTTATGTCTCTAACTGTAACCCAGTTCTTACCTTAGTATTCGGGGCTGATCCTCTTGAAGTTTTATATATTGTACATCCTGCCTGTAGAAGGGCAATAAAAACTAATGCAGCTATGCAACCAATGACTATATACAGCTTTGTTGATGAAAGAATGCTATCAGATCCTCCTTCAGTTGATTCTCCAGCTCCAGGAGTTGAGGTCACTACAAAATACATGAAGGATTAATATTTATAATAACTAAGGAAATATTAATTTTTTTCAAAACTTATCTCAACAAACATTGACAAGTAATACTTTTATTACATTCTATTCAACCTTGCATTAAACCTGAATAATTCATTCTTAGGGTATATTTAAAGTTTTGCCATATTTTTCAGTTTTTTGATGCACTGGATGAAAATTACAACTCAAATGTTTACAAGTAATGCAACTTGAAGAGCCAAATATTCCACTAAAATTAGAAGTTTAAAGTGGTTCCAAACATAATCGAATCATTTTCAAATATGTAGATCAAATCACATCAGCAAGTATGCTTAAGCCATTTGAAAACTTGTAAATTTTAAAATATAAATTTTATTGAAGAAAAATTTAGATGGCAGATTTCATTGGGTATTTAATTGGGCAAATAAATATTAAGGCCCAACATATAATTAAAATTTCTTGAGAGAGGAATCAACTTACAGGATTGGGCTTGGAAGACAAAAAATCCTGGCTCTACAGTGAGAGCACCGACTCGTCCAGTGCTCACTGCCTGACGCAAGACAGTCTCCAGCTCTTTATTGGCACCTTCAATTTCATTTTGGTTCAAATCCTCCAATGCCAAAGGTTCATTGTCTCCAAGAGATCGACCTTTTTCACCTCCTTTTGCCTCCATTATTCCCTTAACCATCATCTTTCTAGGGTCCAGATAAACTTCCATATCAGCAATCACATTATCTGACTCCCTGTCAACAAAGGAGAGGAAAAAGTGAATCAAATAATTTTCAAAGAAACCTTGTTTCATTAGTTTATTAGTAAAGATGAGTACAGATCATAAAATTATATCAAAAGCCATGAATAGCACATGTGTGACTTGTTACTACACTTATTAATCCAGTTAAATCAAAACATAATGTATATCAATAAAGAGGACTCAGACTTAATTCAACCTAGCATGCCTGAAAACAATCACCTGTATACTTAAATGCTACCTATTATTTATGATTAAATTAATCAAACTGCCAGGAACTTCTTTCAAACACCATAGAATTCACACACAGGAGATATACCTGTGGGTAGAGGGGTATATATTGTAAAGAGCAGTGTGTGAATAAAAGTATTAATATAGCCATTAAAGAATTCCCAGGTAATTTTTACTTAAGAGTTGCTTAAAAAATTTAGACTTACCAGTAATCTACATCTCAATTACTATGAGCAATTATTTCATTTCAAATACTGCCAGACATTTTAAGAACTTGTTAATTTTTTTAAGTAGAACCTTGAATTTTGTTTTCAATTAATTTATTAGCCTTTTAATTGCAGTATGGTGTTAATAATCTTGTGTATTGGGGAATCGTTCCAGTAAACTATATGTACAAATTTCCTTAATTTATTAACTCCGACTCATGGACATTACATATAGTCTCAAAATTGATTCATACAAAAATATTTGCTTAATATTTCTTAATACATGCCAAGAAATTTATTTAGGACGCATAGCTAAATGTAGGTCAACTATGTTGCTTGCAAAAGACATGTTTTTATCCCGGGGCATTAGTAAAATGGAAGCAATCAATTGGGCTATGTTCACTAAGAGAAAGGACTGACATGCATGTAGAATCAGTTTAAATAGATGCACCAGCAATTAAATTGTTACTAATAAATAAAGTTAATGTGGACAAAACATAACTCTCTCAAAATGATTTCACTTGCTACGACAAAAAGATAAGGACAGCATTTAATAATTGATGAGAACTAATTGCATTACTCAGACATTTAAAAAACCTTTCACTGTCTCTGCAAGGTGAAGAATGGTTTCAAAATTATTTCCTGTCACTTTTTATCCTTAAATACATCATTTTTTAGAAATTTCTCTTCTTCTGGGTCAGATGAGATTTGCCAATCACCATAAAAAGAGAATGAGCTGTTGCCGACAATGGGGTTTATATGGTGACCACATTTGCAAGGCCAAACAAAACACCCAAAATCCAGAAATAAGATAGAAATTTTTCAAGCTTGTTACAGTATATAATGATCAAAATAGAAAGTACAACCTATATGACAGTGCAAGCTCAATGGTAATAGCTATTTATTTCATACTTTATTGAGAGAAATACAATTGTGCTTCAATGAAATTCATAATTTGATAAAAATAGTTTTCCGATCTCTTGCTCTTTTTCAAGATTTTTTGGGACAGTGCTACTGTCAAACACTGAAAAAAATAGTCCTCAGATTTCCCACTTTTTAAATGTTTTTTTGGAGAATGACATCACTGTCACTAGTCTTAAAATTTCTGAAACGGTCATTTCTGGTAGGTGGATCGTAGTAAAATCTAATTTGTTCCTAATGCCCATTGGGAAAATTTTCAATTGATCCCACAAAGTCTATTTAATACTACTACTAACATTTATCATTTTGTACCATCATCTGGCCAGTAACAAATACTTTATATCTAATATTCTCTTTCCATTTTTCAATTTGAATATTATTTAATATTGGTATTTTGTCTACATTAATCAACCTAACTAGGCTATGTTTGCATACCTGTATACCATCTGAAAATTTCTTTCATGTATTGCAACTCACAGATGCAAATCAAAATTCTTCTTTAATTTGAAAATATATTTTAATTCTCAATAACGAGCATGTACCTTTATGTAATTTGAATTCCATTTGTAAATATTTTTTTTATAATTGTGGAACCAATACTTTTTTTGCTTTTCTTTGTGTTAAAGGGTGATTCTCGTTAAATAAATAAATACTCTGAGTGAAAACTTTAAATATACCAGTTTATGCTCCTCATATGAAGAGATCAAGTCAAATAATCTGTTTTTGAGCCATCATACACAGACACACTTGGACATAATTGGGCAAGTGGTCAAAAAGTAATTAAGGAACCTCAATTCAAGCCAACATCTAAAAGTACATGTAATTGTTTCATTAAATATACTTTTTTTGCAAAAAATAAAGAATATAAAAACTGGAAAATGAAGACAACATGGAGAAAATGCACATCCAAAAATTTAAAGTTTAATACTGTGATTTTGACCTCATATTTTATTTTTAATCTGGCTAATGATGGTAATGGGTTAAGTGTAAGTAATAAATGTCATTTTAATTCTTAAAAAAATAACATAGATGACTTTCAATCATGATATCTTTGTCCTGTAGTGTGTTTTTAGTAGTATTTAAAATGTGCACTCACTGTTTAAAATGCTCCACTTCCACTGAATGAAACCCAGGAAATGATGAAAGAGCACCTTTCATTCCATTGCTTACAGAATCAGCAAGTAATTCAAAATCTGGAGTAGATGGCTTTGGTGCCTTATAGCCTACCCCAAGACCAATAAGTTTCATTTGCACATTATATGACAACAGCCCTTCTTTTTCACGCTTCTTTTCTTCCACTGGATCTTTAATAGCTGAAAAAGAAAACCAAATGGTGAATATGTATTTCACTACAAAAATATCCTATCTTGACAACATGCACAGTCACACTTCTTTTCAAAAATTGTATTTTCACATGGGATTGTGGGACAAGTGCAATAAATGAAAATATATGCATGTCGCACACATAAAAATGACTGAATTTCCTCTTTAATGCATGCAAAAACATACTGAAATTGTCCATTAGCTTCCAAAATGCACCCAGATATTACACTGTTTCTCCGCAGGTTCAACTTACAACTGATTGATTGCATAATAGCATATGTAAATAGAAATTTGAGGCACACAAGTTTGTTGTCAGACTTTTTTTTACATCCTATAGAATACACCTACATGCATAAGAATAAGGAGGGTATTAAAAATAACCACTATTAACTTCATACTTACCATGAGGACAGGCATTAATACATATCTTCTTTGGAGACAATACTGGATTGCTATTGTGGATAAATAGTCTTTTACTGACATCATGTTTCATTCCACCCCTCACAGGGAACATGAAGTACAGACAATCATCACTAAATGACAAGTCCTAATGTAAAAAATAAGAGAATTGTTAATTTAGGAATGTCATAAAGGAAAATGATATTGATGAGCTATAGATAGCAGCAATGCTTCACATAAAAGATATATACGTGTGTAGCTTACATCATGGTCTCCTGTGTGCCTCTTCCTCACGAATGTCAATGTTGTAGTGCCATCCTCAATCTTTCCAGCTATTTTATCAATATTCTGGTTCTTATCCAGTCGAGGAGGTTGATAACCAGTAATCCAAGTGTCCATGATAAATGGCAGTCCGGTGGCAGTATCCACCCAACCAATAATGGCATCTGTTTGGGACTTAATTAACAGGGGAAAAAAAGGAAGAGAAAGTCAATAAAGGGTTTTCATGTCATGTTATAAATATTCCACAATTATATGTATTATTTTAAGTAAAAAATGAGATACATGTGAAGTAATCTCAGTGGTGGGGGGAGAAACAATCAGGCAACCAAATCCAGTAGTGATAATTTCACATCATACCATCCTTGTGTTCTTTGAAAATGCAACTCCAGTCCATGTATCCGTGTGAGTTGTCTGGATTGTGAATTTGATCAAGTCTCCACCTTTGCCCCATGGCTCCCACTTGATAAAATACTCGCAGTCACCATGCTTGGATGTGTCACAATTGGCTGGAGCCTTCCATGACCCTCCACATCCTTCTCCAGCATCAGAAACTTCATGAGATCCCTCCAAACCTCCTTCTCCTGTTCGGTCCACTTCTGCAGTTAATGCATTTTAAAAATATGAAAATAAAAGGAGTTATCAATAAGGGTGGACAAATTTAAAATGCAATCTCCTACAAGAAGACTGATTTTTTATGAATGAACATTTTCATGGGTAGTTTCACAGCTGGAAAACTATAAGTGTGAAAGATAGGCAAAGATCAAAAGCCAAAATGCCTTTTTTGACTCCTTAACTGCAGAGAGGGTGTTCCAGTGACCAACAGACTAACACAATACAAGGATCACTATGTGAACATGTGATGCTGAAAGATGGCAGCCCCGAATTCAGAAAAGGCAAGGGTGTCTCCCTTTATTCTATTCCGTAGGCACCGTATTTGCAACCATCCTGAATTCCTTAACAATTTTCACCACTCCCTCATCCAACGAGGATCCCCAGATTCTCTCCTCACTAAAAAAATCCTCACAAATTCCTACACTCCCAAGCCTCCCTCAACCACAACTCACACCCTCTCTCAATCTGTACTACCTACTTCCCTGGTATTCAGTCCTTCAAATTCATCCTCGAAGGCCTGTACCGCATCCTCAAAAATCACGAAACTTCCTCCAACCTTCATCCCAAATGCCCCTCTGTCACCTTCAAATGTCCCTTTTATGGGTTCTTATATCGTTTGTTGCTGTTCCTCAAGTTTATATGAATATATATATTCAAACATGAAATCCTGCCATATATTGAGCAAATATTCATTCACATGGAAATAGATATAGGGAAAAGAGTTAGGAACACATATAAAGGACGACCACAGGAGAAGCGGGGAAGGCGGAATCGAGCAGATCACAAGCACAAAAATATTTCCTTGACCAGGACTTGAACACCAGACTTACGACTTGCCAGGCCGATGCTATCTCTTTTCCTTGTATCTATTTCCATGAGAATGAATATTTTTTTGCCATATGGCAGGATTTCGTGTTTGAATGTACATTTGGTCAATCTGGCTGGTCTCTTTCTTCTGGCTATGCGTGCCACAAAACGCACTGTTCCTACCCTTTACTTTGTTGTGTGACTGCTAACCTACTGTCCTTTCCTCTTGCCATTTCTCCTTTTGTGGGTAAAATAGCTCCCTAACACCGTCTCCTGCTCAAAGAATCAGGATACTTGGTTACATAAATCCCCCTTGGTTACATAAATTCCCCTTGGTCACATAAACCCAGTTCCAATTTAAAAATATTTGCTTCCAGTTAAACCTCTGTATTTACATACATTTATTATGTATTACATACATTATACACTATTTACCTATTCATACTGACATTTTTATCCATATGTATAATCCATAGAGTAGGTAATTAATGGGTAATTTAATTTATTGCCATTGATTTATACAACAACATCCCTGAGAAACTTCAGAAGGTATCCATAAACAGTAACACACTCACCAAAGAAGTTGATCACTGTCTTTCCTCGTTGTGTTCCATGGCCATGGTATTTCAGTTCATCTGGGCGGTAGAAGTCTGGCACAGAGGCTTTATCGAGTGTTTCAAGACCCGAAGGTGGTGAATGGATATATGAACGCCCCTGCCCTTGCTCCTGACCTAGGGCCCAAATGACATGCATGGGGCCCTCTTCAATTGAATGATCTGAAGGATGGGTAGCTAATGGAATAAAGGATGGGTGAAAATAAAATTAGCAACTCTAACCCTTCAGATAAAAACATCAAATTTTTAGAATGTAGGTTTGTAACAAACTATAAGATGCACAGTAGTCAATTAACCATCAAAATAATACAATAAAATAGACACAGTGGCAAGAAATCAATAGTTATAACTGATTATAATATAATAAATAATAATCAATTAATAGAGAATTTCCCTATCCCATCAGTGGATACATCATGCTCAAGTTAAAGAAAATTGTCAGACGACTTTGCAATACAGTTGAGGATTGGACAAAATATTTTTCAATCTTGCTATTCATGCTGAAATGAAAAATAAATTAGAGGTGGAGCAGAAACAGTGATTAGAGAAAAAATTAATTCAAACTGAACTACTATTGGAATAGCTGGAGACTCTGAGAAGATATAATGACAGACTTAAGGGGAAGAAAATTTGAAAATGCAGCAAAAATAACAGGATAGTTTTAGTGAATTTGAGGACATTGAAATCATATACATGCATGCAAGTTTTTCATTTCACCCAATTTCAGTTGGATGCATTTAAAATAGCTGATTAATAAGATTGACAATATACCTTTCATCTTCTTTCTGAAGACAACAGTCGTAACGCCATCCTTTTCAAATGCCAAGGCAGCAGTTAAATCTGAAGATCCTCCCCAGAATTCATCAAGACGTGGTGTTGAGCGATCTCTAGTGTAGTAATCACCCACCCGCCCAGCCATCCCTCGTGCGGATCCAATCACAATGTCTGTGCAGTCCATTGCATGGAAATTGTGTCGTGGTGACCATGGACTCTTAGGCTTTGCTGGAGGATGGTCTTTCTTTCCAGATGCTGTGAATAATTTTATGGTACAAATTGTTAGAACATCCTATCTGTTTTTTTTGGGTTTCATACATCAAAGACCAAAATGAAAATGCAATAATTCATTTTTGTGTTCATTAGGTCAGAATGGTAAAAAATACTAGCACACATACTTTTAACCTTAGTGTTCATTCAGCATGCCATTGACATATGATGATGAGGAAAATTAGGGTCAAATGCAATAAATAATGCCTCTTAGTGATATTGACAATCATTTACATTCGCAAAACTTGTCAGCAAAAATTGCTAAAACATCAAACGAAAGTCCTAATGGTCCTCATTATGCCAGCAGATTTGTCATTGGATGAGTTGGGGCAGAATTAATGTGAAAATTCTATTTTATATTGTAGCATGCATGCAGACTGGTATCATGTAACAAAATTGTTTAAAGTATTAACTACTAAGAATTAAAAAGTTTTTTTTTTTATGTTTTGAGGTTCAGTTTTATTGGCAGCTGTCGAACAATCCAATTTTCAAAAACGAGCAGTGCACCTGTCCAGTCAGGAAGTCAATTGGGGAGGCAGAATTTCTCCTCCTCCTCAAGTTACCTATGGAAGCCCAGTAGTGTGTCACCAGCTTTAGATTCTATTGCATTAATTCTTTTTCATGCACTCATTTTTCAAAAATAAATTTTTAAGAGAGTCAGGGGAAAAGAAAACTCACAGTGTTTTCATTTGATCATGGATGATATTAAAGTTCAAATTATTTCAAATGTTCAAGCCATTTCATTATTTTGAAAATAAGTTAAAAAGTAGAAGGGGTCATTAAATATTTTCCAAAATATATATCGCTATGGTATTTTTTATTTTTATTGGTACCTACTCAATATTTCTATGAAATCACATATATGAATATGCTGAATACATCCAACATTCAAATAGTGTAATTTAATGGCAACATTCTGTATGCCTCCTTATTTATCAATGCAGTCATAAATCAACAAGAAAAATGTTTTCAAGAGGCTGATGAGTGTTGATGCCATTTGAAGGAAAATCATGACAATGCCTACATCTGTACTTTTCATTTGAATTGACCATTTTCTAGAAATATGTTCATGGAATGATTCACCCAAGCAGTCCAGTTGACGCCAATTTCTCTAAGAAGAAGAAGAGGTATGTTTAACATACCTTTTTAAGTCCTTTAAAGTCCAAACAGAGAGTCTATATACTAATTACTAAAGAGCCAGTTGCTATTATATTGGTCTGCTCTGTTCTGCTATCCCAACACCAATTCAATGTATATCAAGGGCTAAAATAAGCGCAATTTCTCTACAGAAATATAGTAGTTAATAAGAACAGCAGTTGAGTAGTCATTAAGATGTGTTTTTGTGATGATGTGACCACCTGTGTCATTATCGGCAGAGAAGTCTAGCCATTCAAATTAGTATAACCATCATTGTGCATAAGTTGAAACAGGGTGGCTGGCTGGTAATTCTTAAAGAATTAATGTACAATAAAATTGATATATTGGTAAGCAATTGATAACTGGGCATATCCACATAGTATCAGTGGATATGTAATGCTAGAGAAAGAGGTCAGATAACTTCACAATATACATGCAGTTCAAGATAAGACCAAAAATTCTTTCAAACATTTAAAGATGTTCTTCGCTAAAAATTATAACTTTCTTTTGCAAGACATTTCACTTCTTTTGGAAAAGACAGTACAAGTCTTCTCAAAGCCTTAATCAATCATGGGACACAAAAAATACAATATCAGCTGGCCCCTGTGGTGGTAGGGTTAGGTCCTTGCTTGCCAACTTAGAGGTCGCGGGTTCGATTCCCGCCAAGGTGGGTTTCTCTCCATCTAGGGCTTCGGTATTTGCAATTGCCAAATTGTTATATCAATGTTCAAAGTCTGATGTAGGGGCCAAAGTGCTGCTTTCAGATTAATGTGAAGTAAAAATCATTTGGAAAAAATATACAGATGTGTCCAGTGTAATGTCAGAAATTCACCCTTTGGATGTCCTTTGCCTGTTGGCTCTGGCTCTGCATTAGGTTCTGGTTCTGAGTTTGGCTCTGGTTCTGATTTTGGCTCTGGCTCTGATGTGGGCTCCGGTTCAGAGTTAGGTTCCGGTTCCGATTTGGGCTCCGGCTCAGCATTTGGTTCGGGCTCTGATGATGGCTCTGGCTCAGATGATGGCTCTGGTTCTGATGATGGTTCTGGCTCTAGAACACGCATATAATAGATGACTCATAAATTTACGATTTAGCTACTCTGATTTCTGTGACTGTACAGGACTGGAGCTGAACATCAAAGTGAGGTAGTAGCTAAGCCTGAGTCAACATCACAATATGAACTTTCCCTGCACTGAAATGACCTTTAAGAGGCAAATAAAAAAAAAAACTTTCTTTGTGGGAAGCTTTTTGGCAAGAGAGTTACAAATTTGTCAATGTTAACATTCATCTAACAATATCCTGACACACACAAATAATATCTAATTATGTCTATAAGAACAAAAACATATCAGAGTCATACCTGGAGAAGCCCCTTCTGCAGTTTCCCTCTTCCCTCTTGCAGGCATCCTCTGCTGTCGTGTGCTCACTTGGAAGGACACACTTGTTTCAACACTTTCTCCATCCCCTACAGGTTCGACCTTGGTCATTTCCGTTGTTGGTGGATTCCTACTCAAAACCACCCTGCGGGATTGCGTGACACGAATATCATCATAATGGGGCGAGTTTGTCTGCGACTGCCTCTTCAGAGGGCGTCCACGGATTATCCTTCGGGTGGTTGTCTCAGTTGTCGGGGCTGGTTCTGGTTCACTGCTGGGTTCCGGTTCGCTACTGGGCTCTGGCTCACTGCTGGGTTCCGGCTCACTGCTGGGCTCTGGTTCACTACTTGGTTCAGGTTCACTGTTTGGTTCTGGCTCACTCTTGGGTTCTGGTTCACTATTTGGTTCTGGTTCACTTTTGGGCTCTGGAATGCTATGTGGTTCTGGTTCAGCATCCGCTGCTGGCTCACTTGCGGGTTCTGGTTCTGCATGAGCACCAGTTTGTTCATGTTCATGCTCGCCACCGCCGATGAGAGGGAAATCTCTGCAGGCAGTTGTGAGGGATTGGGGTCGCCAACCGATGGCAACATAGCTAGTTCCATTGGCTATGAGGGCAATTTCAAGTTCATCCATGTCTTGGATTATTCGCCAATAGAGAGACAAGTCAGGGGTAAGCTGTCGGCGAGAGTGACCGGATAGATCAAGACCTCCAGGGAAGTTGCTTGCTGCTGGTGGTGTAGTAGTAGTCGTCCGGGCTTGGCTTCTTAATGTTGGTTTGTTTGATTCAGCTGACTGGAGCTTTATTGGTGATCCTAAAATAGTGAATGATCAGATTAATGCTGTTTTCGTTTTTAAATAATGTAGAAAATTTATTAAAAAAAATTATTTTTACATATCCAGAAATAATTTGTTAAATTTATTCAAATGCATATCAAAGCAGTTATTCTTCACTAGAGTTTAAATAAAATTGGCAATTTTCCATAAAATAAAATTTTTCAATATGACCGGTTTCGATGTAACTACATCATCTTCTGGTCAAAGACCAGACGATGATGATGATGATGGACCAGAAGATGATGTAGTTACATCGAAACCGGTCGTATTAAAAAATTTTATTTTGTGGAAAATTGCCAATTTTAATTAATCATGATATTCCACCATATGACGCCTGAAACGTCTCTTTTTTTTTCTTCGCTAGAGTCTTTTGATGAGTCAAGTCTGGCTGTTACCATTTGGAAATTTGCGTTAACCCAAGGATGCACGCATGATATTTTTGGTATTGTAGCTGGTGACTGGAAAGAATCTGGCCACTCATTGCTGAATGATTGTCTCAGTGAACCGTAGGACACCATGAGTTTAAGCCATCAAAGGACTCCACATAAAGTTCCAAGAACTATTTCAGCTGTTGAAAATGTCTTTAAAGTGATGAACGCAGCAGATGCATAATTAATTTATTTTGCAAAATTATTGGTTATATTATATTTAATAATTCTATTACATAAATTCTATTCTATTTTTTTCTATTCCATAATATTAAAATAGCACTCACTTTTAGCACAGTCTTTGCCGAAGAATCCTGGCTTACAGTAACACTGTTTTCGGGGTGATGTTGTGGCCTCCACATCAACACAAACTCCCCTCTGGGCTCCGCAGTCTCCATCGGCATTACATTCATCCTTAAATTGGCATCGAGGTCCACGGTACAGTTTCTCACATCGGCACCTACCCACACTGGACCGGCCATGACCACTGCAATCCTCCTTAAATTCAGACCCTGGAAATATGGACATGAGAAGGCCATTAATAACTAGTTAATTTGCAAAATAAATTATTCTTTATAAGGGCAATGAGTTGGTGAAAGGATCATTATATTGAAGACAGTTGAGAAGATATAAAAGGCTTAAAAATACAGCATTCCTGGAATTTCCTTTAAATTGAGCTTTGATTGATATTGTCCACACTGCCTGTTGCCCTCAATTTTTTAAAAATTACCTATTGTCACAGAAGACTGTAATGAACATGACAGAAGAATGAAAATATCTCTTTCCAGCAATTTGGGTTGTATCTTTCTAATTCACTTTAGCATAGGTGAGGACTCAAATAAAATGAGAAAAATTGAATGTTGCATGCTGATGGTTTAACTGAGTTAACAGTAAAGATTATGTTTTAGGTATTGTTCACCTTCAATCACTAAATAAAAAAATATATTCGCAATCATAGAGCATTCAGTTAATGACTGGAAGGTTTGGGTTGGATTCCACGTCACTTTGGAATCCCTCATCTCCACCCAAGCTGAATTGTTTTTTTGGCTATCAGAGGTGGCTTGGCTTCGAAAGGATCTGACCACCCTACAAGGATCTGACCACCCTACCCTCACCAACAAAACCAACCTTTGGGTTAATTACAATGATTATATTACGCGTAGACATTTTTTCCCATAATCATGCACAGAATATTGAAAGCATTAATTTTTGAAGTTTTCATAGGAAAGATCGAAAATAATTCACCCTTATCCGATCTCAAGAACGATACGCCTATAGGGTGCCTTCAAGATACTTAACACCACGATAGCAGAATATGATTAAAGCAGGATTTGGAAATACTTTAAATGAGATATCTCAGTGGTTAACTACCGAGCCATCATCCATAAAATATTAACAGCATGACTAAGCAGAACAAAATTATAATTTTGGCGTAGACATTCGAGGGAAACTTATGGAATGAAAAAGAACCGCATCGACTGGGGAACCGCCATGGTTACGACGGTCTTGCTGCAGAGAATTCAGGTGAGGATGATGGCGGCGACCCTTCGATGATCTCAGAGTCAAGGTGCGAGGCTCGGCCCATAGCAATTCTCGCCTGACTGCCCTATAAATTTTCGCGCATCTTCGATAAGGTCAGGTGTGGGGCCGAAGTTAACGAGGGGCAACTCCGGAAATTTTTCTCTCCGACGAAGTAATAAGATTCTAAGGCTCAATGAAATATGCCCTCGTTACATTGCCGGTGACCGGGGATATAAATACGACGGACTCTTGACCAAGTACGCGCGTAAAAAAAACTGAAAAGTGTAAAATGATCCAGCTATGGAAATGGGATGGCTGAAGAGAGTTTGTTTCATCCTATGTGACTTCCCTTACCGCCGATGACGACAATTTCAATTTGTACAGAGATGGACGAACCGTTTTTCAAATAATTTAGACGTGCGGTAATTGCGTTATGGGAGGAAATAACTTCGTTGACTCATCTATGCGCTCTAAGCATCTTCGCTGTATGTAGTTGCCATGATGTACCAATCACCTTGAAGCCTATCGGATGCGCGATGCGATGGTTGAGCTCTCCTCGCATGTCCTTGTATTATGCTCTACGGGTTGCGAATCTCATAACTCAAAGAAGGAAAATAAATTTAAATTTCGAGGAAGATCGGGTGTCCGGAGAATCATGTATCATGATTTCTAGAGACATTATCTGGAAATGGAAACCGCCGAACGCACCAACCTCTAGATTACTACATCGCCACTTCCTTGCACTATTTTGTCACATCTATCGTAGAACAACCATCTTTAACCGAGAAAATTATTTTAATCGTAGTCCAAAATGAAGCAGAAAAAAGTGTCCGCTACACAAAATAGGCATGGACAACTGGAATGAAATAATTACCGGTACCTGAAGGCGAGAAAGACAACTTTACTCGAAATCAATGTAAGTTATCAATTTAAAAATTCAGCTCCAACTTTTATAGAGCATTATTCGATTGCGTGGTAGTTTGGACTGCGACAAGTTCTTAAAATGTTTAATTGTCCACTCTTACCTTAGTTTTCACCCAAATAAATACTTAATTTTGTATTTTATGGACATTACAAATGCCATAAATCACACTTTCTTCGGATGATGCGGTAGGAAACATTAGATTGCAGATGAATAGAGGAGGAGGTATGAACAGCTATTCGCAATAAAGCAATGCGAATAAGGTGTACGTGTGCGTAACGGCGAGAGAAAATATTAGAATTTATCAAGTATATTCTGAAGGGTGTAATTGCAAGGAGACTAAAGAAATTGGGGAAGATGATGCAAATTGACTATGCTCAAAGACAAATGCCGTGGATGAGAATAAAATTCGACACTCTCCCTTATGTGGAAAACGACATTCTTCTGCCGATTTCATACATTTAATGTCATGAATGAAATAGGATAATGGGCAGTGGTAAACCCAATGCAGACAGACAATATCATGAATCAGCGGAATAATAAAGATATATCAGAAGATTGCATTTTTGCAATAATAATTAAAAGAATGCCCATATTTTTAACTGCCAAAACTTCAGGCGGCTTTATTTTCTTCTAAGCCTTTGTTTGTCAGAAGGTTTCCCAGAGACCGAACCACCATAGATGCAAACGATCTCATCATGTCTGTGGCCATCAACTCCAGATCTTTTGGATTGGCAAGTGAACGGATCTTCTAGAAACAATAATCTGGCCGACTAATTCGTAAATAATTGCAGTACGAGAGTATTTCGGCAGCATGCACATATTATGAATTATGGCTTTTTAAAAAAAACATTGAAATATATTGCACCAACAACTATTTAATTTTAGCACAAACATATTTACTGCAATAACGCTACCTGAAAAAATTAAAACCGAACAAACTTTAATACTTTCGTCAACTAATTCAAACTAATTGATTGAGAGGCTGTAAAATATGTCAAATACGAAGAAATTTACCACATTGGAAGCCGCAGAATTTTCAAGAAAAATAATAGTAATTTCAAGGGTTATTTTAATATAATTCTTAATATGGTTTATCAAAAGTACCAAGTTTACATATTTTTTATATGCAGTATTTTAATATGGTCTCATGTATAGCTAAATTGAAACTTTGATCCAACGTAAACACTGAGAAATTCTAGGAGTAGTGAGACCGCAGCAAATATCCTCTCGACCGCAAATAACTCAGCGAGGGAAGCGAGGTCAAATTTAATTAATATGAAAGGTTAAACTTACTCGTGAGGACGTCCACATCAGCGCATGACCAGAACCTGTAGGAGCTGGACCACTCCAGTGCTTGCCTCAGGAGACGAACAGTGCAATCTTTGCACGTGAAATCCGAAGGCAAACGGACAGGGAAGGACTGAGCCCTGAAAGTAAAAGGTCGTTTCAGAATAACAAGAATATGAAAATATGCATAATTTTACGACAGTTTTCTCACAAATCAACGTTAGTACCAGCATCACTAAGAAGCATTTGAAAAGAATCCCTTTTTAATATTACGGGAAATTCCAAAGTACATACAGTTGTTGAGAAGTAAAATTTAATGATTTTTGACCAAATGATTTGACCAAACACAACCGTCACTGCAGGAGGCATATAGATGTGATGATGTGTTCGTGTGTTTGTACATGCAAGAAAATTACTCATGAAATCATATTTGTGCATGAATGACTGGTGCCCCCTGCCACACACCCTCTATGCTGCTTGCTAACTATTGAGTAAATGTAGATGCACAAATAGTTTGTCAAGTATTGATAAAATAACTCGATGTTTCTCAATCCATGTAAAATTATGACCAAATGGGCATGATCTATTTCGCTCAGATTATCTGTAACTTCCTCATAGAAAATTACAAGAGACAAAAATTAACCCTCGGAGTTACATCCTGATATGTGGTGTTAAAATCACACTTTCACATTTACCTTCCGGAGTCAGAACATACACATGTTCAGTTCGTTTAGTTTTCCTTGGTTTAATATCATTTTCTGTACACATAACTTCCCAAGTACAATAATGGAATCTTGTGGAAAAAGAAACGAGAAACTCAACACCGCGTACAACAATGACAAGGTCGAAAAACTATATTCTGAACAAGTGAGGTAATTAGGGTTATCCTCACAGAATTTATCTTGGAGAGAGCATATTCGGCAGATTTGTCGAGTCGTCTCGAGGAGACTTGGATTCATTTGACGAGTTTTAGGAAAATGTAATAAGAAAGTAAAGGTAAGGTGATAATTGGCACCGCTGAGGCGGCACTTGAAATACAGGCGGGAAGTATCAGGGACCTGTCATAGGAGTTAAAGGAGATATAACAGCTGCAAAAAAAGTTCGCTAGGTTTGTGAAGAAATGTTACGATAACAAAGCGGACGTCACGCGGTCAATGGAGGAACTAGGATATTTTTACAAAGACGAAATCATTGAAATCCCCTCATTATATCGAAAGATTGGACCATTCGGATAAGATAAGGGAGATAAACAGCAACACTAATCGACTCAGGCTTTTTTATTTTCGTCGTGGGATTTGCGATCACAACAACAATAAATCTAAACGATGAAAAAACTACGCCCGATGAACCTCACTGCGAACCACTATGCTAGGCTAAGATCTATTCAGTTATAAATGATTGTGACCTAACACTCCCTGCCGCGCACCTCCACGCCACACGGCTGGTAGAGTACGCCGAAATAGAATGCTTTCGGTTTCTTTCATGTGATACATTCTCTGCGGCATTCTGAGCAAACTATTATCTGACTTCACCCGTCATCACCATCAGTATTAGTAGTAGCCTAGTATTTCCATCCTAGGATTAATTTCACTGTAGCCCTCATTTCTACCCTATTTAATGGTGAAACTGCTTTCACCATAGGTTCAGGGATCTATTTCTCTCGTTGCCTCGTTCCGAAATACCTTTCTTGATTTTTTCTTTTTATGTGCGGTTGTCTCGTTCGGAAAAACCATTAACAATTTTTTTCTAAGCTGACACGCTATCTGTGGTCTGGTCCCCGTCATCTACATCACCAGTAGGGTTTTTAAATAATTCCCAACGCCGCTTGTGTAGGTTCGTTGGGCATGAGACAAGGATAAGGGTACACGTAAACCTGTTTTCCGCAGGGTAAACTCTGGGTTCCACTCCGTAAATGGTTTCTAAGAATTTGAAGACTACCTCTTTCGGTGGGACTACTTCTGGTAAAACCCAAACTTTCACTAGCATGCCCTTCAAACCAGAAGTAGAGTTACAAAAACGAAACTCACAATGACGTTTTTACCGTAAATTTGAGAAATATATTTCGGACAACCTCTAGGTGACGAGAGTGTGAGAACGACGGAGTGTATCCCATGGAGAGAGCTGCAAAGAAAGAACGATTTGGGAACATAATTAGCGCCTTTGCCCGTTTCCTCAAGCCCACAGACTTCATCCTACACCAGGAGTTATCCGAAATACGAGAATACTCGTATATCTATCAAAGGATATAGCGGGATAAGATGGTAAAATCTGCACTCGGCTGGATTCTTCTTTGGGATTGGGCACTCGAAAGTAAATATTTAGAAACTCCTTTAGCCAAATTTTTAGCTCTCTAGGTGGCCCCAGAGGTCTCCTATCGCAAAAAATGTGAATTTTCGAAAACAATTTTTCCTGAGCCATCATTTGCCTTAAAAAATCTGAAAAAATTCATGAACACACATTTTTATGCCCAAAAACATTCTGATTTTTTTCAGATTTCTTCAATCAAAATTGAGCTCAGGAAAAATATTTGAATTTTTCAAAGAATTTTTAGGTTATGTAGGTAATTTTTGGCAAACTTTTAAACAATTATTTTACGTGTATTTTTTTTCGTTCTTGTGAATGGCGGGGTTAGATTTGCCATTTTCTCTCCGGAACATCCTCAAAATTGGAAAAAAAACATTTTTAATTGTTGCCTCCTATATGTTCGAGACAACAATTACGATAGATAATAGAATTCATATGCATGTAATTAAAGTTATGATCATGTAAAAAAAATTATGATCATCATCAAAATCATCAGCAAAAATGTGATGAGGGGACATCTCTGGGAAGATGGGGCCACAATAGAGCAAGAAACGAAAAGAAAACTAAAAAGCCTAGCTGACGACTTACAAGGGTGCTTTAAACAGTGGAAAAGAAGATGGAATAAGTGCATGGCAACGAATGGAGAGTACTTTGAGGCATAACAACATCAATGTGGAATAATTTTGGAAAATAAAGTTTCCATGGACTCAGTTCGCATATTTATTGAGCATACCTCGTATTTATTGGTAAGACAATATTTATGCGTAAAAAGGCTGGTTTCTTAACACTCCCGCCACAAGCCCTTACAGCGGCATGTGCAAATGTAGATAATCCGATTTAAAATTTAAAAACTCCCAATAAGTACCGAGGATATTTTTTAATACGAAGGTTCAATGCGTTTTTTGAGAGACAAACACACTAGCCTATAATATAATAGAATACGCTCGGCGATGATTCACTGAGTCCCGCGGACTCCACTGCTGAATATTCCTACCTTACGTTGTTCGTATCATTCGTACCAGCACTCCCTCGTAATCGTAACGCTGAGAATGGGGCGCTTGGATCATGTAAAAGAGATCGCTTCTCACACGACAAGACCCTTAACAAATTAGAACACCCTCACGACTGCCTTGCACTCTTATAGCTATATAAAATCACATACATTAGTTCGGATTTATTACGGGACCATGAAAATCAGAGAGTTTACGTGTTGATTGGAGGGCAGAGTACTCCAGAAAGAGAGAGGAGATTGCAGGAAGGAGCGGAAAAGAGTTTTTTATTTGGCTCTAAGACGGCACTCAAAGAGGGGGTATCTGAAAGTGCCACGGCATCCAGAAATGCCTTTATTTACGTAAAGGGGTTAAATGACCGACGATTATCCAAATGGCATGGAAAACCTGCAATAGACAGTGAAAAAACGAACTCGGAAAATCAAGCCGGAAAGATCAGAGCTAGAGGGAATAGAGCTGGCTTGAAAAATTGGAAGAATGGGCCAAATTTTTTCATAACTCGACTATAATCCATTTAACCATCCCTGTTCTTGTGTTCCAATTTAACCAACCCTTGATTATCAATGCACCGATAAAATGATAGACGGCACTTCGAGAAAAATTAGGAAAATTCGTGGAGGCTAAGAAGCTACCTTTTTTTATTTTTTGAAATATGCACATGCACTAAAATAAGCATGTAATAATTTTGTTGATTGAATTTCACCTTCAATGCGAAATTGAATTACAAGGTAAACACACGGCCTAGGGGAAAATAGTAAAGTAAATATTTAATTAATTAAGATTTGGTAATTTAGTTCGAATATACGTTTTGAAAAAATTTACTCCGGAAGTATCAAAATGATTGTATACACGGTGTGGGTGCTACAATCATGTACAAAGGTCATCTGAAAAGTTTGAAGCCTGATGATGAATACATAATCGCTTTTAATATTAATACAAGTACATTTTGCCCAGCGGTGTTCCGGTGATGTGTTCTTTCGGAAGTTCTCAATGTGTGTGTACTTAACGCATTCATGTGCACATATGTGTGTATATATATTCAATATCGTTGTTGCTATATAAAAATAGTATTTACCTGATTAAAATTACAATTAATTTTTAAAAGAAATAAATCATTTTAAGTTATTTCCTTCAAATTTAACTGGACATAAAACTTAGTAAAACTGGAGAAAGTATCATGATGCGTACATCAATTTTTATTGTTAATTTTATTTTGAAACCAACAATGGCAATAACAGTGATATAAAATTACTCAATTAATATATTTAAAATTATATACATGTAAAAACCATTAACACAGTAATCAACCCGAAGGTCGGTTTAGTAGGTGATGGTAGAGCTCACCCATGTACCAAGCCCGACGGCGTGTGAATATTCACACATCAGGGTAGGGGGGACAGTTTCTTTCCCTGTGCCGATTATGGTTTCCCAGGAAGACCTGGTACCCGAAAAATCAACTAGCTTGGGTGCCCAGAGTGCCTCGCCCGGGAATCGAACCCGGGACCCTCTGGTCCGTAGTCCAACGCTCTACCCACTGGGCCACCGCTACCTATATACCTATATGTATATATATATGTATATATATATATATATATATATATATATATATATATATATATATATATATATATATATATATATATATATATATATATATATGCGGGTCGCGGTGGTCTAGCGGGTAGAGCGTTGGACTGCTGACCAGAGGGTCCCGGGTTCGATTCCCGGGCAAGTTACTTTGGGCACCTGCAGCTCCACCCAAGCTAGTTGATTTTTCGGATACCAGGTCTTCCTGGGAAACCATAACCGGTACAGGGAAAGGAACTGGCCCCCCTACCCTGATATGTGAATATTCACACGCCGTTGGGCTTGGTACATGGGTGAGCTCTACCATCACCTACTAAACCGACCTTCGGGTTGATTACTGTGTTTATGGTTATATATATATAACCATAAACTATGGTTATGTATATATATATATATATATATATATATATATATATATATATATTCAGTTTATTTGATAGTTGTGTCCATCCAAAAACCTACCTTAACCGGTAGATTACCTAATAATAATAATATATATTCATTCAAACATGTAGGGAGGAAAGAAGTACACAGAGATGAAGAGGAACCTGATGTAGAGTAGGTTGCTGGATTGGGTGTTGTTTTGAGTTACAAAATGTTTATTTGATAGTTGTGTCCATCCAAAAAAACTACCTTCAACACAGAGAACAGATGAGGATACAGTAGTTGTAAACTGATGAAACTTTGCAATTTTTGGGTCCAATATGCTTCCAAATTCCACAATTCGAAAATATAATGCTTCTATTAAATTACAATTATATCTATGAAAATGTTAAATATTTTTTAAATTCGTGCAATAGGGCTATTAAAATACTAACTAGCAAAATGGACGCTAATGCTTATGTAACAGTGCGTAATTACTTTCAAGAATGGAAAAAGAACTATCTCGAAAGATAGATATACATCTACTTGTATCCTTTCCCTACGTCCAACTTCAGGTTTATCTATTCCACCTTCCAAGCCATCACAAACGAGTATGACGGGGTTCACGGATGTGTATTGAAGTTTAGTCTATCGCAGATATTTGTCATATTAATTCGTCCATTAACATCTCAATCCGGAGCGTACACTGCCTAAGGATGTAACTCGCCTATGAGTCTTTCCTATACCTGACAATTTTAAGTTTTATTCATTCTCCTCTTCATGCCAGTTTGTATCTCGCGGTCGTATACCGCTGTAGTCCACATGTACGGGCAATATCCCCAAATGACGTAAAAATTTTCACTTTGTATGGTGCCAAAAAAATTACAAAAAAGTATTCACTCTAATACAAAAATTATTATTCACTCGAAAAAAAACAAACAAAAAAAGACAACATATATTGAATCCTCCACTATGTATTTGTATTTACCTAAGGCTTTGTCCACAATAATGGATAATGTTAATTTGCAATCTTAATTTGTAAAATCATGCAACTGTCACAAGAAAAAATGTCTACGGCAAAGAATGCGCAGCAATTAATTAAAATACACAGTGAAAGTTCAGTGCCAAATTTGAAATCAACTGTTAATGGCCAGCGTTCAAGTTCCACTCACACAATGCCGGTCATTGCTTAATCAAATTTTTAATATGTTTACCTACCAAAATACCCGTTGGACTTCAGGTTTTTCTATTCCAGACCTGATGTTTCACTCAGTAACATTACGAAACTTCCAAATTTGGAACAGGGATATTTCACAAAGAGAGAAACGAATTTATGGATAGTAAACATCACTTTTCCAATACGGAAATAGTTATAAATAGTTCTTGAAACCATAATCACTAACGGAAGGAGTATATCGTAAAATTCTCTCTATTATTCTATTCTCCTTCCGCACGAAACACTCCTTTACTTGGATTTATGTATGAATGACCACATATACAATCGCGATTATCAAGAAACGAGTATAATTAACTCTGTAGGCTACCGTCAATTACTTCTTACTATGTCAAACTGCCGTATGACGACAAAAAAAATACGTTGCCCGTGTCTGCGACATTCCGTTGTATTCCCGAAGCCGCAACATGGGGATGTTTGCCGCTTAGTTAAAAACACGTTGTTTAATACAGAGGCAGAAACTTTACCGCGAGGAATTTTTCCAAATTCGCGATGCATTTTTCAAAACTAAGTGAATACTTCTCGGGCCACCGGATCACTGGACCCGTCGTCTGATCACGAGAGCGAAATGAGACCATTTCAACAAGTCTCGTGGATTTGCTGGAAGAGGAGGAGAGGTATAGAGTGGCGAGGATTCTGATGGTGAAATGGTGGGGGGAAAGGCCGAGGAGGAGAAACAAATAAAACAGTCGTAAAAAAGGAAAGCGAGAGTGTGTGTCGCAAGGGTACTCACGTGACGTCATCCTTGACGAACTCGGAGTCTGCGGTGACCGGAGTGAGGTCGAGGACCGGACGCTGAAGGCTGTCCAGCAGCTGGAGCTTGTAACCGCCCTAGAGTGAGGGAGAGAGAATGAGAAACAGATGAGTTAGAGAAGCCGAACGGATCACGAACTTACCCGCTCGCGAAATGTCAGCGGGCGACAGTCGGCAAAGTAGCGGTACCGCCACGTTGAGCCGTCGCTGACGGAATGGGGATAATGAAAGTAAATACCAATATACGCAATCATTCAGAGGCTGGAAAAAACAATACAGCATATCAGTCGTTAAAGTTCGGTTTGTACTTATTGTAGTACTATTACATCCCCAAAAAAAACCTTTTTGGTGTTATGAACGTTAGAAAAATACCTACTGAACAGTAATTATTATTGACAAGCTTTCCGTATGATTTTTCTCAATAATTACTCACAAGGTATCAGTGTTCTGTGATGATATCCGGTTCAATAAAATTGCATAATAATTTCAAATTGCATACAAAAGGTGACTTCACTTTCACTGAGACTTATAGGAATGTATTCTTAATGTATATTTTAACT
Source organism: Hetaerina titia (assembly GCA_037158775.1). Classification (NCBI taxonomy): domain Eukaryota; kingdom Metazoa; phylum Arthropoda; class Insecta; order Odonata; family Calopterygidae; genus Hetaerina; species Hetaerina titia. The sequence continues at coordinate 56,378,380 of CM073773.1, forward strand.
CTGTGAATTACTTAATACCGCAAAGGATAACTATTTTTTAACATAATTCATTGCGGCTACAAACTGAGACTGTGCGTTTTTATTACAACAAAGATCAGAGATAAACTTAACATATTAATTATCAATTACATTTGTAAACTATTAAGTGGTGTTTTAGAATGGTCTTTAAGGATGGTCAACATAATTCTTATGACTTTCTTAAATAACACAACAGTTTATCCATTGTTGGTCAATGCTAGCGTGGCAAGAGCCTTTGTATTCTTAAAATTCGTTGCACGTTCCGCAGGTAAACTAAAAGCTCGCTACTCCATTAAATGAGTCCCAAGAGTCCGATAGATACTTAATGGACTGAAATGGGCTCGAATGCTGCTGGTGAATGTACATTGCCACACTCTATTTGTTCGATTAATGGTGCCATTGACATATTCTATTTGCTTGATGAATGGTGTAATATGATCTCACCCGTGAAGGCACATAATTTATTGCTACCTTACTGGATGCATCATGAAATTTCGTAGTCAGCAAAACACATCCCCTGTATCATATACGTACATTTGATTGCCTCTTCCTAACTCGGCGTATCAACTAAAGTACTTCCTCTCCGCTACCTCACCCCTAAACGCCGCCAACTCAAGGCACTGGCAACCACGCACATTTGCATGTTTTTTTCAGATTAAAAAACATCGATGAGTAACCTCATAAAGGACGCATAAAAGGGATGGTGCAATGGACACTCAACCGCTCTAAGGCGTGGACACTTTCTGTGCGATTCGCAGGTGCGAATAAGAGTTTTTTCTTGAAGAATTCGCATTGACGTCAATGATTTTGCTATCTTACATACTCTCCCAATTATTAGAATAAGGAGTCATTATTGAAGTGCACAGCAACTGAAAGTGAAAATCTAAGAGGTCTAAAGGGGTCATATCAAGATTTTCGTAGAATCTATCTGACACCATTGTCATTCTTCATACGTCATAGTAATAGGTGAGACTCACTGCTTTGCGAAACGAAACTGAATCCCAGTCAGCGTCATTCTTTCAATTAATTCTTGGAGATGCCATTGAAGATTACTTGATGGATACAATTTACAACGAAGGAAATAGATACATAATAATGAATAAAAAAATAATGAATAAAAAAACCATAAACACAGTAATCAACCCGAAGGCCAATGCGGTAGGTGATATCAGTATTAAGTCCGACGGCGTGAGAAATCGACATATCAGGGTAGGAGGGCCAGTTCCTTTCCCCGTGCCGATTATGGTTTTCCAGGAAGATCTGGTACCCGAAAAATCACATAACTAGTTTGGAGCTGCCGGTGCCCAGAGAGGCTTGCCTGGGAATCGAACCCGGGCCCTCCGGTCAGTAGTTCAACGCTCTACCCCTGGACTACCGCGACCCATATAATAATGAATAATAATAAATATTTCCTTCAACACTAAACAGCCACAAATCGAATACTTTCAAAGGGTATCCATATGAATTACGGAAGAGTTTTCACAAAAATTTGAACAGGTCTTTTATTTTCAGGGCATCGCGCGTTTACAAAGAATGCATTAATTCTTCATCAATGAGTAATGTCACATTTCAGCAGCCAAGTTTTGCTCGTTGCAAATTAAAACAATGACTTGGAAACAAACATTATGCGAGGATGATCCATGAAATGCAAACCCGCTCGCAAGTACATCACCCTGCAATGGAGTCGAAGAATAAAACAAACGTTTGTATTAAACACCTCGCTCCCTCTATCCCCATGCTCTTCCACCTGGGTTCCGCTCGCTTCAAGCGAGCGAGCAAGCCAAAGAAGAACTTACGCAACCATCACCCCTCTCTTCAGGGAATGACTTCCTCTCTTTACCGTGTACTGACTCTCACGCAAAAAACTCCCCGCCGTCATCGGTGCGGCATGAGAACTGTGACCGGAGGAAAAAAGCCTCCGCTAGGATTCAGGCGTTAACAACTTCACCATTCGGAGCGAGAAAACTCAATCTTGGGAGCGGCGAGAGAAGACCGGCCGGGGGATGCGTGCATATGGCTGCTGCAGGTGTCCCCAGCCCCCAGATGCATGCAGCGCGTGGGACTGATTTGCGTGACTTTAATAAAAGGTTGCGTAAACGACGCGGACTCCAAGGCCGGCATTGATGGTCTCCTCATCTGTGCGACACCTTGCCTTTGCCCTCAGAGCGTAGGTTTTAGGGTATTATGGAGACGAGTAAAACGATGACACTACCAGCAGTACGATTCAACCAGCCACAAGTATCACATCGACACATTGAGCATTCATTACAATTATTATTGTAATTATATTTTAAACATGGGGAATTTTTAGTCCAGTGGGTAGAGCCATGGACTAATGACCGGAGAGTCCGGGTGCGATTCCGGGTGAAGCCTCTCGGCCTCCCCGCAGCTTCACTCTAGCTGAGTGATTTTTCGTTGATCTTACTGGGAAACCTTAAGCGGCATACGCAAAGGAAATGCCCCCCTACCCTGATGTGTGAATCTCGCAGTTGGGCTCAGCAGGTGAGCTCTAACTATCAAAATTACCTTCGGGTTGATACTGTGAAACTATAGTATCAACACATAATCTGAAACGTTCTTTGCGCATAGAAATGAGTTATTTTGATTCCCCGCCGAATCATTACTAGGAGAGAATAGGTTACTTGAAATCAACAATCCAATAGTGCAGGGGAAAAATAACAACGAGATTGCTAGGCAGGGGTTGAGGGAGAAAAAGAAATGGCATGTTTGATTAATTAAACGGAGAAGGGATATTGCGGAACAGATGAAGGGTAAATTTTAGTGTAGGGTGTCACGCCATTTCGTGCTTGATGATTCCTAGGAATGAAGCTGTCAGTGAATCCATCCAAAACCTACCTTAATCGGTAGATTGTCAAATCGAATACAGGCGATTACGATTACATAATGACGATATGGCCAGATAGATACCGTCGGAATGATTAAAAGCCAAATTTACTCCACTATTCCACTATAAACAGTACAAAATTTTCGAGAAAATTATGCTTCTCATTTGTGATACCAATTACATTTTAAGAATATATGATGACGAAATAGATTGTAGTTAATTTCTAAGGCAATTAAAACACTTATAAAATAGTATTCCTGTGAAAGAAAAACGCCGACAAAAAGTTCAAAATTATAATTAGCGCTGAGCCAAGTTAGCATCGAAAGATAATTTATTTTATAATTTGGAAAGTCTAATTCGTAACTCGGTGGAAATATTTCATTTTGGAAAGTTTAAGGAAACAAGAAGAACAGCCATTGCACGATTATATTTTATTTTTCAAGACCATGGTTTCAAATGTCGAAGCTAACTCACCAAGTGGTGATTTTACTTTACTGTATCAGGACCAGATTATATTTCGCAATGAAATTATGGTCGTAAAAAATGACATATAACTGGGGATATTTGATTTTTTTGTTTTTCTTAAACTGTCTTTTAATCTGGTTTTGTAAGGGCTAATTAAAATGATTTCTCGATTCACTTTCGCTTAGATAATTTATCGCCTAAAACTCAAAACACAATAAAACAATACAAGTACGTTGTTGTACGTTCAGGTTCTGATCTAGATATTAATCTTCGTCTTTAAGGTTATACAGCCAGTGTCTAATCAATCACACTATTCAATAGGATTGTCTATTTAAAATTGGTTTTTTGCCACCGCGAGAACTCTTGATGGATTGGGTTCGCCACACAAACGAAAAACTGAGCAGCATAGAAGATATAACAAACATAACTTCACAGTTTTAAGCACAACATCGCAGAATGCGCAGTTTCTTGGAAAATAGCACCTGCCTACTTTTATTAAGGTTACCGTTCATCATGAAATTAAGATTAAATGGAAAAAAACAGTTTCATTCAGTCCTGAAGATGATGGGCGAACCTCTCTAAACGTCGGCAGTAATGAAGAATAAATCGGAGGAGATCCCGAAAAGAGTTCACCATGAAGAATCGGCGATTCTTGCCATTTTAAGGGGATCTTGGGGGTGATCAACGATAAAAATCTGTTGGAGAAAATCAAATGACGAGTGGAGAGACATAGGTATTGTCGTTTTCATACACGCAATAATTTCATATCAAAATAACGAAAGTTTTGAATAACACTCCTCTATTTACAAATGAACTGACATCATACAAACTTAATGCAGGAATTAATTTATATAGTTTCAAGAGTAGTTGTTTCGTTAAAGAAGTTAGTCTCGTTACAATTTAGTTTCCTCTTGGGAGAAGAAGACTGAATTTGTTGTTTCTCGAGAACTGGAGTCGTGAAGCCAAAAAAGTGACCGCTGTTGAATGGGCTGTAATTAGAGCACCGGTTTATTGGCCACTCACTTATTCAACAGATTCAATCCATCCGTCAAATTCATCTTACCGTGAAACTGACACGCATGCAAAATACGCTGAATTATGAATGAATGGGTCAAGGTACTTCAGCACTGGGAACGCAGGTGGACTAATCAAAATTGGAACCATTTTCTCCTATTAATAATATTGAGAAACAAATGCCGGTTATTTACCAGTTGAAATGAGCTTTCATCAGTCTGTTTTCCATCAGTTACTTATAAAGGACATGCGAAAATAATGTATGAGAGAGGTATGAATTAAAATACGATTTTTCATGAACTACTTCTATTTTTCCATAAAATCGCCTCGACTGTACGAGTAACCGATAATCATTTCAGTATGCGAGTCATATGAGGCATATTTCTTAGAAGGTTCAACGATTCAAACTTATTCAGAATTATTAAAAAAAAAAATAATCTACCATTTATTCATGATTGAGCATGCCCTCAGAATTACATAAATTCATATCCAATGCAATTTTTTTCCATTTGTATACTTTCTCGCTTCATAAATAATTGTGAGAAGTGTCAACGATTGGTATTTTTTTTACGTCAGTGGCAAAATCAGTTTCATTTTACAGGACACGCGACACCTTCTGGTATTGTTGCTTATACACTGAAAATATATAGTATATTTTACATGATAGTCAGGGATAGTTCTCCTGGCGCCCTGGGTCTGCTACAATCCAATGCTTCACGCTATTTAACTCTTAGACATGATTCTTGGGAAATGGACGAGAGACATTTTCCAAAAAGACCAATTTCCACCCGAGGAATTCCATGGTAGTCCCGGATGTTTTCGACGCCATCGCTTCCCCAATTTACAGTTACGACCGTCTCTTGACTCTTTTTTACACTGGTCAGAAAACAACCTCCTCCTCCGGCGGCGATTATGAATCTCCGCACCCTCCCGGCTATCATCTCCACCATTTTTTCTCCCCTCAAAATACCCTCGGACTACCTGGCCTGCCCTAGCGCCCACCTCTCTCCTCCCACCTCCGACAACGTCCGCACCTCCTCCACCCTCACTTAGCCTGACGGACTCCTCTCAACCGAGACATCTTCAATCTCCCCGGAAGAGTCGGTCAGCTTCCGCGGTCACCGGCCCCGGCCTCCCCTCTTTTTTCTTCCCTCTCTTTCCTCCAAGCTCCAACATCGCCCCCGACACCTCACGTCCCACACACTAATACCTACACAAACCCTCACTCGGGCTCGAAAAGAAACAGCACCCAAGATGCCACGCTACTCGCTCAATATGGTCGGGGTGCAGAAAAAAACAGAAGAAAAGCGACTGCGCTCAGGTGAGGTGGGGTGGCATCAGCGGTGGAATAGATGGTACTACTCCCGGAATCCCGGCTTCCTTTCGTAATGTGACGTCCTACGGTCTAACCGGAGATTCCAACGCCCGGCTATTGTCAATCTTCCTCGTCCCACGACGCAATTCAGAGAACAATGATGGGAAGGCGTATAGAGTCGTTGCATCAGAGGCTCTAGGAGAATGAAATTCTCCCCTTTCTGCATCTACTCTGGAAATGGATTCAGTGCGGTCTCTGATTAAGAAGAAGTAACAAAAATCGCAGCTTTCGAAGCCACCTCCGCTTTCAGGACCTCAGAAGCATTGTTACACGGTATCCATTATACTCTCAAGGAAAATGTTATGAAAACCACACAACAAAAGCGGAAAGGACTGGCTGTGATGGCAACTTTGGTTAAAGGCCGGCAACATTTAATACGAACTAACAGATTCCTTGGCCTAATACTAATTAGATTACCACGACCTCAACGGATCGAATCTCATCTTCCGAGGCTGATATTTAGTAGGTACATACACTTCAAGGCGGCGCACTACTTTCATAAATGGGGATCATGTCTATGACACGAGGATGACGGACGTAATTTTAATTACTTTTTAGTGATGTGTGTTACAACTACTTTGTAATACTCGTTTAACTTTTGTTTATCCTTATATACTTTCAAAATTATCACTAGGGTCGTACTATTGTGCCCATAGTTATCACCTAAAGCGTGCTTCTAGTGGGTATCATGGCCCATAAATCTTTGTAGAAAGACCACAGGAAGTATGTTACACTTTATTCGCAAAATTAATTAATTGAATTAAGAAAAGTAAAAGTTTTAATTAAATCAGCCACTTGCTTTTCTCATTTAACGTTAGGAGATGCGAAACAGATGAACGCATAGGATGCAGAGTAAACAATGGATTCTCATTTGAAGAAGGAACTGAGGCAGGTGTGTCTGAAGGTTTCTTAGAAAGGAAAAAGCCAAGCACAAGCTTATGAACACTATTTTAAGGGTAAAAGAAGGGTGGTTACGAGTCGCTGACGAAAATTTGGGGGTAGCTGAGATGTTACTCCCCCCAATACCCTGCTGTGATTGGTCTCGATCCGGGTCCTTTATGTCGCACACGAGTACAAACTGACAGCAGTTTAGCATCATGTTATTGCAAAGGCAAACTTTAATACAAGAATGAAATAGAAAGACAAAGAATAGACAGAGAACATAACCCGAATTCACTTAGTTTAGATTCGTACGACTCTGAATAGGAGACATCATTCGTTGGTGCAAGAGATTCATTTAGGACATACATGGTCCATGTAAAATGAGTATTAGCGCAACATACTGGCATTTTTATTTGGAATGGCACTCGGAATTTTGATGAACACATTCCCCTGAAAATGAAAGTAATATTGGTATAATCTTCCGATGACCACGAATGCCAGAACCTTCACGGTACCAACTCGGCGATCGCTTTGATTTTGAACGATTATACCCTCTAAGAAAGCGTTCCCACGTTGAAAAACGAAAACGCTTGCATATCTTTGATCCCACATCTCTGCGGCCGCTTGAAGTTGAGCAGTTCGCTCTCGTTTTGGGGTCAATAGGCCAAGGGAAGATGCCTAGCCTCTCAGCGCCGCCAACAGCACTCCGAAATACTATATTACTTGCAGCGCGTAGGATTTAAAATTTTGAAGAACCCGATGATCAAATTCAGAAAAGAGGAGCCATCAACATATTAATTTTTGGCTACGCTTATTTATTCCAGGGTTGCTTAGAAATAGTTCCCGCGTTGTCGAAGGATCGGATCTCACTGTTTTCCTCGCGTCCCCGAGGCCTTGCCAGTCAACAGAAAAGGGATAGAGATACCTCGAGAGGCGAAGCGGACGGTGATGCCCTTGGAACGTTACAAGCCTTTTTGTTTAACGAGATAATGCTCGGCTCAGGGGATCGCCCCCATCTCTACCCGGCGAATTTCCTGACACAGAAAGCCGAGGAAGCACGCATGGATCCGAAGGGGGAAGGGGCATTCACGGGACGAGGGTCTGATTGAGATATCGCCTGGAGCGACGATTTGAGGACTCTTGGGACTCTTAGAAAAGGCGAAGAAATAAGGCCGTTGGTGTCGTGGAGAGGTGCCAAGGGCAAACTCCATCACGCTCGTCTGAGGGGAACGTTCAACGCGTCGCATACAGCATGGAAATCGGAAATATGCGCATATTTCACAGTTTTCAGTAACACGTCAAAGGAATGTTTACAGCTTATGAAACATTCAAACCTTCTTAAATCCTGTCGACTATATCATTCAGAGCTAACTTTAAGGTTATTAAATACAATTCTCAAGAGATACCTCTCTCAAATCACCCCGAATAAAAATGTAGAGGAATAAAATAAAATGAAAACAAAAAACGACATCCAACTGTCTCTTTTTGAACTCTGTTCATTAAATTAAGTCTCGTGACCATTAATTGTACATAATTTGGAAAACTTATTGATAAGGAGAATGCTTTCTTTTCAGAAGTTCAATTATTCCTTTAACCTATCTCATGGTATTCATGGGAAAGCCAATAACGGCGGAAACTGTAATGGAAGAACTTTCCGGGTAGCTTTAGACATACTGATAAGATATATTTAATCTTCAAATATTTTCTCGAATTAAGTAGTAAGTCAGTTATAAAAATTCCAGATCAGAAAAGGTGAGGAAATTTTTTTTATGATAGGATTTTCACGCCTCCAAGATGACTGCACTATTTTTTTGCTAAAGAACTGCATAAGAGAAAAATGTTTCCTCATTGAAGCAAAGGAATGATTTTCATACGGTATTGCCTCTTTGAATCCAATCAACAAAAGCATCGGAGTCGTAGATAATGTCCGTCATATGATGAAAATTAGGAATAAATACGGGTTAAGATGGCTTAATTAGGAATTGGCAACTATAAAAATCACGGACTATCGTACGTCTACCACTTTTTCGCTGGTATCGTCTCATTTTTCCTACTCAAAAACAGATATATTTGAGGTGAATTCAGCTAATTCAGATTTTCATGCGTAATAGATTCCTATTGCTGTTATTTTTTTCTGGTTTCCGTCCGTCCGAAGCATCGTGTCAACGCAATGAAGATTCTCTCAGCGTGCGATTGAGTTATAACCGAGGGCAGCCAGTGCTCCTGTGCCTCAACCCCGGGGCCATTTCCCCATCAATCAACGAGAGTGGCACCGGCCTCCCTTTCGCCATATCGAGGTATCAGCTCGCATTCCTGGACCGTGCTCTCCTGCCCGCGCATCCTCCTCCTCCCCCGCATCCATAAAGGGATGCGGGAGGGACAATGGAGGTCGAGGAGACGCCTCAAGGACCAAATCTTCTCACGGAAAAGAAACTCGCGAGATTACGCGAACTCTTCGCTCCATCCTAGACGATTTAAGAAGACGCAATTACTCCAGGAATTCAAGAGTTCGGGAACAATCAGAGCTTGGAGCAAGGAAAAACAATAGACCTCTACCGGCTAATGAATCGTCATTACTCTTACTTTTTTTATAAAATCACGACTCCCGAGGAAGCGTGCCAAAAGAACCCACCCATATTCCACCAATCTTTCCACTTGCACTAGGTGTTTTGAAATAAAATAATGCGGCCCAACTTTTATTTTAAAAATCGTGAAGCATATTAATCTGACCTTGGGGCAGATCAGAGTACGGCGCTGGAGGAGTTTTGCGTTTCGCATACATGAAAATATATTTGAACTGCTTATATCAGATACTCAAAGAATTATAAAAAGGTTCTTATAAGACGTACTAGAGAATAAAGATTCCCACGATGACGTTCTTAATCGTTCAAATGTATAAACCATAAACACAGTAATCAACCCTAAAGTCGGTTTAGCAGGTGATGGTAGAGCTCACCCATGTACTAAGCCTGACGGCGTGCGAATATTCACAAATCAGGGTAGGGGGGCCAGTTCCTTTCCCCTTGCCGGTTATGGTTTCCCAGGAAGTTCTGGTACCCGAAAAATCAACTAGCTTGGGTGGAGCTGCAGGTGCCCAGAGTGCCTTACCCGGGAATCGAACCGTCAGTAGTCCAACGCTCTACCCCCTGGACTACCGCGACCCGTTCAAATGTATATACATGACAAAATAATTTCTGAATCTAATTATCTAGGACAAAATTTTAGAAATTTCAAATGAGCGAAGGATGGGAGTTAATTGTGTCCTGTTACTCCCGGTGATACTCTAGTTAGTACCCACGGAAATTAAACCGATACATATTTCATCCAGGCTAGAAGTACGATATATCAAAAAAACACACGAGCATCCACATTTTTGATAAAGTCGACTAATTTTGTTAATTGCTGATCAACATGTAAAATTTATGGCATTCCATTTTTGCAGAAAGTCACAAACTAAACTTGCCGATTATAATTATTCAAAACTTCGACGCAGGAGTAATTGACGTTAGAGAGAAATCTAGTTACAACGGTTGCAATAAAAATTTGGAGAATCACCTTTAACTTCCTAAAATAACTATAGTAAACATGGAGCTTCATTCACGGAGAAAAAAACGATGAATTCAACCCTGTTTCTGAACAAAGACATCTCTCTTTTTTGCCTTAAGCCACAAAACGCTTATGCCATGCAACATTGTTACCCCTTTCAAATTTCAAACTGTTAAACGTTAACTTTTCCAGGTCATAAGAGATTAGGTAATTAAGTCTCAAAGAATCGGACGGAGGTAGCAGAAACATGCCTGTGTTATTTTGGTTAGTTGTGAAACCCTCCGATGTTGACTAAACAGCACTCAAGAGCGTAATGGCAAAGAACAATAGATCAAAAACTGATGGGGGAGGCCGCCTGAAGGCTTCCGCGAAACGTAAATTAATAAAGGAAAATTTGGGTAGGCAGCAATTTTTCTGATGATTATGACGAAACCTGAGGATATAACGGCGGAATAAAAAAAATGAAATAAAAGCGCGCGTTGAAGTCTCCCGAGATCGACAGCAGCCCTAAGACAACTGAAATACCGTGAGAGAGCATTACATATGAGTGGATAGAATCCCCTTCTTTCCCGCGACGGATTAGAAGGGACGGAGGTAGGGATGTGTGAAAACATTTTCTTAAATCCCTGTGGCTCACAGATGAGAAAATGATTATGAAAGCGAATGCGCCCGCCATTTGGAAATTATGAGATGGGAAAAAAGACATGGAAGAAGACCACTTTTCTCAATGAAAGCGAAAGTTCTGAAAAGGCAAGGGAACACGGAAAGCTAGTTTCAACTCCAGCGGGGACCAACTCCGTGAGCTGCGATACTAGCAGACGACTTGCCCTGTGGGATTTTCTCAACGCACGATGGATTAGCTGCTTCGTATACCTTTTTAACGTATTTCCACACAGGATGGATACCCGAAAAATGCTCTCTCCCTGCCTCACTGGCCACGATTATAAAGTATGCGCTGAAACGACTCGGCCGGCGAGTGAAATCAAAACAGGAAGTATCTCGCGAAAACAATGGGTAATGAATTCCGGCGCCACCGAAGGAGCGGGGAGAATGCTAAGTGAACGAAGGAGAGCAGCCGAGAAAAGGGGAGGGGTAACGCCGAGATAGATAACAGCGGGAGTAGAGCAAATACCCATGCATTTCCCACGCGAACCGTTACCACATGAAAATCTCCCCCATCCAATTATAACGCCGCGAATTACAGCGGCAGGGTAAACACGATCGAGATTACCTACTAACTTGGTGACTTACGTTTACCGTTAAGGAAACGGCGCAACACGTCAAAGATTGCAATCAAAATACGGTGCATAGATCCCGTTAAATTATTGACGTAGTTAAGTCTGATTGTTCGAAACAAAGGAAAATATAATCATGGTGTTGAATACGTCTTCCGTTCAGTGTTCGAACTCATCGAAAACAATGTTATTTCCGGTATCAACATTCTAGAAACACTTAATGTAAGAGTTTTCAATGCGTGGATTAAAACATTTGAACTGTTCTCATTCTGTAAACAGGGTTTAATGACAATACCCGTCATGCTATCACGCTTAAACAACAATGTTTATTGTTATGAATACGGAATGACTAGCATTTTGAAAACATAATTGAGTCTCTACAACAAATTACACTCAGCATTAATAGGAATGGAACCTTGGATAGTTCTAGGTGCACGTTATTAGTCGTAAAAATTAAGTATGCAGCAAGAGGATAACAGAGGAGAGTCATTGAATTTGAGGTGCTTCTAAATTGAAGACGTGACTGTAACCTATTTATTTCAGACGTCTGGGTTAATGCGCTCAGTTTGCTCTCATTGAAACAGTTGCTAACTTTGGAATACCTCCACTCGACTGCTACGAATGATACTGCTCTGAATTCCACGGAGACCAGAGCTTAAGAGAGCGAGAGAATGAGAGCTCCCTGGGAGCAAAAGACAGGGGTTGTCTTCGTAAGCGCAATGAAATTTCACCGTACCGGTGGGAATATACCCTTTCGCTTTGAATTTAAATTCCTTTTGTTTTGTACTGCAATCACTGAATTCAAAGAGCTGCAGAATAACGGGGGTGTTACGTTTCATCTTATAAAAAGAATTCACACGCACGTCCATGGCCGCTTAAGGAATTATTCCTAACTTTCGCCCGAGATCCTTGCATAACATATGAGTTTTTTGCCGGCAAAAATCCACTTCGAACAGAGAAAATCATAATAATAATGGAAGATAATGGAGTCATTTATATTTATATATTCACGCAATAACTACATTTTTCCAGGGGTGCCAAAGCCAGGATTGCTAATCATCATTTTAGCCAGGTGCATATGCATGAAACTCAGCCAGAAAAGAAACAATTTAAACATTAAAATTGAATCTTACATGAAAATGAAAGTAAAATATTGAAAATTGGAAATGAGGAAAGTGGATCCCATATTAATTAATGGGAAAACTAAATTCTTACAAGTCAATTGAAAGGATTAAAATGTACTCAACTTCTGCAAGCAGCCATATCTCTTGAATGTAGCTCATTTTTTAAATAGTAACAACACCAATAATATTTCAATAAAAATAAAATTTTCAAGGCATGATGAATGGTATCCAGGATGATCGGAAAATCGTAACTCCTTTCATGAAGTTTGAAATGGATGAATACATCCTGGATACTCATTAGATAAAATCCAGAGAAAATCCGCCAGATTCGTTAAAAATATTTATGACAAGAACACAAGTGTAACAGGTCTCTTAGGGGATTTAGGCTGGGAGCTCCTCGAAATACGAAGAGAACAAGCGAGACTTACACTTTTAGAAAGATTCAGGACCAGCAAGTTTAACGATGACACCAAAGGAATTATAATGGCCCCACACTACTTAGGTAGATCAGACCACAGAGATAAAATAATGGAGATAGATTCCAATACAGATAGATTCAAATACTCATTCTTCCCCAGAACAATCAGAAATCATAATAGTAACAATCCGAAGTCCATTTATAAATATTAAAAACATTTAAGTTACAAGTCGGAACTAAATTAAAAATTCAAAGATTGTGCATGTGTATATTTGTTGGTAGTTGGTGGGTTTGCATGTGTGTGAAAGGGTTCTTGCTTGAATGTTTACCATGTTTGGCTTGTGGGCTATAAATTTGTGACTCCTGCATGGTTTTTTTCTCTAAATGACGGGTGGTGCCCAAACACCCCCCGCCACACCCCCTTGCGACGGCTTGCGGGGTATTGAGTAGATGTAGGTAAATGATTATTTTTTTAAGTTTCATTTTATCGTCTGATTCCCCGAGTAATCAAGCTATTTTATGATATTGGAAGTTCCCTTTAACAGAATTCCCCATACAATGTCAGGTAAACATCTCAGTCTCTTCTGCATTGGGGTCCTCAAAGAAATCTATTTCAAAAGCATTAAATTAATTTACCATCTTTCCGAAACCCTTCTCGGGAAGCTGCAAATTTATGAAATGAAAAACTTTTAATGTCCTCATGTTATTCGTTTTAAGTGCTTTCATGGTGATAGCGAGGCATGATTACTGACACCTTGAAAGAGATCGAACTATATGGCGTACAATAATTAAATGAACAACCCACAGTAGTAACTTGAAATAAGAACTACAAAGAATTGGACAATGGATGAGACCGTTTTATAATGTTAAATTAAAAGTTAGAATCAGATCGAAGAAACAAGTAAAAATTTGTGCTGTGAGTATTAGCCGTAGTTAGCCTCATTAGGCGAAGTCCATCTGATCATAGAGGGGTGTAACTTAGAATTCATTCGACCTTTGTGTTAAAACGAGCACACGCTCTCCATCTCGTAATTAGGTACTAAATTCTCAGCAGCGCAGAAATATGAGAACACATGACTATGTGAATATATTTTTAACCTTCTTTCATCATACAACAACTAAGCCTATGTGAAATAACTGCAAGAATATTTTAAACTGCGAAGAAATTTTCTGAAGTCAAATAAAGATTCATTTACATCCATACAAAACCCCGCAAGCCGCCGCGGGGGCGTTTCTGTTGGGGTGCTAGGTCACAAGTCCTCCATGCATAAATATCAAGTTATACATGAATATCAACATATGCTCGTATTTTCTCATACACACAGACATTCGTATCCATAACTAGATCATCCAGTAATGGTTGTATTTGACTGAAACATTAAATTTAGTCTTTTAGCAACGATATTGAGAACTTGAACCTAGCAATGTCGGTACATATCTCACTTATTTAATCCCAATGGTCAAAGCCACCAATATGGTTTGGGGTGATGATAATACTCCAAATGTCACCAGCAAAATTAGATGTTCTGCTCCTCTAATTATACTGCGTTCGTAAAAGTCTTAGTAATATCGCCAATGAATGTAAATCGGCACCAGGATTATTCTTCCTCTGTCTCCACTACACTCGAATGTTTTGTACTTCCAAAATGTTTAGGTAGCATACGTAATCTTCATTTCTCCAGTCTTCAAACCAAGGCTATCCAAAAATAATATGAAGCTTTCTCAACGCTCAGAATGATTCTTTACGATTTAGACAGTTTTTCTATTCATTGCGTGTAATTCCAAAATTTAGTCCTTCGATGGGTCCCAAACAACGCGTAGCTAATCAAGGTGAGTTCTAACAAACACAAAATATCACCGTCATGTAATTAGAATAACCACTACTCGTTCGATGAACCCCAGCTTCTCTAATGCTTCTCTGAAGATTTTCTTTACTTGTTTTCTCCACATGAAACCTGATGATAATGTGATTAATTAATTTTACTTGGTTTGCAAATTTCACTTCTGCCCCTCCGAGTATTGCACGTGTAAAGGAATTTCGCTTTATTTTGCCGAAATATCATTTTTCCACAATTTTTCATATTTATTAATTAAAATTGGCAATTTTCCACAAAATAAATTTTTTTAACACTACGGCCGGTTTCGATGTAACTACATCTTCTGGAGATGATGTTGAAGAATCCACCACCACCAGAAGATGATGTAGTTACATCGAAACCGGTCGTATTAATAAAAAAATTTATTTTGTGGAAAATTGCCAATTTTAATTAATCATGATATTCCACCATATCACGCCTGAAACGTCTCTTTTTTGCAAATTTAATCAGAGAACCCTACCGGTCGCTTGAAGGATACTATGTACATGCACAAATACTACACACACATATTATCCCACAAGCTGCCGCAGGGCCCATTCCAGGGGTTTTTAGGGCACCAGCATGCATACAGAAATATTAATCAACAAATACACTCGGATAAACAATTCGCACAGTCTGAGGCTTCACTTAGTGGAAAATTTTCCAAAATGGAAAAGAGATTGACAACACACTTGTAACATCGACTAAACTTTATTAATAAGATTCAGGTTTCGAGTCCTTGAGTCATCTTCAGGGTTCAGCTGCTATAAACTGTAACTAGGTTTCTTGTGTAAATTGTTTTTCTCATTCTTCCGGTTTGTCCGACATAGGGTTGGGGACTAATAATTCCCTATTATGTTTTCATAGATTTACTCAAATGCCCTTTACCTCCACAAAAGCTTCAGCCTCGTTTGTTCTCTTCGTGTTTGGATGAACTCCCAGCCTAGATTTTCTTTAATCCCGTCACACTTCCTTACTTTTCATTAGTTTTAACAGAGTAGGGGTGATTTCCTTGGAATTTCTATTGTCTTAATTTAAACTTTCTTCAATGGCCACTCCAAATACTTGCCGTACATCTCGAGTGTTGTTGGACACGACCAATTGCACACATGTACTTCAGAAAATATAATTACTAAGTAATTTCTTACTAGAGATGGTGGGTGAGGAGAGGGGTTTGTTGAGAGAAATCATATGGAGGCAGGAAAAATGGATGAAAGGCGTATTGAGCGGTAGTGGAATGTTGAAGAAGATAATAGAGGGGAGAATGTTGGGCAAGCGAGGTAAGGGCAGGAATAGGATAGGGATGTTGGACGGGATGAAGGGAGGAAAGAAGTACACCGAGATGAAGAGGGACCTGATATAGATTAGTTTGCTAGGTGGGGAGTCACAAAATGTTTATTTGATAGTTGTGTCCATCCAAAAACCTACCTTAAACGGTAGATTACCAAATAATAATAATAAGTAATTTCTTAACACTTGGCAACCCTGTACCGTGCTCTCAGGCTTCTGGTCTTCACCAATTCCCTTTCTCCTAATCTTGGCGGTCCTTCCACGTGTCAGAAAAAGATGTTTTATCATTGTAACGTACACGCGGGTTCGTAGGAGCGAGAGGCAGTAGATAAGTCCTGGGGCGAAGGTGGGATTAGAAAGCCAAACAGTGGATGGCAGTGGGGATTTCTTCAGCCTCGGCGGGCAAACGAATGGAAGAATAGGTGAGCGAAAAGGGAAATGTAGGGAAATCTGGGTGGCCAAAAATACGACGTTTGGGGAGGGTATCCAGCAGAGGAGAGGAAGGGAAGAAATTGACGTCAAGTTGAAGGCATGGTCAGGTGGTTACGACCGTGAGAGGGGACTCTAGGGGACAGGAACTTGCGATTTTGAACGTTTGATTCCTCATTGGCGCCAGAAGTTACACCATTCTTATTCTGCATCTACAAATACAAAATACTCCGCGGTCCACCAAGGTGTTTGGCAGGGAGTGCAAGCACCAGGTGGAAAGGTAAGAGATAAGGGAGAGGAAGGGCGTTTAAAGGGTGGGGAAAAGGATGAAAAAAAACACTCACTTAAGATCCTTGAAAATACGTGCATTTCATTCTCCTGGAATTTCCAGTTTGTTTCATTCTCCTGAAATTTCCAGGAGAATGAAACAACTTCCAATTTCGAAACATGTCTCTGTTACCCTCAGTCACAGGTATTTGGAGTTCTATGAAAACAAGATTACGTATACTCAAGCGAAGAAAGTAACTCTTTCTTGCGTTTTTTCAAATAGAATTTCTCAGGATTCGTTTCAGTTGATTGAAAGGATTAAACTTTCAAAAATGTTGCTAATTAAATTAGCAAACTTACATTTTAATGACAATTAAGAATGTAGCTCTCAGAAAAATGCAAAAAAATTGCACTAATGGTTCAAGTTTTCTAAAAGCAGCCACTAATCCTAAGAGAAATGCAAATAAATGAATTACTAAGCAGATATTAAGTGCAGAAAAATTTATCAAAACCAACGTCAACTTTAACAATTGCAAATTTGATCGAATTTTACGAATACAAATCGCTGAAAACATGAAAAGGAGAATAATTTTAGCCACAGCACAAACTTAATTTGGGGATTCCGGCCGTTAATATTGATAATTAACCTACAAGGAAACAAAGAACACAAAGCGATTTTAATATACGCTTAACACTCCCATTTGAACTCTGTACTCTTCACGCTAGGACATTAGACGATAATGAACGCTCCAAATCTACGAGTAAAAGTGGTATGTGATGAAGAATCAAACTTTCCGCCAGAAAGACTGCCACGCAGTCCGTAAATTGGACTGAGCCCATTAAGTCACGCCTTCTCTACAACAAGGAGGTTTCCCATGGCTGAGAAAACCTTTCAGGCGGGCGAAACGGCTGAGTGGAAGGGGAAATAAGCGTGGTAAAGAGTGTGTTGAGAGATGAGAGGCGGACTGCAGACACGGAAGATTGAGTCACATGACTAAGAGATTTCGAAGCAGGAAAAGACGAAAACGGGGACGAAACCAAACAGCCGAAGGTTTATATAAATATACATAGAAATTCATATTTGTGCATATACATGTACAATGTACGTATTTGTATGGCTGATGACCTAACACCCCCCTCCACTCGCCATTGCGGGATATTGTGAAAATGCAAATGTAGATACGAGTATAACGTATGGACGGCGACGCAGATTTACGCATGCAATGCCGCATTTAAGCACAGGTTGCATTTGCTACAAATTGCGTCGCATTCATCTAGGATCTCCTCCTCATGTAGAATCAATATTCCGTTTATTCTAGTTCGCATGCTCGTCATTTGCTTGAAAATCTTGTTAAATAACAAAGATACGAAGTAAGCTCGTAAACTAGGTCTCATAGTATGTTTTACTGTTATAAAATAAGTCAGTGCCAAACTGCACATTGTAGCTCTCAGAAGATACTCAAACTTAAGTCAATGAAGGGGTCGAAAGATTATGAACATAAAACCGAAGGGAAACAACCTACAATAAGGCCAATCATTATTGAAACTTTCAAGAGGATGAGATAGGGCCCGAATAGCTTTGTACTCTGGACAGTGAAGGCGCAACCAATTGATCTCTGACGAATGTACTTTTACTACCCGTCTTTTACTTCATTCTGTTTAACGCATCTGAAAAGCTCCATAGACTAAAAGAGCTCTTCTATCAAAAAGCACTATCACAAGTGGCTGGGGGCCCAGCATGTTCAAATGCAACCCTAGATCTTTAGGGGGAAAATAACACTGAGAAATTTCCCATCTGTCGGAAATTTCAAATAAATCTCTCGTATTTGCACATCCTTACGACAGCATGATTCTCAGTCAACTGAGGTGGATATCGGTTGAAGGAATTGAAAGCCAGACTCCAACAAACTGTCAACGTACAGGAGTGCTCAGCTGGAAAAATAAATCACCTTCCCGTAAGCAATTCCAATTTTCCAGTCCAATGATGACAGGTAAAAGCAGGTTTCGGATCGAAGGTCGTGCTTATGGATCCATACAGTTGCGGAGAAAGCAATGAATTCGCTCAACTGCTTCTTTGTGATGGAATATTATAAAAAATAAATTCAATTAAAAATTAATTCCGTTTAAACATAATTGCAAGCATATTTTTTATATTTTTTATCCTTCAGATTAATTCTGTACACCTTTTACATTCCTTTGACAAATTAAGTTGCTCAACCAAATAACGACAGACTCTTTTACAGACCTACAATGTAGGTACTTGCACATAATAAAATAAAAAGTACTATTTCAGTGCAAATTGATTTGGCCTTCATCCATAGGGACTCATCGAAACGATTCATTTCACAAGTTTCAAGTTACGGCATATATCGCCTTTTCTTCATACTTTTTCTTGCATTAGGATTGAATTACAAGTAACATTAACCAATTTCCGGAACCTGACTTGTTTTTATAAGAGACACAGCACATTCTCATGCATAACACGATACGGTTATCTGAAGAAATCTTTCTTTGGTATCATTCTCATGGGATGAGTTCGTTCAAGTTTCTACAGACCATCCGCTTCTATTGGCAGTTGCTCACTGTTTGCGATCGTAGGAAATAGAATTATAACGTATTTGCTTTACAACAGTAAAAATATTTCATTGAATCACACCCTGTGTATATAAATTCAAAATATGTTAATAACACATTAAAGAGGTCCAGAAATGGCACATTTTCGTGCATGACGAGCACGCTTTCGCTAATTAAAATGATATGAATACGAGGAATGTATGAATGAATGCAAAAGAGGTGCAAACGTGGGGTTACGTTTCCTCAAATTGAGTTACGAATATTTTTCCAAGTAAATGCAAATTGCGTGATCACATGATAAACCAAGAAAATATGAAACAAAATAGCAACATGAAGAGAAAAAACATGAAGAATACGACCATCTTCTGGTTTAAATTACACGACTATCGTATCTGTATCCCTACAGTTCATTACACCGATTGTATCAACGGTGGCAAGCAAGCGAGGGCACAGTTCATCACTTAGCACAGAAACCCGGAGAAACACGCTGTCATCCTGCGTGAAAACCAACATTCCCTCGGATTAAAAACAACGCTATCAGGTGCGATCTCCCCAGGGAAATTTTCAGGGGAGCAATGGAACTATCCCAGAAGAGGTAACATATACATTGTTGTCTCAAGAGCGCTCAAAACGCTTTGAAGAAACAGGCTCCCATTGTCCTGAGGCATTGCGAGGTTAATTTTTTTCCGTGCACGGTGGCTGGTGAGGGAGAATGAGGTAGGTGGTCTTTCTTGAGGGGGACGAGGTGGAGGAGGGCAAAAAAAAGAAAAGTCTTCTAAAAGGCTCTCGCCTCTTCTTCCCTCGTGTAGGAGAAGGGGAGATAGAGAAGAGCGTCACTCCGGAAGACTCCCCCTCCGTGAAAGGCGCTTCCGGTTCTGTGCTCATATACCCAAGACGAGAACCTTTCAAACCAGCCATAACTCCTCCCCGTGCCTGCCTTCCCTATGGTATGTACGGGGTAATGCACTGCAGGGTCTTCTTGAAGATTCATTAAAGCAACCAATCTTCCATGTGAAGTCAGGAATTGATTCCCTCCGCAAGGAACTTTTCTCTTCACAATTCCACTGAGTTACTCAAAGACTTCCGCCCCGAAATGGGAACGTCGGCGGTATTTGAGGTAATTTTGGGGTCTTTTGAGGCATTAAGAATGCATGGGTAATGACCAGAGCTAGATAGGGAGAAACGACAAGAAGGGGAACAGTCATCTACATCTACAAAATACCCTACAAGCTCATACAATTCCACCGCATCTACATCGACACAATACCCCACAAAAAATAAGAGAGATCCTTAGTATTTTCAGTGTTTTCTGAGCACTTTTTTTTCTCCAGGTACCCCACAGAACTTCGTGACGCCATAATACTCCGGATAAAAATCATTCTATTCGAGAAATGTTTATCGGGGTAACGCGATTGCCCCGGATAATGCGACTCAGAATCTGAAGAAAAATAGTAGCAATCGTCTTTCCGTGAGGCCTTGCATAGCATTCAAAAGAGTTAGAAGATATTTTTTCCCTTTTTTGTGTGTGAAACAGTGCTACATATAAATGACGCTAGTTAGTGCATCATTTCGGATTTTCATGGAAGGATGACGTTTACGTAGTGACAACGATTTTTAATTGGTGCGATGCAGAAATTTACCGTCTTGACACCGTCCCAGACAGATTAAAATACTAATTTTTCCTTCATATACATACACATATATATCAAGGAAATATTTTTGCGCTTCTGATCTGCTCAATTTTGCCTTCCTCACCTCTCCTTTGTTCGTCCATTATGTGTTTATAACCCTTTTCCTCATATCTATTTCCATGTGAATGAATGTTTGTTCGTCGCATGGCGGAATTACGTGTTTGAATGTGTGTGTGTGCATATATATATATACATATGGTATATATTTATGGTATATATTTATGGTATATATATTCCATATATATGGTATGCATATTTTTGGTATACATGTGGTATGTATATAAAAATGGTATATATGGTATAAATCGGTACTAAACCGACCTTCGGGTTGATTACTGTGTTTATGGTTTTTTTATGGTATAAATATATATATTCATTCACACATAGAATAAGGAAATATTTTTACATTTGTGATCTGCTCAAATCCACCTTCCCCACATGTCCTGTGTTCGTCTTTTATGTGTTTTCCTATCCCCTTTCCTTATATATCTATTTCTATGTGTGAATGAATATTTGTTCGCCGTATGGCGGGATATCGTATTTGAATGTATATATACAGGTATACACACACACACATATATATATATACACATACACTCATTCATAACCAAGTCGCGCTCAAATGTTTTTAACTTAAAAAAATAATATTTACTGATTTAGTCAAATACACCAATTATTGTACAATACATAGAGGAAAATATGTGTGTATGAGCTTGAGTGTTTTTGTATGTTAGCTAACGCATACTCAAATGCATGTATGGACTAATATTTCTGCAAGTATGGCTGCTACCCTAACGCCCCCACCACGATACACCCTTGTGACGACTTGCGGTGTACGAGTATAAGGTAGACCCTGATATGATGATTCAGAATTGGTAAACAGTTCACCACTAACCCATTAAATGGGCTGGTATAATTATCCAAGCAATCTGAAATTAGAGAATTACGAAAAAAGTTTTTTTTTTATTTGAGTAAAGTGTTGAAAGAAGTGTCGTGAGTAAACTGTTAAAGCTGTCGTGAGAACAGGTATTTAGCAAAGGGCGACTTTCCATACTCTTTATAAGAATTTGGTCGCCATTTCATCACTCAAAGAATTATCCAGTAACTTTCTCAAAAGAAAAATCCACCCGATCATAAGAAAGTGACTCACAATTATTTGATATAGGGAGAAAAATTTTCGACAGAATTTGTTTCGCCAGAAAGTCAACATGAAAGTCGAATCATAGCAAGTATACACATCTAATCGATTTATCGTCGTTGGAATTAATGAAGAATGAGTTATTTTTAATAAATTGCTATTTCAGACCAATTAAAATGTCTACTGGTTACACGGGAAACACTTGTACATGAGATCATGGCAAGTATATTTTTTAAATTCTTTCCAAAATTGCTGTTTGCACAGCTAGGTAAAGCTGTATACTTAATTTTACTAAACTATAAAAATATACAGAAATAATCTATTTTAGCTATGCAAACCAACACTGAATTATAATTGATTTCCTTGCACGTTTGTGATTAAATATCATATGAAAATTTATGTAAATAGCCATTTTATCAACAGGCAGTTAAATTTACTTTTGCAATTTAGTTGATTTAACTACCTGTATAGCATTCTTGCAACTTGCATACATGAATGTACTGTATTTTTCTTTCAAAATGTAAATATTACTAGTTGCAAATGGAGTGCTTGTAAACTTCATTGTTGAAGTGGCTGATTTACACACTCTTTTTAAAATTTTTTTCTTAAAATTAGGTCGCTTGAGACTAACCACAATTTATCGCCAATAAAAATCTAATATAGTATATATGTTTTTGAAAAATAATTTCGGCATGAAAGCTAGCATAACGTACTTAATGCAATCATTGGAATGTATAACACCAAAATGAAGAATACTACAAGACAGTACTTGTATTTATCCTTTCAAAAGATTTGAATTGTTGGGATATGAAAATGAAGAAAAAGCATTATATTTTAGAGTACCATTCAAATTATAGGGCATCAGATGTAATACTTAAAAATAAGATGATAGAAATATCAAGAAACTAGTAGGTTTGAAGATTTTTTTCAGAATTCAGTTTTCAAAATATCATGGGAGGCACCCTTACATACTAGTAGGGTTTAGAGATCACTCATAGATGTGATGCTAACAACAATTGATAATTTGTCGTACATTTTGTGTCAAATGGAATCTTTTATCCAACTGTAACTACTCTGAATTACTCTGCCCTCTCATCTAACCTCTCCCACCCTAAATGCAATTCCGCTTGTAACACGGTGCCTCATCTCGATTAGAGGAGTATCAGAAAACACCCTGTTCGAAGCCTTCCGGGTACAAGGGCATTTTGAGCGTCTTCAGTGCAATGAAGCCTCCAACAAATAAAAGCAAGCGACTCCCCAAAGTGCGCCCGTTTCCTCCACCGTTTGCACGCTATCCCTTTGCCGCCGCCACAGACCAGCTGCTCGTGTTTCGCATCATCCCTGCCCTCCCCCATCATTCAGACCCCCGCTCCCACTTGCACTCTTCCCTGACGCCCCAGTGGGGTGGGATCCGCACGTCACCCACGCTTTCAGGAGTTCAAAAGGGTTGGGGGAGAGGGTAGACAGGGAAGAGGGGTAAATGGGGAACCGTTTCCTTGCAGGCTGAATCACCCGGCCGCCCACTCTTCCGCACTCCCCCCTCCCTCTCTGTCCGCCTTCCCATCCGCCCATCGGTCGCCCACCTTCGTCGCCTTCCCCCTTTCCGTCCTCTCCAGCTGTGGGCGGGCACACGAATCACTTTGTTTACGTTGCGCCACTACGAGGGTTACGGTACGAGGGAATATTACTAAATGGAGGTGGATCGACTTTTATCGTTCATTAAATAACGTAAAGCTTTGTATTGTGAAACAAAAATTGAAGACTAAACATCGACATCTACTTAATGCCCCGCCAACATTAATCCACATGAATAGAAAAGGAATCCTCCAAACGAAAAGTTTAATATTTCCGTGGATTGTAAAATTCATAATTATGTGCAATGTAGTATACGAGGTGTGTTCAAAACATAACGAGAATTTTTTCATTTCTCGGGCTTGGAGAGTCCAATTTTCAAACTTTTTTTATTATGTTGGTATACATACCCCTGAAGTATGATAAAACTTTCAGCTGTTTTCATTGTGGACTTTGTCTGTGACAGCCACTAAGGTTAAACGTGTTTTACGTGCTCGGCGATTTTCGTTTGTTAAAAGAAATGGATCAAAGAATTTGTATCAAATTTTGCGTAAAAATTAAAAAAAAAGTGTAAAAAAGTGTGTGAAATGTTAACAAAGGCCTATGGCGAGTCTGCTATGAGTAAATCAAGAATTTACGAGTGGTATAACTGTAATGATGTCCCAGACTCCATATTCGCCAGATATGGCTCCGTGTGACTTTTTAATATTTCCATAAATTAAGAGAACCTTGAAGGGCCGTCGTTTTACAGCAATCGATGACATGAAAAGCGCATCGCTGAAAGAACTAAAGGCTATCTCAAAGATCGAGTTTGAGAAGTGTTTCGGGGATTGGAAGAAACGCTGGCACAAGTGCACAATCTCCAATGGGGACTATTTTGAAGGTGACAACACCAATGTATAAGAATAAATAAATATTATTGTCCGAAAAATTAAAATTCTCGTTATTTTTTTAACACACCTCGAACATCTACCTTCTTTTTGGAGCCACAACTTACACAGAAAACACAACAAAATTTACATTAGACTATTCGAACAGTTACTCGTTGTTTAAAATATATTTATAAAGTTACATTACACTCTTATTTATAGCTATATTATAATCTTTGAGTACTAATTACCTTTGATTACTACTCCACTTTTCATTCACGCAACCGAAAATATCATTGTAGAAGCGATTGGAAAACAAGGCAGGTATTTCAGTACCGTAGTTTTTGAGTCGATTTGAGTGGAGCATTATGGTACTCCTTAAAATATTGCTATTACATTAAAACTCGGACGCCATCTCAATATCAAAGGAACTCTTAAGAAATCCTACGAATCGAGCAGCATAATACAATTTCAACGAGGCGTACTAATACAGCTCAATGTAACATAATAAATTGCAAAGGCCACCTGCAAGTGTTCTATAAAATGTTCGGACGTGTTTTTGCGACGGGAGGAGTATTACGCATAGAACGAACGAGCATGCATCCCTTCTCAGTTTGACCACAACCCAACTTATCAGTCCTTTTTTAAGCTTGTGACTCATTACACAGGGATAGTGGCCAATTAAATCTGGCACATTGATCTGTGGCGATTAAAACCCAGACCAATACCTGACTAACATGTTCTATCTTCATAAGTTTGTAGATGATTAATTGAAATTTACATTTTCCCTCTGAAGCAAACTACTCTTTTATTCTGGCACTGGGGACCATTAATTCACATGATTATTTAATATTAGTTAATCTACCGGTTAAGGTAGGTTTTTGGATGGACACAACTATCAAATAAATATTTTGTAACTCCAAACAAAACCCAATGCAGCAACCTACTCTACATCAGGTCCCTCTTCATCTCTGTGTACTTCTTTCCTCCCTTCATCCCTATCCTGTTCCTGCTCTTTCCTCGTTTGCCTAACATTCTCCCCTCTATTACCTTCTTCAACATTCCACTACCACTCAATACTCCTTTCATCCATTTTTCCTGCCTCCATAGGATTTCTCCCAACAAACCCCTCTCCTCATCCACCATCACCAGTACTTCCTCATTTGTTTTCCTTTCGGTCCATCCAAACCCACATTTCAAAAGCCTCCAATCAACGTCTATCCTCCTGCATTCACATGATATTATATAAAAAGTTCTATCATGGTATTTCCATTTATCCAGACTCTTCTGGTTATTTTTGTTAGTTTATCAGGACGTATCGTAAATTTGACTGAGATACAGCTTGTATTGCCCTGGAAAATTATGCCGATGACTGCTGAGAGAAGTGCATAGTGCAATTTTATCAATGTATTAGTATCACCAGAAAACGGATTGCCTGAAAGTCACTCACGAGCCCAAATCAATGATTTTTAGCGACCTAAAATGTCGAGGAAACGAGCTAAACATTGCCTTCGACAAATAACAATTACAAAATCGCTCATCTATCATACGTTAGTAAAATGAATGTACAATTTAACCGCTCTAAGATATAATTTAATTAAAACATAGCTCTTATCTCAACGCTTCTTGACCATCACGATGATATTACGTGAGATATTAGGTAGCTCCGAGTTAAAAGAAAGGAATATCTCCCAAAATGGGCTAAGACAGATTTTTTCGTGATAGGCGCTCAATTCCCCTAGTCCTCCAAGTTGGTGGTCACTCGGTTGGTACTTAAATAGTATTCACATGAACAGGTCAATTCGTATTCTAATTTCTATTCCAGGCGCAAAGCTCCCTTACGCCGTGCTCCGATAGACATCGCACCTGCGAACATATTCTCCGATTTCTATTAGTTTGAAGTTTGTAACTATTTTTTGGACAATTCAAGAGAACGAAAGAACCAATCTTTCGATCGTGATCGTGGGTTTCTGGGATAAAATATTAATGTCTTTGTGACTTCAGCGGGAAAACTGCCCGCCTTTACATCCTTCCCCTGGTTTTTATTTCATAGGAACCCACTGTAAAGAGGAAGCTATTTAGCAGTCAGTCCTTACGAAAAATAGTGGGTATTTCCAGTGATACTTTTTCGTTTCAGTGACTATTTAAAAATCGGAAAGTATAGCCGTTCAATTCAATATTCAATATATCAGCTACAACTGTCAATTTATTAGCACTCAAATGGAAATTTCCACCGTCAGTTGTACCGAATTTTTAGAGTCCATTGTTGTGCTGTTACACATATACTCCTAACAAAAAATGCAGTCAACTCAGAATATGTACAGTGAATCTAAACTGAAATTGAAACTGAATGCTTGGAAATGCTGTGCTACAAAAGAAGCAAACGTGCAAGTATGTTGATTTTTTCAAAAAAACTTACAGAGGTTTAGAATGTTTTCCTCGATGATGTTTTCAATGCCTTCATTACTTACTTCCTGGAAATAGGAATAACTCATGCATTTAACTGCAGTCACACTGCGCATCTCGTGGTGTGTTTCCCCGATTTTCCCCACGATGTTTTTTCCTCTGTCTTTCCCTTTCCCTACGGCAAGGAAATAGCTTCCGGAAGGAGAGGCTATCAGCAATCGTCTCAGGAGGTAGGATTCATTTATATCTTCCAATGAGCGTATAAGAGACGCGGGCCATGCTCTAATAAATATAGAGAAAGGACGACTCTTGGACAAGAGGAATGAGTAATACGAGCAGATGAATCTGCTCAACCTCTAGCAGAAAATACAAAGGAAAAGCACGAGATTGGGCAGTGTACCAGCAAGGACCACTGCACATGCCGGACACGCAAAATTCAGGGGCTAGAAGATTTCCGGTATCAGATTTTCAGATTCATTCATCTACGAGAACGTCTTCAGGGTATTTAGCGGACCTGCCAAATATCAGAGTTCACCCAAATGGATCTAAATAGTCTTTTAGGGCAAACAAAATATTACATACGAGACCCTGCATCTCTTAGACAGTAAGTTTGAATCACCTGTAATGGGACAGTCACACTGTGCGCTCCTCTTCTCATGGATAGATAAATATACGAGTATGACCATAAATCATGAATGAACTCGACCTTTTTATACCCAAATAGGTGCAACTTTGGTTCCTAAACCTATTGTGTAAGGCCCTCACTTAGATTAAACATGACGGAAGCAAATCGGAAACTACTCGTCGAATAAATACTCGTAAAAAAAGCCCAACACTGCTAACTGAAGTGTGCCTAGCAACTGCAATCGTCATTTGGATCTTCACTACCGAATTACGAACATTACCGAATGTCACCGGATTATTCCCCAAAACTTTGAATAGAATAAAAGATAGCTCTTGTTTTCTTCATCGGAGTTTAACTTGACAAACAAAAGCTTCCGCAACCTAGGTAAATCTTACGATACCTCAAGGTGCGCCATCCTTATATCTCTGCTCTCTAGTTCAAGTACGCGATCAATAGGAAATGATAGTAAATAAGCTGCGTGAAGTGC
This sequence comes from Hetaerina titia, assembly GCA_037158775.1. Classification (NCBI taxonomy): domain Eukaryota; kingdom Metazoa; phylum Arthropoda; class Insecta; order Odonata; family Calopterygidae; genus Hetaerina; species Hetaerina titia. Next base: position 56,406,506 of record CM073773.1, read on the forward strand.
TTCCAAATTGACGTGCAAATAACTTTCTCAATATATTTTACTGTTTCAAGCTTCACTTCGTGGAAGTATTTCTTATGCATACTAAATGACTTTATACTTTTCCACAAACTTTTATTATAAGGTACAACGTGTTTCACCGACTTGCGGCATCATCATTACGCGATTATGGTATGTATAACTTTCGTTAGTTTAGTATGGATAGCTTTCTCAATATTTGTATTAATTAGTTTATATTAAATCCCTCGGACTTCCTGTTTTACGGAAACCTCTCCGTTTCCACCTCGTCAAGACATCAAAATTGCTTCATTGTGAATTGGCATGAGATTGACACACGGACTTCCAGAGCTAAATTAAGCATTCTCCATGTAGCAAGTGTATACCGGGATAATATACGCCGCTCTGGACCTTTTAAGCACTCAGACGGAGAAAGTTTTTTTCCGCCGGCTGCTTCCTTCTTCCTCTTTCTTCCCTCTCCACCCCAGTCTCACCCACCCCCCTTAACTCCTCTCCCCACAACCCCCCTCAAGCGCTGCACGCCGCGCCGGATCGGGAAGGAACGATTCCGAATAATCTCCCTTTCCGTCGGAGGTCGACCTCCCGACGGAAGGAACGCCCATTTCCATCCAGCCAAAGGCTCCATATTCCTGGCATTATTTTTTTTTCCTTCCATCGTCGCCGACGGGACCGTAACCCAGCCTCATGTTCTTCCGCGCTCATCTTTCCTCCGTGCCATTCTCTGAGGGTCCAAATCTCTCCTGAGGGGAGGGGTGCGGGGAAGAACCCCCGTGACGCCTTCACATCCTCTTCCCTCCGATTCCTCGGGTAAGTGCAAGAGAATCAACGGGGATCGTGAGGCGATGAGACGAAAACGAAAAAAAAATGAAATATGCGGAACGCTGGGAACAATGGATTCCGTGGATTTCTTCGAGTGTGCCTATTTTTTTTTCTTGCTATGAAATGTCATCAATAAAACCGGGGAAGGATGAAAATAACGAAATGCTTTAGAAACAATTTCCGCCGTGTTTCTCCACGCCGTGGCCCGTGACTAAATAAGATAAAAGCTTAGTAAATTCTCCAAAGACTTCTAAACAGTCAAAGTCGATGGCCTGTGAATCGTTTCTGTCTATAGATCCTGTCCTAATCGAAAATGCTCTCCACAATAGGTTTACAATTTCTTTTCTGGAGCTTTTTTTGCACTCAGTGGTGGTCCAACACAAACCCGATCTTAGAATGGAATGAAAAATAAAACGAAAGCCATGACCATTCCAACAATGGCGTGCCTAATGCCAAGTTTACAACTCATAAAAATTGCCCAACCGTACCCATTTTCATAGTAATCCCTGTGGTCGTAAAAATCTCTTGAATTCGCTAGATACGGTGTCATAAATTTAGAAAATGAAATGAGAAATACCAAATGAACACAAGAGTGGAAAGAAAGAGATGAAGCATATACAGTCAATATCCCAGCTCAGGTGTTGCCATAAACGAACACGACCGGAATGATCTCTGCAATCGCAATCGGAACTAACCTTTTGTCTTCTAAACACGCCGGATTTCCAAATAATTTCACAATCCACCCTCGAACCAATGAATAAGAACGGAAGAGGAATTTTTGCAACTGCTTTTGTTTTTTTTTGTTCACTGCAACATTGCTCGTGAATAAATGAAAGTAAAATTTGAAGAAAGAAGTAGAAAACCTTGGAAAATCACCGAAGCATTTCATCGAAACAATTATTAATTTAAATGGAGAAAAATTAATTGAAAACTTTAATTCGAAGTTCTATTTCCCATATATTATTCTCGGGAATCGCTTGAACAATCACACGTTCCGAGGTCGTTTGAACATTTCTAAGGATGACTGAGCAATTGGGGCAAATTAAATGCAGCAGCTAACGGAGAGTATGCAGTAGGTAACGAAGACATAGCGGTAACATTGGGCACATTAGGCTTACAAATGGCTCGGTTAGTCATCAGGTTGTTTGGCGTATAACGATCTGGTTCGGGGTCAAGGGCTTTCAATCTGGCAAAATCTTTACCCAAAGGTCGGAATATCGTAGTAATATAGCGGCGGTTCCGGGAACAGAATCTCGGCTTCCAACGGTTCCGACTCCATTCGGGATTTGCGATGAATCGTAAAGACATTACTGATATACCTGGGTGCGGTAAGCCAGTAAGTAGAGCCTTTGAAAATTAAATGGAACTCAAATTCGGTTGATGCCTTCGGACACCACATTTCGCCTCAAATTCTGTGAATCTCTGCATGAGAACCTTGTGTGAAACCGCAGGCTGCAAAGGGAAAGTAACTAGCCTTAATGTGTGAATTTCACACGCCGATGGACATAGTACAGCACGAGTCTTGCTCTAATCTAACAACCCAAACTTGAGTTGTTTGATGGTGCCTTCGGATTGGTTCCACTAATTATGCTAGGACTCATATATATATAAAACGTCGAAGTAACACGGAAATGTTTAATAAAAAAACTTGGGCAGAAACAAACAATATAAGAACACTCACACGTTATTTCTTAATAATTTCGACGGAATTTAGCTCCGTCTCCATCAGAAGAAACAGTACAGAACGGAACATTCAAACGTTACTTCTTAATAATTTCGACGGAAATTAGCTCCGTCTCCGTTCTGTACTACTGTTTCTTCTGAGGAAGACGGAGCTTAATTCCGTCGAAATTATTACGAAATAACGTGTGAGTGTTCTTTTTATGGGTTTTTACATTGTTTGTTGCTGTCCAAGTTTATATATCAGTCCGATTCAAAATTATATAAGTTCATCGAACATCGGCACAAACAATAGCACCGCGAAGAGATTTTTTTCGTAAAAACAGGGGAAATCATATTGAAGAGGATTTTTTTCAGTTCTTGGAAGAATAAAGTGAGTAAAAAAAAATATATCTGCCTCTCCCCAATTATTGCGCCGTGTTCGAACTTGAAATAATCACAGACCGATGGAGCGGGACGGGAGCACTTTTGTTTCATGACCGGCATTCCCTTCAATTAAACCGATCAATTAAACGCCTTCACTTTCTCATTTTGTTCTGCTTTCCCTGAAATTAAACGAGTGAACGTGATAAGCGAATGCTCGAGGATGCAGAAGAAATCTCACGGAGCTGTAATTATTTTTGAAGCAAAATGATATAGCGAGCGAGACGTTAGGATTACTAATTCAAAGCAGTTGGGGACTACCAAAGACGCGTTCCGAAGTATGAAACCAATGTAAGCACATTAATATTCATAGTCTCTCAATGCTTTTACGGCGAGACATGTCATACCATTAGATTGGGCAATTTGAGAAGGAATACAAAGACCGGGTTCGGCTTCATCCCCGCCGAACCAACGTAAATTTGGGTGATAGCAGATATTACGTCTATCAGGTCAGTTACCAATGAGCAACCTTATGGTGATCAGTCAAAAGAGTTCATAGGTGAACATTATACCGGGAAACTACGCGAATATGTAAAACGCCTGATGATGATAGGTTAGCGATTTAAAAGTCTATAATTACATGATACGATGAGATAGAGGCGGCGTCTTAACCTAGAGGATACAGCGTTCAGCTACTGAATCGAAAGTTTCGAGCTAACATTTGATGCCTAGTTGATAGTTGATGTCTACCGATGGCCAACTCGCCCTTAATTCTTACCAGTGGCATTTTATCAGGACCAGAACCTTGTGGGATACTGTAGATTACACAGAAAAAGGAACGGTAGACTCGAATACAATCACAACATGACCTCTGCCTTCGCATATTAAACCAACTCTTGGGTTGATTTCTGCCGTTGGTGATGAGATAGAGAGAGAGAGCTATGAAAAATAATTCCCTCCCGCAACGATGATTTCCAAGATGTAACTATGCCTCCATGCTGAACGTTCGCTTCGTTTAGGAATTTATTTTGAGACATTATACCAACCGTCAGACTACCAAGTGACAATGACACTTGGCTTTGTCATTGATCGGGGTCTTACAGCCTCCACTCACCCGGAAGGGTGAGGACTCCACTCATTCGACGTAGGCAAATGAAACAATACGTGCGACACTTCGCGATGCAGAGTGTGGGGAGACTGGTGGGGTTGGCTGGGGAAGGTTGATGGGAGGGTGGGTTACCGGGGAGAAGGATCGCTCCAACGTGAAGGGACTGGGGCGGCGAGAAGGAATCGAGTGCTGCGACGACCGCACATTGTCGGATACCTATCCGAGGGAGTTCCCCACGCCGCTCCGTGCGACGGGAAGACGGGGAAGAGAGAGAGAGAGCGGAGCGGAAGCCAGGTGACAATGACCGGGGCGAGACAACTGCAGTGACGCGAGGATGAGAAAGGGGCGGACGTGATCACCTCGACGGGATGTGACAATAAGGGTGACGTGGCGTCTTGAAGGTATGAAACGCTAAAGCAACAAGGGTTCAGGGGCAATACGCACGTGGATTAGGGCATCAAAACATCATCCCTATCCTGATTTCGTGCGATGGAAATCGAAGAACAGTAAACACAATAATTTAACGTATTAAACTAAATTATTGCAAAGCAAACAAATGCCCGGAATTATTTATATGAAGTATAATTTGCACACGGGCAAACTGAAGACATTTCCGCAAGTTACATCTTTAAATAAAGTCAAGGGAGGAAAAAAATAAAAAAAATATTGGAGAGGAAGTAAAAATGGTGTTATTGCAGCCCCCTTTTCCGGCACTGTCTTATCACCAAATTACTCACCTAACTCGCAAATGATATAAACTGCCAATGCCCCCCTCCCAAATAATTACCATTAAGAACGAACAAAACTGGAATGCATCACAAATTTGACTCGAAAATAAGAATTTTGGATGGGTTTCTTTTCTAAAATAAACGAATCACCCCCGCTGAGTGACGTTCGTGCAGGCAGCTTCGTGTTAAGTGTTTCAATACACATTCGTTAAACTAGGTACCAACACCCCAACTCAATGACTGGAGTGAAAGACAATTTCCCCCACAATGCCATTGCGCGAGACCAGGACATATCATTTTAGATTTCAAGCTGACTTTCAGCGAAGCGAGACCATGCTTATACTCGAGCAAAATCCAAAGACAAATGTGAACGCAAAAAGTAATCGAACTGAGCATAACAAAAAAATGATTCGAGCTATTGAGAAAACGGAGGACATTGTGAAGGTAACCAAAATTGTTGAGTATTAGGAGTCAGAAGTTGGAACAAGGTGAGACAATTGCAAGGCAAGGTAAGGCCCTACGCAGCAGCGGGAGCAGGATTTGTGGGAGAAGACGAGGGGGAAAAAGGTAAGCGGCACCCTCGTTGAGGAACGGAGAATGGGCAAGGAGCCAAGGAAGGTGGAGTCGTGGGAAGCTTATATTATCCATTCCTATTCATTTCAAATTTTATCTTAAAAGGAGATTAGGAAGACAGGTAAGCAAGAACGTAAAATTTTATCACCAATATATCGTGGCGCGGAAACTAGGATACATTTACCTATCCACTTGAACATTGGCTGAGCACGAGGGTTAATATTTAACAAAACCCTAAAACATTCTGTGGAGAAATACAGTCTTTGAGGGGAGCATTCGAAATTATGCACTCTGGTCTGGTGCTTAAAAAAAATCAAATAATAATTGAAGCGAAGTTCAATTCTTTGGCTATGTATTTCTATGATCTTACGTACAACATTCCTTCGAGAAAACTTTCATTACGAATGGTCAGGATACATGAATAATCTACATCGGTTACGATACCTTAATCGAAACCAGAAACGTCAGCAGATTTTTCAAAATAAATGGATTCGCCAAGGACTAGAAATTTAACGCGGCCTATATGTTCTACTTAACGAAATCTCATTAGCAATTACAGTTCCTTATAGAAATCCAAAGTAATGACAGTTACTATTTTCATAACAATTAGAGCCATTCTAGGTCAACGCCTAATAAGATTTCGTTTGTGTCTGTCAAATGAATTAGAAATATTAGGTCATTCGCCAGTTTCTTCCCATCGGTATATTAACGTGTAACTAAACTCCTTCGATTCTTAGGTTAAACCGTTAATTTTATATTTTCATAAGGAAAACTGTGGAAAAAGTTGGTTCTTTCGCTTTTCCGTGCCAAATCTTAGGTAGGCAACAAGAGGAAGACATTTTAGTACTTATAGGGATTGCGTTAAAGCAGAGTTATTTTGGGTGAAGCGCTCCTCGACAGCTTTGGCGATTTTGCATTATGAACTTCGTTAAACGCAAGGCGAGCTCCATTGTCATGTATGTCTGTGGGCGAGAGGAAGGGGACGTAAAGACAATGACAGGTCGATAACGCGCCTGCCGTCCATTCAAAGATCGTGTTGCTTCGTGTACGGGTACGTTGCTTATCCGATATTAGTTACTTATGTTAGACCGGGTCGGAGATAAAAACTGAACCAAATCGAAACGCATTTAAAGTAACGCCGTTCAAGACCTTGATAGAAATAGCAATCATGTGACGTTACCTAGGACAGTAACGGGGTCCGTGGCTATGCTTGGCGACAGACAGGCAACACGGGCAACCCTCCACGGAAAACAGAGATCCAGCCGGCATCTTCCGACAGTGAGTGTCTTCTTAAAAAAAATGAAAGCCCGTAAAAACTACTCCGGTGGCTCTGCCGTCCTCCATTCGAGTGTGTCCGTTGCACGGTACCATCATCGGTGACATTGCACCTAACCGCAAACCCCTCGTTTCTGGGGAAACCGCAAAACATCACTCGGAAACCGCATCCAAAAGCTAAATTACACGCCACATGTTTCGACATGAATGGGAGAGTCCCACTCTCCTTTTTATTCAATATTAAACCTGCTGGAATACATCTTTTCCTATCCTACGATCCCCCACCCTCCAAACTCGTAACCCTTTTTTACTTTCGTTCTTGCTCGGTTTTCGATGCGTCGACGAGTGGACGAATTCAGGGTGTCTTCTACGTACATCATCTGCCGGACATTCCAGAATTGAACAGGCCACTGTTTCCTTCTTGAGAGGTCTATAATTGCTACGACGCTGACAATCGATGGATTGAACAACTCTTCGCATCCGGTTGACAAGATGAAAGCGCCCGTGCGACGTGTCCCTTGTGAAAGGTCGAGTTGACGAGAGAGGCTCTGCTGATACCGCCATCGAACGCGGATGGAAAGCAATCGTACTTTTGAGCGAGCATGCTTCTTTTTATTACTTTCAAAATAAAGTTTAGGATTATCCATTATTTGGCCCTCCGATTGAGTAGGAAGTAACCAAAATAGCCAAATCAATCACTCGCACCCCTTCAGATAATTACCAATTCGAGTTGGACAGTGGTCCTATTCTAAAATTAAATTTTCGAAGGAAATCCGATCATATAGACCAAATTTTTGGATCCTTTAATATTTTACCAACTAGCTTTAAAGAGGTAGTTCGTTCCTTATATCTCTAACTCCAGGATAAGGGTGTGTCTTACATGCGTTGAAATATGCCGCTGTTTTTGATGTTATTACATGACGTCTTAATGAAGAGTGCGTCTTACAACTGATGAGATCTTGGAATTGGCGAAATTTTGAGGCTATTAAAATCAAAATAAACCCTCGCGATCGTCAACGTATGATCGGATTTTAATATTTTTTAATGATTTATATGAACGGATATTCCAGTTACGGTAGTCTGGAATATCCGTAGTAGTATGATGATTTTGGTCTCCTGCATCTCGTTTGACCAAACAATACCCTTAGGGCCAACTGACGAGAAAATCGGGAAATTGATACAATACCAACTGGTTAAAAAGACATCATGTGGCGAAATAGGCGTTGCCAACCATTCATGAAGCTATAAAATTATATTGCTGGGGAAAAAAATATAGTTAATCCCAAGGCAAATATACAAATACAGAGAGTAAACTGTTAACAATATTTAATTTTTTCTTTGATATTTTCCTCCCTACTTCAAAGATGGCTAAAGAACGACGTAAAGAGACCATTGAAAGGTGATTCCCTCGGGAACACTTACAAAATATTCACTCAAATATCATTATCGCATAACACTACTTTGATGCCTCGGTGCTTTGATTTCAGCAGACTAGGCCAACGGACTGCCTTCAAAGCAGAACACGTAACTGCACTCAACAAGATTTTCACTCTTGATTTATTTCGGTTCCCCGCGGGATCGTGGAGGTCTTGGGGGGGGTGGGATCAACGGTGAATCACGAGTTTGCATTTATCCACACAAAAACCTTTATTGCGAACAAATCAAAGTTGACGGTACAGGTGGAGAGTAGGAATATAAGGAGCAGGCAACACGAAAAGTGGATCGTTCGACAGTCATTGAGCACGCTCCATTAGTACGAGAGGGCAAATGGGGGAAGATATGCAATAAATCGATGAACGGCCACTCCCTCCGTCAAGGTCAGAATTAAGGATGGGAAAAAAATCGCTTCGCCGTCGAGGAAACATCTCCAACTTTAGGGAGGGAAGACCCCGCCTTTTGCCACCTCCCAACGTGGTTCACCTCGCGGTGCTCACCGGTCCGGGGAGAGGGGCGGCGAAGACAAATGAAGGAAGCTAGATGGAGTAGGATGGGGTGGGGCCGGTGAGAGGGGGAGGGGGGTTGGAACTATTCATTCGCCGCGGCCAGGTGACGTGTACTCCTTTCAAGGGTTAACGTGCCCCTCCCACATCTCGGATTCCACGCACGCCCAACCCCTTCCCCCCTATCCCCTCTCGGTCGCCCTTCGAGGATTCCATTTTTGACCCCCCCTCCTCAGAGGGACGCGACTTCTCTTCCCTAGCATCTCCATACGGCACCGACGACGCACCATCATCACTCCACCCACGAACGCACCCAAGGTTAGCCGCAAATTCGAGGAGCGACATTTGGCATTCCCCCGACATACGCTCCACCCTCGCCGTCAATTTTGGCCCAAGAAAACGACTCCGCGGGGAGGGAGAACCGAACAATGAGTTTTTGCATGACTGATTTACTCAGCGAGTCTCCAAGGTGACTTCTTATGACGGAGAAACTTTTCACTAATACCAACAACTCTCCCCTATAGACGAACAGATATACACGTATAAAAATATTATGTATAATTCGTCCCTTTGCTAGAGAGTATACGCATAATATTTCCGATATCGTCGACAGTAATATAAGTCGAACATCAAATGTAACATTTCTTTAATACCGAGGATTAATATCCCAAAGTATTCAATCCAAAGAATGTCTTTGATAGGTACAACTTCTCTCCTATGGCGGGTGAAATTCACGGTCACCAAACGGAGTCCTTTCAATGTGCCAGTAGATTCCAACAAAGTTCTAGTGATTACTGACGTAAGCAACTGGCAAAATTCACGGTCAGCAAATGGAGAGCTATTCGTTTCAGAGTGTTAGGAGATTCCCACAACATACTGGTGAATATTAACAAGAATCTTCAAGGAGTACTAGCCCTCACATTTAATTTTGAAGCTTGCCTTTAGATATCATTGAAATTTTAAGTACTTCGTATACAGTCATTGGCTATTAAACATGGACGATAAAGGGTCACTTGGCTGCAACTACTCCAAGGCCATGAGCCTACATACGCATTTCGTTGCTTTGCTTCGATCTGAGTGACTCATATTTTACGCTTCCATGTTGCAATATATATGGACTGAAGCAATTGAATTCAAGTAACTTACAGGATATACCTTCAGCCTCAACTGCTGTCACAAATATCATCTCTTGCAATCATCAATCACATGAATTTTTAAAACGATCAATACAGGTTTTATTTCGCATGAAATTTTTAACGATATATCAGTATTAATGTCAATATTTTCTGCAATATGCTGGACGAGCTGGATTAAAAGAAATATAAACATAGAAAATATGAAACAAGGCGTTTTTTCCAATACAGGATATCCCTATTCTCCGTTTTTTACTGCCGTCGGGCTTAGTACTGGGTGAACTCTACCATCAGCTACCAAACCGACCTTCGGGTTGATTACTGTGTTTATGGTTTTTTTATAAATACATAATTATATATTTCTATATATATTGTATGTATATATGTACATGTATTGATGTATGTGTATGTATATATATATATATATATATACACACGAGGTGTGTTCAAAAAGTAAGGTGACTTTTCCAATTTTGCGGGCAACATATATTCAATTTTCAATTTTTTTGTTTTGTTTTAATAGTACACATGTCCCAAATATTTGTTTACAGTTTCAACAATAAGCATATTTATTGATAGCTACGAATGTTAGACGTGTTTTGTTGTGCTCGGCGAATTTCTGCTATAAAAAAGATGGAGCAAAGAATTGGCATCGAATTTTGTGTAAAAAATGGTATTAAGTGCTCTGAAACACTTGAAATGTTGACAGTGGCTTAAGGAGAGTCTGCTCTGAGTAAAAAAATGTGTAAATATGGTACAAGCCCTTCCAAAATGGCCGAGAAGATGCCAATGACGAACCTCACTCTGGACGCCCCAGCACGTCAACAATACATAAAAACGTTGAAGCAGTGAAGAAAATTGTCAAATCACTATAAGAGAAGTTGCTGCGGATGGTAGCATACTTTTTGGTTCGTGTCATGCAATTTTTTCGGATGTTTTGGGCATGAGACGTGTGTCAACCAAGTGCGTTCCGAAACGGTTTAATTTTGACCAGAAGAACCGTCGTATGAGCATCATTCAGTGGCTGTTGAATGACGTCAGTGATGATCCTGATTTGCTCAGAAGGATCATAAATGTTGACGAATCGTGTGTATTTGGTTATGACGTTGAAACCAAAGCCCCAAAAAAAAAAACATGCAAAGTTCGATCAAATGTCAAGGTTTTGCTCAATGTTTTCTTCAATTACCGTGACGTAGTGCATCAGGAGTTCTTACCACAAGATTGCATGGTCAATAAGGAGTATTACCTTGAAGTTATGCGCAGTTTGCCAGAAGCAATACGAAAATAACGTCCGGAATTGTGGAAAAACAATGGATGGATTTTGCATCACGGTAATGCACCTGCTAACTCAACGTTGCTTGTGAGAGATTTTTTTGCCCAAAAACAACACCACAATCATGCGTCGGTCACCACATTCACCGTAGTTGGCCCCCTACGACTTTTTCCTGTTCCCAAAATTGAAGATACCTATGAAAATACGGAAATTTTTTAACGATTGAGGAGAGCTCAAGGCTATACCAGAAATTGCTTATTAGAATTGCTTCGAGGATTGGAAAAAGCGTTGGCACAAGTGTATTATATCTGGGGGGGGGGGATTACTTTGAATGGGGCAACTTGAATATTGAAGAATAAATACATATTCTTACATTAAAATTCAAAGTCAACTTACTTTGTGTACACACCTCACAGACACATATGCTTTTCAATTTAAAGAATATTTGTAAGTAATATTGATCAGGATAGAATTTTCAACAGTATTGTAAGAAATGATTTGAATTAAAATTCGGACACCAGATAACACATCATCAGAACGAGAGTTAGACATTCTAAAGGGATCAAAATATAAGAATGGGCATTGAGAATTTTAAGAAAAGGGTTCATTCCTTGGCAAGAGGAAAAAATGGATCATTCTTGTCAGCAGTGGTGACCGCTGTTTTCTTTTGTATCTTTTGGTGAGCCGAGGAAAAAGTCGATGCGGAAGAAATGAATTCGATTCGGCTAAGGAGAAATGTTTGTAGTTTCTCCTCGAGTTCCGGTGGTAGAAAAAAATATGTTCAATATCAGAAGCGAAAGCGCCATACTAGAAGAGATTCTTCAGCACAGAAGCAACATTTGTTCCTTCGAAAGAAGGACATTGGAGAAAAATGAAGAAAAGATTTTAAATACAAAAATACACTACAAAAAACGAGATCCGGCGTTTTTCGCCTATTGAGATATAATCTTCATTCACCCGTATCATATGTAACAAAAAGTTATCCCAGATTTTCTTTGTCCGATGACGATAACTAATCATAGAATAGCTCCAATACACTCGCGAAAAGATTCACCAAGCTCTGCCTGAATTTTACTGGATAAAGGTATGAAATTGGGCATGACGTACACATGACGGAAATAAAAAAAAATATTAAGGAAGCTAACCAAACGTTTATCATTCCTGTTCTTTAAATTTCTCTCGCTTTCATTCAATGGGGAGGAAGGCTGTTTTCCAAAATCTATTTGCTACAACATTCCAATAAAAAGCATCTCAAATTATAATCTCAGCGGTCAAAAATTATAGCTAAAATCATTTTTGCGTGAAAAGCATAAAGAATTGCATAGAAAAACCATGCCAATTACTGAAACACTAAACAAACCTATTACTGAACGGACAATGCGCAGAAACAAAAAAATTTAAATCCACTTCTATGAAAGGAATTCGCTCTATTTTTCTTTTTTTTCCCTCTGTCTAAAAATGAAAAAACGCCATAAAAAAGTCGAACATTGATAAAGAATGTCTTTGGGGTGAAAGTATGAATTGGCTTGTACCCATTACGAATATTGGTACATTTTGTAATAAAAAAAATAATGCCGGTCAAAGATGCAGCAAATAATTAATACGTTAGATACAATCAAGTTGCTGCTTTCCATCCGTTGAAAATGAATATTAGGCAATGAAAATGACAAAAATCTTAAACTGTCTAAATTGGTGTACTTTTTATATTACGTTGAAACAGCCCGATATCTCTAAAACACAGCATTTATGCGGTCTAAACTGTTTTACTATCAGGTGTAGAGTATAGTATATTATAAATATACTAATATAAATATGGTATAAATCAATGCGTTGTGAGCACATCAATTTTGTGTAGCGTGTTAATTTAAACTAAGCTAAGGTGAATTTAAAAACTTTAAGCAGCGCGCATGAGCTAATGAAAAATAGTTTATTTAATTAAATAGGAAAATCAGTTGCATTTCGGTTGAGATGTTATGTTTTCGGATTAGCTGATATTTGAAAACGTTTCTTTCTCAAGAAAAACTTCCCACAAGTTCATGCAATTATATTTTTTATCAACGAACGTATGCAAGTGAAAACACCATGATACATATCGTACATGTAAGGTATATGTTATTGACGTTTTCCCAGGATGAGGAAATACATTTTATCCATAAAAATAACTTCTCACGCTACCACATTTAGAAGGCAACTAAAAACCCATGAGAGAGACAAACAGGTGGAAGAAATAAAGTTTTATGTCTGCAACTGTCAAGAATTTTTATACGAAGAAGTGAATTTATAAATTCTTTATGGAGTTAAGCATATGCTAACTGACAAAAGATTATACCAGCACGAAATAGCAATAAAGTATTCGTTCTAAGATCATTTGTTCGCTACCCTAAGACCAAACAACGGCCTTCGAAATAAGGATAGCACAGGAAATTAGAGTGTGGGTCTAATTTACAGGGCAACATATCCAACTCGAACAAGGCTATGAGATTATATTTACCCGAACATTAGACAACCATTACATTACGCCGTCCATGAACTTATTCATAGAACGATTTTCGCAACATATTTTATTGATATGATTCACAGTATAAATTGGTGGTTACACAACTGGAACGATAAAAAGCAATAAGGAAAGGCACGAAACAGATATGCATAAAAGGGGAGGGGGCGGGGGAGGATGCATGTCCCTCGGGGAAAAGGGCGCTAAAAGAACAAGCTTTGATCTTTCCCTTCCACCTTCGTGGTGGTGGCGAGAGAAAGATCCCGCTGAATTGGAAGTAAAATACTCATATTCCAAGACTCGTTAGCGCCGTAGAGTCCGCAAGGCGAAGCGATTGAGAGAACCAGGATGCAAGCAACATTGACCATATAATAATACAAACCAAGCCTTATCGAGAGGGTTTATATTCAAAAGAGTTTTTTCGGCAACGTTTTGCAATTGAAAAACGAGGGAACTTGTTCCCTTTCTCCCACGAACTCTTTTTCCCTTCAACCCACCTTTCCTCTCCTCACCCGCCCATCCCTCGGCAATGCCCGGCGGGCGGAACATTTGAGCTAGTCGAGCAGCGGATTGGCACGGCGGTACGTGCTGAGAGAGGGGGTTCCACTGCGGCTCCTTAAGAGGCGTGGACCACTTGAAGGAACACGACCCGGGGGGAGGGGTAGGAAAGAAAGGTCAAATCTTCTCCAATCACACCCAATCGCACACACTTTCATACTCACGCCTATTAAGAAAAACTAATGGACTCCTCGAGGATCATATCCTAAAGTTTATCTTCACAGGAGCCTCTTTGTGGCTAACCTCTTTCACTTCCCACAAGCACCTCTTCGTGTCAAATCCTTTAAAACCACGAGCAAAGTCGCAAATCTATTAGTATACGAAAAATGTCATCATTAATACCTGTAGGAATAAAAAAGTCGGTATCACAGCGCAAACATGGTGCGGAAAAAGGGTCAAAAATAATTTTGAAATGAAGTGGATAAGGAACGATATACGCTTCTTAATATTAGTGTTTGTTATGTGGAGGCTCTCCAACGACAACATTATTTCATCAAGAACTGAAATTACATTAACTTGATTAATGATGAAATTATTGCCAGTTTCAACTTATGATCCCACTATACATTTAAGGATAAGGAGGGAGTGAATTACGGTGATTTCAAACTAAGGAAAGATGCTTATTAATGACCACTATCGACCTTCGTCTAAAAATCCGCTAACTAGGATAGTTGTTATGAAAACGCAATTTCTACATGGCGCCCCAATAATTATGTCTCTAGTCTTAAGGACCAGCTTAACTCGAACGCATTTTAACATGCATGACGAGTGTAGATATTGCTGGCACACAGCTGACAGCTATAACATAATATTCATTTCCAAACTGAAAAAAACCCACCTTTTTAAGGATTAAAAAAATGAATGTAGTATTTTAAATGTATCAGAAGCTAAATTATAAATAATAATATCCACAGAAGAACTAAAGCTTATAAAATTATCTCATTTCCATCTTTCAAGTAACACCGAACTTATCGTCCATTCCGAACCACTCTGTGAGGGGCTAAGGAATATCTATGGCATCACTGACAGTAAACACCAGAACAAGAATTGCTACGCAACCACACCCGAATCTTCTCCGCGGCGATTCCAGATTAAGGATGAGTTGCAGATAGTGAAACAATGAAATCGGTATCTTCTATCTTTCCCAATCGACGTTTCAAAGCATTGTAGAAAGCATAAGAATTAAAAACCAAATCAATTGACGCTGTTTAATTAATCCTCATGCTAAACCACAAAGTTTTTACGACACTTATAAAACAGATGATGTGCATTTTCAAGAGCACTTGGTTCTTGCCCGAATTGAATGAAGGATTTGATTGAGTTTGGGATAAATATTTTCTTCGATCATTGCGAATGTACTTTGTCATAGCAAATGTTTTTCTAACATCAAATTTAACAACCCCCACAGCCATTACTACCGTTAGTTGATATTACTGATGATAGAAACAACAAGCGTTGAATAGCTTTAATTGATTTTACGATAGCATCGCCCCTTGATCACTAACTCGAGCCCAGACGATCCAGGATAGAATCCACTTCTTCCCTTTGCCGTTCGCTCATCTCTAACTGCTCTCTGGCCTCCCTCTCCCCATTCCTTCGGGATACCACCCATACGAAGAGTGTCGGCCTCTCGCTCATTCCGACGTCCGCATTCTTCTCAAGTCTGACTTTCTCCACAGCCCGGAGGACTGCGAAATCTCTCTTTTCTCCTCCACGCCCCTCCCCTTATCCCTCCCACCAAGTAATCTTCCACACCCCACTCTCGAGCGCTCCACGCAATCTCCCATACCTCGAGTATCTGTAATGCCAAACACCGAGTCACCGTTGCTTTTAATTTCATCCCCCACCCTCCACCTTCGCCCCCTTTTACTTCCTTCCCGCGCTTACGACGTCGTCTGTGGACCAGCGAGAGCCGGTGAAACCTCGACTGCTTCCACGCCCATTTTGAGAAAAAAGAGAAGAATGATGTCAGACGTAGCTTTACACGCTACGGAGAGAGGGCACGATTGTTTTTATCGAGTGAAAAATGTCTGATCGCATTCCATACGAGCGGCAAAGTTGAAAATGCTTTATTTATGAGAGGAACGTGCAACGGTATGACCGAAAGGTTTAGTGTTAAGTTCGTGATCCCTGAATTAACTTTTGAGGCAGACGTGAGATATCACCCGAACTAAGAAGATGCATACGCCCACTAAAACTTTGGTCTTGATACAAATTTTATTCCAAATGCACTGATTTTTAGATTTAAAATTATTGCATGCCGAAATCTCAAGAGTAAATTAATTATATCAAGTCCCGGTCGAGGAAAATATTTTTACATTTGTGATCTGCTCAAATCCGCCTTCCCCACCTCTCTTGTGTTCGTCCTTTATGAGTGTTCCTTTCCCATTATCCCCAATCTCTATTTCTATGTGAATGAATTTCTATATATATACAGGTATGTATTCCTGTATATACACACACAAACATACATAAATACACGCAAAGTAGTTTTTAAATAAATATTTAGAATGCTGGCATATTAATTTTTTACGTAACTCCTACAGTGCAAGTGGAAACATTCAAGCAAGAGACTTCAACGTCCGAATCAAATACGTCGTCAGAATGACAACGCAGTAAAATAAAACCACCTGTTCTGTCTAACGTTGAAAGAGGCTCCTACATATCGGAAAGAAGAATAATTGTGTCCTCAATAATCCATACCGGGCTAAAACAGTCTCATTTCACCAAATACACCAAATGAATCCCGGAGATTTCAGCGATCGAATCGGATCAATGACACGGTCTGCAAGGCCGACCATGACAAAAACTTTCGGTAAACAAAGAAATAGGGCATGACAATCTGTCTATTTAAAACACCGCCTTAATTGGTTGAACAATCGATTTACCTCCTCTCTTAAATTCCTGACAGCTCACAAGACATTCCCAAGGGTGGGGGCTCGCGTGGGCCTTGAGGAGGTCGCCTAACAACCTCTGCATTTCTTTTTCTTCGCCCCACCCCTTTTGCACCGAGTGGGAGACCATTCTCTCAGTGGCACAAGAGTCGAACGCGGCCATGACTCCACACTGCGTGCACGCCTTGCCCCCAATATGCCCGAATGGCATATTGAACCATGCTGGAAATTTTCCCGCTCGTGGAGTAGCTGAGGCTGGCCAACAACCGAATAGAAAACATCACAACTGACGGATATTAGCTCTACATAATTAATGACAATTTGTGGAAGAATTCATACGTTACACAAAACAATCAAGTTTTTTTCAGGAAAACGTGGATTCTGCCGAAGATTAAACAATAAGAAATCGGATAAAATTTATATCCTGAGAAAAATTAGTCATCTAGCACCACTTTTAAACGTGAAATCCAATAATAATTTACGTTTCAGATTCTTAAATATGGAAGGCAATTTCAGACACTGTAAAATAGGTAAATTTAAAAACATTGGATTTAGCCCGACACTCGAAAAGTCATTTCCTGCACTAATAATCCCCTCATAAGAAACACATTCTTGTATAAATTGACGAATATTACATTGATTAAGATCAAACATGTTCCTATCGTTTCAATGTTGAAGAGAGAGCTTCATGCAAAAGAAAATAAAACATCAGAAATTTGAAAGGCATTGGGTGAATTGGATCGCGATATTAATAATATAAATTTTCCCTACGCCTCTAATGCCTAAAATATACTTAATATACGGAATCATAATAGCATGACAACGAGAATCTAATGAGACTACGTTTATTTAGAGGGGCCATTGCACACACAGAGATGAAACAATTTTGCTATTTCTTCGACCAGGGGGTTAATCAACGTGCTACACTATTTTTGGCTCTTTCGTAATTTCTATATTTTTTCAAGATTGGAGCAGTTCTCAGTAAATTACAGCCGCAAGTCGTAGAGGGACTGTCAGAAGTCGCAAACGTCAGAGGAATAAATAAAAAATAATGTGAAACTGGTTAAAGTATACAGGGTTCGTCCGGAAAATAAGTTTATGATGCTCATTGTCTTTTTTGACAAAAGGGGAGTCGTCCACTACGAATTTGTACCTGAACGACAAACTGTAAATGCTGCATTTTACGTCCAAGTGCTCGACAGGCTTCGAAAACGAGTCGCCCGCGTCCGGCCAGCGATCAAAAACATCTGGCGGCTGCATGACGTCAATGCGCCGTCTCACACCGCGCTTGTCGTGTCGGACTTCTTGGCCAAGCACGGCGTGGCAACGCTGCCGCACCCGCCCTACAGCCCGGACTTGGCACCACCGGACTTCTTTCTGTTCCCGAAGATAAAGAGGAGTTTGAAAGGAACGCGATACGGGACTTTGGACGCCGTCAAAGAGGCCGCGACGACGTGTCTTCGAGAGGTGCCCGATGATGTCTTCGCGGGAGCGTTCCAGGAATGGGAACGCCGCTGGAACAAGTGTATCGACTCACAAGGGTCCTATTTTGAGGAATATTAGCTTAAGATATGTAAAAGTGTAATAATTTTTTTTCCTGAGCTCAGTACACTTATTTTCCGGACGAACCCTGTAATGTGCATTACATACTTTTCCAGTTGTATTATAAATATTTTGTGTATTCTAATGTTCAGAAAATAATGATAACGGCTCATCTGCGAAAGGAAAGTAACCAAAACGGTTTCTGGGAGTGTAAAATTTTCACCATACACAAAATTAGACATACATTGAAAGAGAAAGCACTTTTGCTAAATCAGAATGGAGTTCGAAAAAGTGAGAGTGCGAATACACGTGGAGTGGGACACGCGTGGATATTAGTCGTCTAACACGGTGGCCACTTTCGATGAATTCCAAAACAGTTGTTAGCAAGTTTCTCGAAATATTTTCTCTTCCTCTTCCGATCCTTTATTTTACAGAAGCGGAACTCGCATCGACAGCATTACTTCATCCATTTCAGAAAACTTTCACCGGTCTTAATTAATGGGAAAAGGCAGCATTTTTTCCATCGAATTAATTTATCATTAATAAATATTATATTGACATGATATTATTCGTCAATATACCCACCCAATGTAAAAATTAAGACTCACCTGAACATAAAATAAATATAAGGAAAACGTTTGATGGCAGAGAGAGAAGCAAATAAGAAAACTCTTTGCATTTGTGAAACAGATCCATATACTTAAATATTACTGTTCCCAGGTTGCTGAATAACTCAAAGAATTAATCAAGGAAAAAGGAAGAAAAAATAATTAAAACTATTTTTGACATGCAATTAACATAAAATGTTTTTCATAATGAGTAAAGGGACATTTATTAATAAGGACATTTTAGAATAAGAGTTTTCTTTAACATTGATGGCCGATGAAAAGTCATTTTATCATTAAATCAGTACAAAACTTGATGAATTTACTTCTAAAGCTCTTCTTAATTGTAAGTGTAAAATATTTTGTAATCACACCACGCCAGAAAAAAATGGCTTCAACGATAGAGTGTAGATTTTTCGTAAGAAAATGAATTATTATAACTAACGTTGGTATTTCGAAATATAAAAGAATTGCTAACCAAATGAAATATTCTGGAGATAAAAACTCCAAGAACAGTTAAAATTTAACATTTTTAAATGGAGTATGTATTTTTAAATGGCATTGCATAGATTTAAAATAATTGGGATTCTATGAAAACATAGAATATTTTTCCGTGAGACAAACTGTATGGGTGATTAAGTAATTCTTCGGGACCAAAATATAATAGCCTTACAATATGGTAAAAGTTCTCATTCTGAAAATGGTACACGCCTCTGTGGGGCAATCGTTGAAGGAGGCTGAATATTTCCCTGACAAATAGCATTCCATCTGAGCTGACTAAACCAGGCCCACTAGATTATCCAAGAGGCACATTATTGTGGAATTTTATCCTCTACTGTCTCCCAACCTTCCACTCCTTCTGCCGCGACCCTCAACTCTCCCTAAACAGCATTCTCCACGCATCACAAATATCGCTTAGCTGAATAATGACGGGATACCTTAGGAATGCATAAAGGAGTCATAGAAGGGGAGGAATTAGGTGTTTCAAAGACGACCCACTAAAAAAGAATAATTATTTATACCAAAAGCCTTCAGAGTTATATTAAACTGAAAGATAGAAGTGATCCAACCGCGTTCAGAACTCGTAACTGATGCTACGAAGGAGGTCAACGTTCTAAAACGTTTGAACTAATTAAAATACTTCCCAATAACGTAAAATCACATTTTATTATTTCGTATCAAGCCTTGTATCATGCGTGACACATTAGTATTAGTAATAATGAAAATAACATCAGGTGCAATAAATATAAAGACTATAGAATTATTTTTAACGTAGAACGTGAATGTAGCCAACTGATGTAATTCATTGAGAAAGTGAAAATTTAAAATAAAGCTGAAAAACGCAAAACCTCTCTGTTAAGTTACTCCCTGAATTCTGAAACCACATAAAGGTCTAAATTTTTAGTTTTATCCGATTTTCACCGTACCGTATCATATGGGGGAACCGAAAGGTAAATAGTACAAAATTCAAAGATTTTCGGACAAAGCTTTCCATGAGGACATATTATTTAGCATATCAGTTAACCTGAAGATTTCAATACATGTTTATAAGTCTTGAGGGTATTTATAATCGTGGCTACCTTTATCACCGTCAATCAATATTATTTCTTACTTTGCATCATGTATAACCGATGTTATCATCAATTATCAATTTTGTTAACGTTACTACGTAGCTTGAAAATAAAAAAGAATGTTCCTTCTGGCATTCAGTATGCGTCACTATTCTCTGTATCAATGTACTTTCTGGGTAAATTTCCAATAACTGGCATGAAGATTTGTGTCTTTCCATAACTACTCACAATTACAATCCGTAACAATAACTAAATCCTACGCTGGTACTTATTGCTCTACAGAACCTGTTGGAGTCATTCCTTGGCCACTTGTGCTATGCGGTCCCCCGGAGCCGCATGTATTTCGGATTATTTCTATGACTGACTCACAAAAACTGTCGCAGTTCTCCGAGGTATTTCATTCTTCATTGTTACAAGAAATCAAGCAACTCATGGAAGCATACGAGAGAGTATGTTTGCGGAATGAAATAAAATAAATAGTGGAGGAAAAATATCGTACGATGAAAGCGAGAGGACAACGTATTTGATACACAGATAAAGGATGCAGCGCAGATAATAGAGGACAATGGAAAAAAGTGAAAAAAAAACGGAATGGGATAAAATATTTCTGAAAATTTAGCGTTAATGTTAGTAAGCAAATTAATGGAAATCTCACGGCTTTGTAAACAGGTTCGTTTAGGCCTGCTTACATATTAAACTGGACAATGTTCCAGCAGATCAATGTACGAATTTGGAAATTAAGGGCGAGAATATTCCTCCTCAACTTAAATTTGACTCAATTAAGAGAAAAATGACGTTAGGTCTACCCAGTCTCTTCCGTGTATTCTTCCTAAGCGGAAACTGCAATTCAGTCAGGCGCAGGTAACATTTACCAATAAAGTATCTTAAGAGATGTTATAGAAGAGATGTCATCTTAGCATCACCAGTTAATTTCCGCAATACTTTCCCATTTGAAGAACTAGCTACTCCAGGTTCCTTTACCACCGAACTAATTCCACATAAGCATAAGCTGGACATGATCACCACACGCATAATCACCAGATTCTACCGATTACGCCAATGACACATCGGAAAGGAGGATGGAGATTTTGGAAAAGGAAAAACAACTTCTCTTAAGGAATAAACAAGTGCTTTTTCTCCTCGTCGATTTTCAACATGCACCCAAAGGGGTTCCAGGGCGCACGTCACCTCCTTCTTGAGTTTCCCCTGGTGCCCACCAAGCATGGTCATACGTATACACGTGTATGCACGACTGCCCCGCCAAGTCTTTGGGCGGCTACTGCCCCGTTGACAGATCATGGTTCCGTCAACAGCTACGGTTCGCAATTCCTTCTTTATGGGTGTGACGTTCCGACCTCTATGGAGCCCAAGTGTTCCGTAATCACTGAGGCACTTCTACAGAAGTAATCGTCAATTAGTTGATAACTATTTCCCGTAGATGGGCAAGATGTATTTTAATGAATAAATGGTTTTAAGTCAATCTTTCATAGAACTGTGGGCAGCAAACTCAGGACAAAATTTATCGTACACGAACGTCTGCAAATTGAAATATCACAAGTGATTATATTTCTTTTATGTAGAAGAACGGCCAAAGAGCATCGTATAATGTATTAAAAAATCATGGTAAACTATTTCGGGATAAAAATACCCTCCTGAGATAAGAACAGAAGGTAATAATGTACAAAACATCTGTACTACATTTGTTGAAAGCAGATGGATGCTTATAATCCACAGAGATGTATAGCAGATCTGATAGTTGTACACTGTATCTTGGATTCACATAGAATAAAGCGTCGTGTCAACAAGCCACGCCAAAATTATTTAGCGCCCGATATCTCGCTAATTTATCTCGGAATTTTCTTGCGAGATATCTCCTATTTCAAATTTTTAGCTGAATTAGTATACAGAATGATGTTCAATGTATTGATTTTACAGCTATTTAATTTATCCCATCGGCCTCTTCGATATCTCGGTTACAATCAATTTTCCCACACGTATATATGAAATCCAGAATCACAACTCTTTACCCTTTGACCCCACTGAACATCCAACTCGCTCCCACATGACCAAGTTTTACCTCCATGAGGCCCGGCGCCATGTTGAGGCAATCCAGCCTCGGGGCTGCCGTGTGAAAATCATTCGCCATGTGCGATCGGGTGTCTCGTCTTCTCCCGACACGCCCCCGCCCACCACGGAGACTTTCTCGCGTTTGCCGTGCTCAGAACTCAACAGACCAAGAGTTCCAACCACTCTCCTGCTACTCTAGCGAAGGAAACCTGGAGAACAGTCACATTCGCCTAATCCTAAATTTCTGGGGAAAGGCCAGATCGCCACCTATTTTGATGGCTGGCGCCGATTAGTTGTGGAGGTGGCTCCCACCCACGACAAGGAGGCGATTCTATTGTTTCCTATGTGATGCAGGATTATGCAAGTTCCTGAAATTTCAAGGACTTAACTCCTCAGGACGGGATTGAGTTTTCAATCTTGATTCACGCAGACTACAAGTGCATATTTCATAAATAATCAATAAGTTTTGATGACTATTAAGATTCCAAGAGACGAGCTATAAAGAGCCTTCTGCGTTATAAAAGAAAACGAATAGAGCATACACCTTTTCGAGGAATATCCACAATTAATTCAAATATCCCCGTATAGTGTCACGGGAGTAAAATTTAAAGCCCAAGAGACCTTGAAACCCTCTCTTCATTACGCAAAAGAAATTGAATGGCTCGATTTTACTGTGTGCGTTAAACTTCTGTTTACTCGGGACCTTTATGGGTTGCATTCGAAAAAAAGCCATACGCCCAAGGTTGAATTTTGTTTCCCACGATTCATGGTGATTCGCTGAATGAATCAAAGTCGATAGCTCAATAACTGAAACTATAAAATAATAAACTAATGTTAGCCTTGGAATCTATCACATCAGTCTCTACCCATGCCTTTGCAAGGAAAACGATTAAAATTAATACCTTGTATTCCTTTTAGAAATATAGCACTAAAACTAAAACACAAGAAGGAAATTTTGAGCGCTGAGAACCGATGAAGCTGTAACTTCACATTTAATGCCAATAAGAAATTGATCATGTGAAAGTAGTAACTGGTGGGAAAGTAAGGGATAAAACGGTATTGAAATATCATAAAACTGCACCGACTGTGGACTAACCATAATAGCCATAATTTGAGGCAATTTGAACAAATTATTTCCAATTACAATTAGTTTTATGAAAGTGCATTTAACAGTCAATATACTTCAATCAATGGTGTATTGTACTCAATTAAAACACATCATCAATTGTGTTATGTAATGTACTCAATAATTAAATATAAAAGTAAAGGAAACCAGACAAGGAGTCCTAAAGCAGAAATAGCTTAATCACTAAGGAAAACCTCTCAGATTGAATGGAAATTCTAAACTAGAGCAACCATGGATGACGGTTCAACTTTCAAGTATCTGCTGCCCTCCGCAATGTCCTCACCTTTTGTATTAAATGAATAATGGTGAGCCCTTCAATCAAATTAGCCCACGGAGGGGAACACTTTTTAGTTTTCAGAGCAATAAAAAAATATTCGTTTTAGAAAACGTCCCAATAAATCTGAAAGTAATTCTATGGGACTTCACGAAGATGGGGTAAAATAAATTCTAGAACTGTCAACAAATTTTGGATGGCTGCTCGGCAAACAAGATAGGGTCGGGATCGATTATAAAGGATCTGAAATGCATGATAAAAACCCAACTTCCACTCAACTTGCGCTTTCGTTAGTCGTGATTCACACCAAGCAGAAGCGAAAACTTAGTTTGGCATTAGCTAAAACACAGGAGGAAACAAAACTGATACAGGAGAGTTAAAAAAAATGGCAGCTGGGGATCTAAAACAGAAACTGTTTATGTCATATTTTATCGGAATAAAATAAGATAAAACCGATCAACTCAAAATGTCCTGCAGAGAGATTCTCTCTTATGAACAAAATCGGGAGAAGTTTAATTGGGGCTGCGTTTAAAACCTCCCCCGGTATGAGAGTATGTCTTAAAAAAATCAAAAAAATTCCATTGTAAGGTTCCCCTATGATAGTTTCTTTATTGAATTGCTAAACAAGTTCAACCATTTACTCTGTTTTTCATGAGTAAATTCCAGGATTAGGTATATTAAGTAACTGAGGCATACTTCTGATAGCCTAATATTCCTCACGCAAACAAATCCAACCCATTGCACCCCACCTTCGATCAAGAGAAAACTCGGCGAATTAATTTTGAAAATTTTCACAGACGAACAACGCAGAAATAAACACGAAAGTTTCTTGATAGGTGTGAGTGGACCTCACGTCGTTCTTATGGGGTCCAATTTATGGTAATAGGGGGAGACTGAGCCCACAACGCGGTTTCCCACAAGGTTCTGGGTACCCTGGTACCCAGAAGAGTACACAGTGGAAGCTGGGTTTGTCCAGAGGCATCAACTCGATATGAACCAGACAATATTTCAATACTCCTATTTAATATGCGATATTTCTTTTAACTTTTGAAAGAAAAATTGTTATTTTAGGCTACCTTCTTTCGGGTTCACAATAATAAAAATTAGAGAGGTATTGACGAGTATTTATTAAAATATAATTGCCCCAATAATGATGAAGACTATCAGTAATATACAAAATAAATTAGTTTAATAACATCAATTATACTTGAAAGCTATTTACTACCAGAGTTATTCAATTGCAAATATTAATAAATGCATTTAAGAATTAACTCTCTGAGTTTATTTTCAATAAAGTTGTTTCTTTTTTGGGTTAGATGATTACAACGTATCCTGACGGTTCTGATAAGCAATAGAGAAAGGAAATCATTACGCACGAGAAGCGATAGTATAAAAGCAATTGGACAAACACATTTCATTACACATAGGAATGACCAAAGGAATTTTCTCGACGCCATATTGAATTCTTCAAGCTGGAACTCGTACAAATATGTACAATGAAGCTGCAAATTTTTCAATCATTCTACAGTAAGTGTTCTTGGTGAATGCTGTATGAATGCTCGTATTCTGTATTGTCTGAAATAGGGATAGTGGACAATTGTGTCACTTAATAAGCACTTAGGGGGGGGGAATTATTGCCATGTCAGCAATCGGAAGAGAATTCCAAATCACCTAGAGATTGAATTATGTACCTAAGATTCACAAGATTTTGACACATAATATGCGAACACCTGAATCAAATCCTTAAAAACGAATACGATACAATGTGGCACTTATAACTCCTTAAAACGGAGCTTTTGCATAAAGAAAATAATAATTAGGAATTTCCCTGGTCATGCCCTTTCTCTTGAGAGAAAAAAAAATCACCGAATCGTAACATAAGTAAATAAAATTAGAGAATTAATGCCAACGTATCGATGTTGACCTATTACGTACCCGACATATCTTATTGAGGTGTCGATCCAACTAGAAATGTGAGACATGGCTTTGTGATAATTATGTAAAGAATGTTTTTACGATTTTCCATCACCAATATCGGCCGTCGATATGAATTTCATCCAATCTGTGCGAATTAAAATCCAGTGTAACGACCGATATCGATAAAAATATTTATCTAACAACTAGGGGTAGTTAATTGAAAACCGAACACCCGCCAAAACACACAGCCCGCTTAAAGCTAGCTTTTTATCGATGGGGCCGTCGCTGGGGTAGAACTGCATTCTGACAACTCACAGGCGCACACAGTTGTTGGCTTATGTCCATGTTGTTACGCGGACTGGGTGTTGTAGCGGGTATTCGGTTTTCCTTTGACTGCCCCCAAGACATCTTATCCCCCACGTCATGTGGACCATTCGAAATATCGTAAATTTGTCGTTCCATTGCACAGAATGAGATGTAGCGAAGCATTTATGGCATTAAATCGCCATGAATGCAATGTTGCCCATTGAAACGGCAAATGAATCGCCTATTTGATATACTTAGATCGGGAGAAAACAACACACAAGCCGATGCAGTATTTCAAAACAGCCTTCGATAAAGTCCCACACAATAAATTGTTACACAAACTTAAATACTACGGTATCAATGAGAAATATATTATTTGGATTGAAGACTTCTTGTCAAATCGCAAACAAATAGTATTCATCGATGGGTTGTGCTCAAAGGATAGAGATGTAATTTCGGGCGTCCCCCAGGGAAGTGTAATAGGGCCGCTGCTATCTTAATATACATTAATGACTTAAGCGCACACGTTAGTAGCACTCTCAGGTTACTTGCTGACTACACGGTAGTTTACAGGGAAATAAGGAGTCAACTAGATAGCGAGCTACTCTCTAGAGACTTAGATATAATCTCGGATTGGTGCAAGGAATAATGCTTAATATAGACAAATGCGCAGTTTTGAAATTTTGGAAAAAAGGAAGTGGCGAACAGGAGATAAACTATGAAAAAGAGGGTTCAGTACTAACTACGGCCACTCAAGTTAAGTATTGGGGGTATTTCTAACACAAGTCTTTAGATCAGACGAAAAAAATAAAACAAAGGAGATAGATTTCAGGACAGAAATATACAAATACTCATTCTTTCCCAGAGCCATCAGAAATCATAATATTAAGAAACCGAAGTCATTTTAGAATTATTAAAAACATTCAATTTACAAGTCGGAACAAAATTAAACATTGCAAAAGCATCAGGTATATTTCTAGGTGCATGTGTATGTTGGTTGGTAGTTTGTGTGTGTGAGATTTGAGTTTGCATGTGTGTGGGTTGTAAGGGTTTTTGCATGAATTCATACCATGTTTTGTTAGTGGATTGTATAAATTTGTGGCTTTTGCATGCGTTTTTTATCTTAATTACGGGCGGTGCCCTAACACCCCCCGCCACACGCCCTTGCGGCGGCTTCCGAGATATTGAGTAGATGTATTGTAGATAAAAAATTTGTAATCACAACCTCACGGCATTTACACACGAGCACGCAGAAACGTTTAATACCGAGTGACCTACACCCTGCTAACATTAACGCGTAGCGTCCTTGTGGGGGAGAGTAAAGGCGACCGAAAATTCCGGAGGTTGATGGGATAAACTTGATCCGAGTGCGACTAAGACGAGGTTTACATTCCTACTGTGACTTTGGATCGAAAGCGTAAGTAATATAAGGGAACCACGGGGTTATCTCGATGGTACGCAGCGTTGGACTCGGTCCCCTGACTCAGCTCGGAATGGAAAGATACATAAGTTTCCTACGCAGCTTACTTTCGGATGCAAGCACGCATGAGCTTGAGCGCGTGTCTGCCTACTGATGCGTGCACCGCTTAGAAAGTCTCATGGCCCAGCGATCTCCAAGACGGTGTTGAAAAACACCCGTCTCGATTAAGGGGGACCTGAAGGGGCGAGGAGGGAATGGCATATACTTAACATGCAAGTTCCGGCGGACGAAGGCGAGGCGGTGAAAAAAGAATAGTCTGGGAGGAAGGGTTTAGGTGGGAGCCTTTCTCTGAGTAAGAGGTGAGGGGGAGGGAGGGGGCAAGGCATGGAAAAGCACAGTGCCTCCGGCGGCAACCCTCGCGTCCCGAACGAAGAAGGGTGAGAGTCGGAAACAAAGGGGTGAGAACACCGGACGGGGAGGAAGGTGTTCCTCGTTGACGTCTCCCGTCTTGAGCGGACGTCTTCGTCGTGAAGAGAGTCCCCCCCCGTTCTGAGAGTTACCCTGGTCCACCTGCCGGCTCTCTCACCGCCCACCTCATCGGCTCGGGATCGATCGCCACGGTTTATGGGCCCTGAGAGTTCAATGGACGTGATCTGAATGCTTTCTCCGCCGCATCGCCACTGAACATAGATTTCATTCCCACACTGAGCATTAGAAGTCTGCTATCCCAAGGAAAACTATTTCCTTCTTCGAAAATGAATCGAGGCGGTGCCCGACGTTCCATATACACGACATTTGCCAACGGTTAGCAATTGTCCAGACAGGATCATATCACTCACATTCCTTAATATAACTCAATATTGGCCTGTTTGTGTATTTAGAGGATACCGATGAGGTTCTTCAAACCTCTCTCTATTTAAGACCAAAAATAATTTTATTAACTGTTGTCTTACTAAAAAATTTGAAAATGACGCTAATTTTGAAAATGATCACAGTAATTTGGAGACTTCTACATGTCCAGCCCTTTCTTCAAAACTAATTAGAAGTCAATCTGCCGGTTAAGGTAGGTTTTTGGATGGACACAACTATCAAATAAATATTTTGTAACTCGAAAACAAAACCCAATCCAGCAACCTAATCTACATCAGGTCCCTCTTCATCTCTGTGCACTTCTTTCCTTCCGTCATCCCGTCCAACATCCCTATCCTGTTCCTGCCATTTCCTCGCTTGCCCAACATTCTCCCCTCTATTACCCTCTTCAACATTCCACTACCGCTCAATACGCCTTTCATCCATTTTTCCTGCCTCCATAGGATTTCTCTCAACAAAGCCCTCTCCTCACCCACCATCCCTAGTACTTCCTCATTTGTTTTCCTTTCGGTCCATTTCACCTTCTCCATTCTTCTCCACACCCACATTTCAAAAGCCTCCAGTCTACGCCTATCCTCCTGCTTCAGCGACCACGTTTCCGCTCCGTACATAGCTACGCTCCATTCAGAACTAATGTTGGGCATAAAAGTAATCATTGTTTTGAATTACAAAGTCTGTCCCAAAAGTAGCATGAATTCTTTTTTCCCAGATGGACGGACTAACGGGCGGTGGTTTCCCTGGCTGGGTGCGATGGAGGGGAGTCTCAGGAGATGTAGGCCAGTGGCAGTTGGCTCCCAGCCTTTGTGGAGTGGACAAAACCGGGAAAGAGACTCAAAGACATGCCCAAGGCACCTTATGGTGATAACGCCGGATAGGATGTTTTTCAGCACAAGTTGTTTTGGAAGCGTAGAGAAGATACTGAAGACGGCGAGCGCTTAGGAGGTGGTAGTCTAATGGGTAGAGCGCTTGACTTGAGGGTCCATGTTCGATTCCAGGTGACATCCTTGGGCACCCTCAGCTTCACCCAAGATGTGTGATTTTCTGGGTACCAGATCTTCCGGGGAAATAGCAGTCGACACAGGGACGGGAACTGATCTCCCTACCCTGATACCTGAATGCCACACAGTTGGGCTTCGATAGAGCTCACCTCTACCCAAATACAAACCAAACCACAATAC
Source organism: Hetaerina titia (assembly GCA_037158775.1). Lineage (NCBI taxonomy): Eukaryota > Metazoa > Arthropoda > Insecta > Odonata > Calopterygidae > Hetaerina > Hetaerina titia. Next base: position 56,436,235 of record CM073773.1, read on the forward strand.
AAACCAAACCACAATACAAACCAAACCACAACAAACATATCAAACCAAAATTTGGGTTCATTCCTGTGGTGGATATTGTATTTGTGCATGCTGGGGCATCTTTCGTGTCTATGCTTCGCTCAAGAATCCGTTACAAGGAATGGGCTCACCGCTCAGTGAAGGCATGAAAAAATATTCAAATACTGTAAATGGGTTTTGCGGTCATGCTTGAGCTTTTGTAGGCTAAAGAAAAAATATTGCGGTAGGATGGTGTAATTTAGTCACAACGCATTAGCGCATGATGTCATGTCTAATTTTTTCAAATAATTATTTGATTAGACCATTAATGCTTAGCTTATTCATTACTTAAAATATTTATTTATAGCAATGCCTGATAGAAAAATCAAGATTCATCAATTAAGGAGAAACAAAAACTAATTGCGCCAAACTTTTAATAGTCACATGTGCCGATTGCACAAGCATAAGTTTCCTATTACATTTCACTGTCGGGCATATGATTTGGGTGGCAAAGAAGGCAGGAAGCTACTTCTAAACGCTAAACTCTTTCCTCCCAACATTTAAGATAGGCGAATAAATAGATTTAAGAAAGAAATTAGCGACGGGTAAGAAAGTGAGGAAAGGTCCCTATCATATCAACCTGATAGTAAACGGATGGGTCGGATAATGCATTTATTTTTCACACAAAATGCCGGCAATTAGTAAATGCAATGGCACTCAAAGTAGAAACCTTTGATTCTAGATAACCCACCGGAGTTCCCGTTAGAAGAACGAACCATACGCCGCAGCAATTTTATCCAAGAAATCCTCATTATCGATAGATCCCTATGGTCTTGTTATATTTATTATTCCCAGATTTAATTAGCCCCACTTATGATGAATGCACTCAAATAATTGGCCATGAAAGAAGAATGATGAGAGGAAAAAGAAGAATTATTTAAACCAGCATTTGTGATGCTCAATGGTTTCCTCCGTTCTTAAAAATACTGCGAATGAGGAAGGGGAGGTATGACCTAGAATCGAGAAAACCTACGATTAGTGGTAGTAGCTGCATATTTACGGAAAGTAGCGGATGTTAAAAAGTTCACATGACCAACCTGAGGGTTTCCAGAATTGCTTGGATTTGAGCCCAGTCGTCTCGATCAATAGCTCAATGCATTACCCACGGGGTATAATGCCCCCGACAAAAAACGCATACTAATACCATGAGAAAATAAAATAAGGACCCACATAATTCTTTTGCAGACAATCTTCTTTATACGGAATTTAAAACAATTTACAGCAAATTTTCAGCCGAATCCAACAGTTGAATGGAATAAATAACTGCTGAGGAGAAGTACACGTTACTTTAGAAAATATGTTCAATCATCTAGTTTCAATGAGAGAATTCGTCCCGTAGGCAATATAATAGTCGAGTATGCAATTGCAGCAATACGAATGAGGTTGTACACACATTTTAGTGTCGCTGTGGACTCTAAGAGTAACTCAATTTCTCCTAAGAATAGTGATTCGCTCGCTTCTTTCCCTCCCTCCAACAAAAAGAAATCAGGTTATTGGCAGATCTTGAGAACTCGCGAAGGAAAAACTAAATGCCACAATAACATTCCTCCCAACAGAGATATGATCTACCACTCAATAAATTCTCAACGACTTTTACGAAACCGCACAACTTGTTTACAATGATTAAACTTCGGCATTCCAGAAAGCCTCCAGCCGAAAAAATTCGCAGCAAAAAAGTTACACCTATGAAATTCTTAAATTGACGGGGTAAAAACGTGACGACACTTGGGTTCTCATCCTTACGACAACTAGGTCACCGGACCTAAGTTTTGTACACACCAACACTGATGATTGGAAGCTTTATACGTTTAATGAGAAACACGAGTAGTCCTTAAATGCAAAACAATTCCTCAGAGCTTTTCTATGCTACTAAAGAGAACACACCATTTCATATGATTGTGTGAATCTTGCCAACACCAGAAGGAACTCATGGCCAGATTCCATTGGAAATGCTTGGCTCAAGATCAAAACGAGACAGTGGGCCATCTGTATACCATTCGAACATCAAGACCTTCGAAATTCCAGAAATGCTTTCTCATTCCTCCGGGAAACCAGTGTGTAACAATTGCGAGCATAAAACTCTGTCTCTCCAAGTGCAGCGATGCTCTCTAAACATAAGCGGACCTAATCTAGCCTTCCTTCAGTCTGGCCTGCGATAGACTGGCTATGGAAGGAACCATCTAGTAACACTTCATTGCTGGTAGATGATAAGATATTTATAGCTAGGCAGATTACCACAGATTTTTCAAAAGTTGACATTGGAAACGAGGAATCAAAACACAGCCCAGCCACCGACAATGTCTAACATTGCCATTAATTTAAAAGAATTCATATACTTACTCTTCTGTCCTCGACTCAAATTTTATCCTGTGAAATGACCTTTCCAATTTCTTCAATGTGAGCAGGGTGCTTCTCTTGCTCGAAATGAATGACTAAACATCGGACCATACCATGGGAAACACTATCTCAATATTGAAATAATTATTACTCTCCACCCTTATCTCTTACAGATAATTCTTATATGCGATAGATTCCAATAAGGAATTTTGGCACCGGTTCTGCAGAACATAAAAAAGGGAAAAGCGTACAAACTTATAGTTTATATAATAATATTTCAAGCGGTTAAAATGTCGTAAGTGAAAGTCCCGAGCCGAAATACTGGTACTCTACACAGCATTAATGTGATTTGCAGTACGCAGATATGCACAAGGATAAATTCCTTAACCGTTCCATCATTCAGCTAATGTGCTGAAATCCAAATGTTGCCAGGTGATACTGAGAAAAACTTCTCTTAATCTATGCATCAACGACATACTTGCAACTGTAATTCCTACATCGCCAAATACGATAAAACACAGTATTCAACCCGAAGGTCGGTTGGGTAGGCAATGGTAGAGTTCACCCAATACTAAGCCCGACGGCGTGTGAATATTCACACATCAGAGTAGGGGGGCCAGTTCCTTTCCCTGTGCCGGTTATGGTTTCCCAGGATGACCTGGTACCCGAAAAATCACATAGCTTGGGTGAAGCTGCAGGTGCCCAGAGTGCCTTGCCCGGGAATAGAACGCGGGAGGATTGTTGGTGCATCGAACCCGGGACCTTCCGGTCAGTAGTCCAACGCTCTACCCCCTCGACTACCGCAACCCATCCAAATACGATATGTCACGTATATCTTGAGGAATCGGTGACATGGCTTTCAATACTTTTCAGGTCCGTGAAAATTTGAATTTTCGTATTTATAATGTGAAAAGGTCAATTTCTTCCTCTAGACGAATGATTTATATTATTGCAAAGACAAACTCAGGCACACTTTCTTGCGGAGGAGGTGAGCTCCGAGTAGCTGAAGTCATTATCCGCTACGGGTGACTGGCGGATTGGGCGAGAACACATTTGTCTTTCGCAACTCATAATTAGAGTTCATGAAGTTTATGACCCTGGCACCTCAGCACATCTGTCCCTGAAACTTGGTGAATCCGCAGTAAAAAGAAAGCTACAGTAATGACGCACGATCACGAAAAATTGAGATTGGCTATTCACGCGAAGCTGTCAAATTTCAGAAAATTGAGAACCGTTAATGCATGACATTTTTTTCTCCTTTCCCTACCAATTTTGGCTATATTTCATGAAACTTCCTCTTTGCGTCCTTTTATCAATAGACTTAAATAAATCTTTTATATTAGTGGGTCACACTTTCCTCATATTTCATACACGCAAAGATCCTCTTCAAGAAATTTCACAAGTCAAATTTTACGTATCTATTAATTCACCTGCATATTACAGACAATCCACCTCAATTTCCTTGGGTTTTATGGCTCCTTGTCCTTGTACAACAATACTACATCATCAAGCAAGAGAAAAAGTGTGCGTTTCACTTTATTACTCGCGTTCCAAAGCGTTTCACTTAATAATCCGAGTTCCGAGTACCTTTATAGATCTATAGATATAAATACTTAATATATTCCAAGTAACCTCAGTCATATAACAATCGTAAAACATTAGTGGATCATCATCAATGGATATTAAAATTAAAAACAAAAAGTACTGTTTCATGTAGAAGTAAATAAAACAGTTCAAACTTGGAAATAGTTCACCAGCTACTGAAATGTACACGCAACTTGGGAGGTTCTATATGGGATGACACAGCATCGATGAGACCAGACTGAAAATTAATTATGATAGCTGTGCACGTTTATTGTAGAAGAAAAGGAAATTTTCGACGTGAATGCAATGATTCAGCTACCGAGACAGAAAGATTAACGCATGTCGCACAAGAAGTTGCATCCTAATCTTACAAAATACGCATTAAAATCTCTTTCTGTAGGTGCTATACGTATCCACTTGTCTTCAAACCCGTTTATTTCACAGTCCCCTCTTTTCGCCATTATTTTCTCCATCCCTGACCCTAACCCTCGTAAATATTCCTATGATTCCAACTCTCTCCGCATGAAAACCCAACAACCCTGCGAGCTGACCTTCAGTGCGACCTCGCCAACCCACACGGTGAAACACTTTTCCAACAACGACCAAGAGGCGCAAGGACGAGGGGCTAAGCCCATTCTTACACCCGCCGAACATATCCTTCACGGGAAAGAGAAACAAGAAAGTAATCGACCCATAAATCCATCCGTAACGACAGACGTCGGCGCAACAATCACATCATTGTTGGACTCTTAGAAAAGCAAACGACTTGTGACTTTAATGACATGAAATTCTTCTGGGCGGAGCCTTCGGTCACCATTTGCTTTAAAAAAATATAAACATAAGCAAACAAAATAGGTCGAATGTGAGCCGCAAGTCCATCCGAATTTTCTAACCATCACGCCCTTTTTGTACCAACTGGTGGATACGCCCTTATATAAGCAGCAATGATGAACAGAGGAATTACTGTTTTTGTGTCCCTCATTTAAATTCACAATGTAAGCACAACCCGCATGCCATTCGGTTCCGATATCAAAAGCCATCATCGTACAATAAGGACTCGCACCCCGAATTCGACACGCACGTTCTGCGGACCACACCCACGGCACCTCGAGGAATGACACGCTTCATCAAGTCCCAAGTGGAGTCCATGCGGCTAATTTTTGCCATCGAGTCCAGAAGAATGAATTGATCTCGTAATACGTACTTACATTTGGACCGGACCATTAAGTGTGAGAAGTGAAACATCAATTTTTTTTCATCGTTTCAATTTCCAACATTTTAATTTTGGAAACACTTGACACATTCTCATGAAAGGATTCATTCAGTTCACTTTATCACGAAAAATGAGTCGCAAAACTTTTGAATGATAAGAGCGCTTCAATTTGGCTTTGGAAAGAAAACCATATTTCAGTGTTGAAATGAAACACGACCGCTGCTGGAAAAATAATATGGTTTCGACTCGCCGCCTGCAAGACATTCTCTACGGAAGAATAAAATTAGTTCATTGGGGATGGAAAAACGAACTACCGCCACCTCTTCGTCATTCCTGGAGTTTTTCTTGCCCAGTGACATTTCACTTTTTTTGAACGATTCCCTTCTCCAAAAGAGAGATTGTTTGCTGACGTGGTCCACATTTATACCCCCATCATTGTTTGGAGAATTTTATACCCAACTGAAAGCTGTCACCGCTGAAAAATGTAAAAGAATTCATGCTCTCATTACTTCTGAAAGAAAATTAAAATCACCCGTAGAATGGTCGGAATCCTTTCAAATCGGGTCGTATTTTTCGGCTTATTGGGATTACGCGCTTCGCAGAGCTGGCTGATGGGTTTCTCTAACGGAGACTCATTAGAAGTACGTACGTTCGCCGTGACGAACCATTTCATGAAAAGAAACGTCCTTCTCTCTCTTCCTAAAGCAAAGCTTTCCTTACGGTCCGGGTAACACACCACTCACAGAAGGAGAGTCTTTATCATTCGAATATTTTTTGAAAACCACTACGCGGATCTAGTGACTCATGGGGGCACGGCAACGCCTCGGCACATAGGAGGAGGTATTGAGGGCAAGGAGCTCAACGAATTATTTATTCAGCACACTATGAGAAGAGTGGGCGAGGAGAAAGAATCACTGGGAGCTAACCATTAACTAATAAGGATTCCCGTCGCGTACCCAATCCACTTGTTTTAGCATAAACGACGAGCAGAAATTCACTCTAATATCCATAAATTTGGCGAGGGAAGGAGTTCCGGGAAATACACGTAGCACTTTGTTGTTTCACAACCCGAAATCATAACGATTTCCGAAAAACAAATGGTTAAGCAGGAGATTTCTTAAGACTATGTAGAAGTAATTTCCACCCCTCATTTAGTCCATCATAGTTTAGATACTCTGGCATTTAAATGCAAAATACAGTATTCGAACCGAGTTGAAAAGAATATCGAAAGTAGACTCAGGCATTTAAACTACGCTTGCATACATTTTATACGTTCATTAACGAAAAACTTACCACACAAAAATGCAAAAATAATCTGCTAATTATGCAATATAAGGAATAAGGAGAACACGAGTAATTACGACATATAAAATAAATGGTGCAATAATTTCTCTTAAACTTACTCGATGTGGATAAGCCAAGTGCCAAGTAATGTTGAAGTACGAGCCGGCCAGCAGTGAGGTCCGTACGTCCCCTATGGAAAAAAGAAAAAGATTAATGAGAACAATGAAGCAAGCTTAATTAAACTAAGCCTAAACTAAACTAAAACTAGCCTTAAGGATGTGGAGAAATAAAACCAATCGACAAAGTGCGATGCTTCCTATTGCACTAGGTACAATACACTCCCTAGTGCAGTACGATAAAAGTTCAATACAAAACCAATGAGAGGAAAGTAACAAAATATAGACTATGCGCTCCATAGATAATATATTTATTATACTTTAATACAAATTACAAAATAATAAATATGCTTTCTGTGGAACGCAAACTCGACATTGTGCTTCTTTCCACGCATAATGGAATTCTACAGTCTTGGTCTCAAATATCTCTCAAATTAAAAACTTGAAGCAGCTACGGGATGAGGTACTGAGAGTGAATACTTACAAACAGAGCAATAAGTAACAACTCGCAATAAAATGTTTCGGTGAATACTGGTTTACAGAAAGAAAGCATTCCACAACGTAGCCTGGAAAATTGTCCTGATTGTCAGTATAGGTATGCAAGCAGTCGAACGTCTCTGTTCGATACCTAAGAATGTACTTTTCTTTTTCACCGACATTTTTCCTTCAAAGAATTAGTAAAAAGGAAAAACTGCGAATGGTACCCATGAGCTATTGCTTCCATAAACCGATTCAAGCCGATTTCAAAGCACGTAATTTTGGTATTTTCATCATAGGCATGGTACAAATTGTCTTACCCAGTTTGTCAGCATTTTTCACAGTGTTATTATCAAAATAAAAAATAAGTTAGAAAAGGAAATAATTAAATTACTGAAATTAATACGATTCAGAAATAAGCGGTTCGGAAACTTCAGCAGGAGCAAGAAAGAAATATGCTTGACTGCATTACTGGAGATTAATGACATTTCAAATTGATGTTAAAATGTCTCTAATTATCAAAAACGAAGGCAATTCCGATTGATTACCTATATTCATGCCGCTATCCTCCATATAAGAGGAGAAACTTGTTCTGAGACTTCTCTATTTATATGATTGAACAGATGTAACATACAACTACTTTCTTACCAAGGGAAAGCTGGACTGAGGAAACATTACATTGATTACATAAGAAAAATAACACACAAAATTTAACATATATATTAAAAATATGGAAGGAAAAACATTATCAGACCCATTAGCATTTTCTACGATAGCTTATTATCAGCTGATTAGTCTTTGAGGAAACTGAAGAAAATAAAATTACATTAAATTGTGTTACACTTGCCGCAATGCACAAGATCATGTATGGAAGCGCCGAAAAGGGAACACTTAGACCGGCAGTCATTTAAGGCGGTCGTTGTGGATACATTAAGTATTATACGAGTGTATCGGTGGCCGATAAAAAGTTTCATTATACAGCACTGACGATGATAAACACTAATAGATGTGTGGGACAGTAGCAATAGGACACAATAGAACCATATTTCGTCCCCCCATTGGGTTAAAAATGGAAGTAGACGTAGATCTCGGCATAAGCCTTGCGGAATCCAATCATACCGATCTAGAAATGACGCTAATTAGCGTTATATCCGACGTTCAACAATCTAAGATCTGGCTCTACGATCCACCTGACCGATATTATTCCGCAGTAAAATTGTAGTTACTTCATCATATCTTAATATGCAGGCAGGGTACATGTATAATGCCACTATATCTCTGTGCCAATGCTTCTCTTCTTGGAGAAACTTGCACAATAACAACAATAAAACAACATTATATTATAATCAAATGCATTAACCTCGCACACGATCATAAAAATAACATAATTTGTCCAATGCCGAGTATTCAGATAACTCCCAAGGCCTTTCACAGCACAGGTGAGCAACTTTCCTTCTTGAAATGTTTCGAAAATCTATTTTTTTCTGAGCATCCTCTATATTTCCTGAGTTTTCCATACGCGCGAAATCCCCTCAATACTCTCAGGTTAGCGCGACGGAATTCGCAATAATTGGAATCTCCACCGAGCACAGTTACTCCTCTCTCCCCTGAACAATCCTAACATGACACGCGCGATTCCACTCCAATATATTGTAGCCTAGAGCGAACATGGCTATAAACGCAACACGTGCATTAGGAGGCATAACTCACCCCGCATAAGATTCCTAGGGCCCTTGATTCAAGGTAGAAATCCCCGCATCGCTCCCACCCGTGACATCTGCCAGCGGCTAAAAGTGGGGGGGGGGTGGGTTGGGGGTGAGGCGGAGGAATAGCTACGGAGGTAGAGACGCGAGGCTGAGATGGGTTGGGGAGGAGGAAGGAGGAAGCAAGGGAGGGAGTAGAGGGAACGAGGGAGAAAGGCGGTAGAGTATGGGGGGGGCGTGCAAGGGGTGTATCCGAAGGAGTGAAAGCGGATCCAGCCGGAGGCCCCTCAAGCCCCTCTGACGACGAAGAAGCCGCCTTTTGGAGGCCACGGGTGTTGCGCGCCGAGGAGGAGATAGTACTGTGGAAAGCGGAGGGGTGGGCGCTACTCGCGGGGGAGGGAGCGGAGGAAGAGGATGGGGTGAGAGGGTGGGGGCACGATAGGAAGGACATCGAAGGTGGGACGCTTAGATGGGGAGGTGGGAGAATCGGTCGCTGGCCCGGAGACGTTTAAACCCCTCCCCAAACCCGCCCGCGCCAACACTGGTGGGGAACCGCGGAATCCATCTTCGGTCCTGGGTAATCTCGCCCCTAATAACCTGCACGTGAAACCGGTGGAGTGTAGAATGGGAGTCGGTCAATATTGATCCTCCATTGGCGGGACGGTGAGGATTCTTTCAGCAGACAATTCACGACCCGCTCTCTCTCTCTCTCTTTTCCCCACCACCTGACCGAAATCTCCCCTCATTCAATTTTACACCATCAATTCATCTTATGGCAATCCCATAACTGTCTTAAGGTTTATTTTTTAGTATGAGGGTATGCAAAGTCATCAGACTAATTTGCACAATCACGAACAATCATAAATGACCAGGCGTATGGCATTTCTCTTAAGGAATTGCTCATGACGGATTTCGCAAGTGTCTCCGAGACAGTTATGATTTCATTATGCGTTTGCTTAATTTTGATTTTCATTAGTATCATTGCCCAAAGTTTTTATTTAAAAAGGCACCCGAATAAATACCTCTCGTTCACCACCCGATACATAAAGAAATAGGATAGTGCATACTGTGATCAGCATATCTTAGCATTAACCCAATTATTGTGATCTCCTCTACAAAGTACTTTTCCACGGGAATCATGCAAATTCAGTACAGAGTCTCTTATATTAAACTAATTAATTCTCCAATAATGAATACTCTATGCCCAACAAGTTTAAAACAAGAGCTTTAATAAAAAAAATCAAATCAAATACTCGTTTTATCTTGATTACTTTTGGTATTAAAAATTTTTATTGTACTTTCAATCGGTCAAGTATCCCGATTTTCAATCAAAAGAGACAATAAGAAAGGTGAATTACCACTGAAAATTAGAAAGTCATGTGCTGATACTGTAAATATATCTGCGTAATTTCCTATTGATAATTTCATAAAATAGTATATTTACGCAATCACGAACAATCATTAAAGACCAGGCGTGTAGTATTGCTTTTACGGTGTTGCTCACATATGAGACTACATTAATGAATACAATTTGATAACCAAAGCAAAAAAATTGAATCGCAAGTGAAGGTTGTCCGTTGAATTTTTATGATATTGTTATAAACCATACGACCATTTGAGGAAAGGAATAAAAATGTTTCTCAAAAAAAATAATAGACTGAATGAGAACAGAAGACAGATCGTCAATTTATTATTAAAAAATGATGTGAACGATTTAAAAAAACAAGGGCATAAAAAACGAAGCCTTTATTTTAAATGGCATGAACTTTACAGTTGCACTTAACTCCTTTAGCTGCAAAATAATATTGTATGAAAAAAAGCACCAAACTAAAATGAAATATGCAAATGATTGACGACTAAAACTGACGACCACTTTCTCTTGGGTTGACATACGTAGGAATGACAATTATTCCTTCGGGCCGTTTGACTTGTCAAAAGAGAAACGGCTGTGAGGAGATATTAATACCTTTTATTTGCTCCGTCTTATATGTGCCTATAGCCGGTACCGCTGTTTCCCCACGATCTCTATGAGATGTTACAAGGTAGTAACACGTTCAAATTTTGACACCACTTCGCTGGGATGTGATAAGGGTCGGTGTGAAGATCGTTAAGATGATTTTTGCGAAAGTTGTTCTGACGTGGCCTTGCCTACTTTCGTCCATCGATTTATACTCTTCGTGACTAACAAACCATTCCACTATCAGAGGACAAGTTGAGAGTCCGATATTGGTAAACAAGTAAGTACCATTCATCTTAGCAACTCATTCATTTATCTGCTACATCATTCATTGAGTGACTCGCATTTATTTAACAGTTGCGAGGTTATAAATGACAATGAAACAAGCTAACAAATTCTAAACTGAAATAAATCCTTCAAAACAAACCCTTTTCCCACTTATTTCAGAGCATGAATTACTCTTAATAAGCGATCAGATAAGAAAAATGGTTTGAACATAAATGCAGGCGGAGGAGACGTTGGGAATAAACTCTTAAATGAGTGACTTCCCTTTGTACTCTTCCTTATCTCCTTTAAAATGTTATGCAGAGCATAAGCCACATTGAGGATTGCGTACCGCAGCACAGAAAGACGCCAGAAACACAAGACGTTTAGTAGTAAACTGATCTATTTTTATAAGCATATTGAAATTGATAGTCTTTTTTTGTTTTTCTTTTTAAACTTTCTTTAGCTTATAAGAATATGCATTACGTAAAAAGAGCATTCTTATATGGCTATGAAATCAAGCTTATATACGAAGATCGTATTTGGAAGCTCGTGCTTGGATTCGATCAACGATCTACCAACCACTGAAGTCACGGCATCCGGTAACTTTAGAAGTACCATACAGCATTATCTGGGGGGCGATACACAATATTATTTACGTTTACTGAATGTCTTCCAACGAATTAACACCAATAACAACACAACTTCCAATTGAAAATTCACCGATCTGGTCATATTTCTACCATGACAACTGTAACTGGCAACATGTAATGCGCACTGTTGCCATGGGATGTAGATACCAGATGGGAAACTCAGAAGGTATGTCCGATTTTGGAAGTACTACATGTACAGAACAGTGTAGTAGTTTAATCTTTAAAAAACTTGGGTTTTCGCTGTAATATATACACCGTTCAAGAGTTCGTGAAAGGACGAAATTGCCGTAATTTTCGTAAAGCAGGAACTGGTTGGATGATATTGTACAACGTGACTTACAATAACTGCTTATGCAAAGCTTACAGAGCAAGAAATGAGTACTTTTTGAGTGCTTCGGCATGAAAGTATGTTGTTTAATATTTTTCATTTCCTGCACAAAAATTACTTCTCGCACATTGTATTGGGGGTGGGGTTGGTGAGGAGACTAGCGTACTGGCTTCCCACTCTGAGGGCCCGGTTCGAATCCTGGAGACAACAGATCTTTTTCAATGGTATCCCAATCTCTACTTGAGGTGCTTTGTGGAGTGAGTGCGCCGTCCATCCGACGGGACATTAAACTGCGGACCCCTTGGCGCCTTTCGACAAGAGTAGGCTAATACCGACGCCGGGTTTCTTTCCGCCCTTCCTCCTTTCCCATTCATCACTAATGGCACGAATGACCTCAGCTGTCGGTCGCCTCAACAACTACTTCTACTCGAACATTCTGTATCTCTTTAAAATATTAAATAAATAACCCATAACTAGTAATTCGTCAGTAAGCATTGTATTCGATAAACCAAATCTCGTGGTTGCATCCTTCAGAAGCAGTGAAATTAATCATGTTTTACAAAATTTTAAGTGATAACATACTACATCCTTGTCTTCAGCAATTGCAATTTCGCACATGCACAGCACATTTTCAAGCAAATGAACACATAGACCAAGGACTTCGCTTATTTATGAAATAAAAGTCGGGAGAGTTTCACATACGAGACATTTTTTTTCTTGTTTCCTTCCCTTTTAGAAACTTAAGACTCTCGAGGAAAGCAAATCAAGAACATTTAAAACTCGTGGTGAAGATTTCACAGCACGGCTGCAACAACATTTATCGTGATGCGGAACGGTTTAATAACAATCTTATCTCGTGAAAAACTTTCGCATTCTACAAGTTTGAGTTGCTCAGCCAGTTATTATAACTGGCCACCACGGTTACGTATGAAAGACAAGAAATTCATTCTTGCTTGCTTGCTGCTATATCATTGTTTTGTATCAGATTCACTAATTCTGGATTGCTTTACGTCACGCTAGACTCGAATCACTTGAACCAACTAAAAGTCACGTAGGAGAAAAGGAATAACTATGAAACAGACCGGCGCTGCCACGTAGCACTCTTGTGAAGTGCGGGAGACAATACTTGGAACTTTGTCAAATCTGCCATTTCGGGTTTCCCTTCTGGATATTGGCGAAGGTTTTTTAACAATGAGTCGAGGTCTGAGGTAAAGTGTTCATATTTCCTTTGAAACATTCATGGATAAGCGTTTCGAATTCCGACCCACTGATGCGACCCAAATCCGAAAACCTGCGTTTCTCCAGGCGAAAGGGGTGATGGGGGGAAGGAGGGGAGTGTGCAGGGATCGGGACTGTCAACTTTATCTTTGCGGACGGAATGATAATCCGCGAATTTTCAACCTCGAGATGAAGGAAGTGAAACAGTGCGTAATGCGCGTCGTTCGTGAGCGTGGATTCTCCACGGGCCTTTCCTGAGGGCCGCAATCTCAATCGGACGCGAAGGGAAGATCGGGCCGATTGTCAAGCGATGGGCAAGCACCGTCAAAATCCCTTTCGTCGCGGCAATTGGCATTCTCCGCGACGGACTCCGACGTCCCCCCATTGCTTCCCCCCCCCGTCTCCCACTTCCCTCCACCCCCTCGGGGGGCTAACGGGTGGAAGAGACGCGGAGGCGATGGGGGAGAGGAGATACGATGACAAGGAAGGAAGAGGAGGAATCCGCTCTTGGGCGAGGGGAGTACTGATGGATGGGGGATGGCGTACCGGGAGGGAGGAGGGGTTAAGAAGAGGGGATGCAGGGAGGGAGGAGACGCCTTACCGGTCGACCGACATTTCCACATTCGCGAGGCCTTCGCGTCCGTATGGCTCCCATCATTGGCCGTGTTTGTCGTTTTCCACGTCCTTGTAGAAGAGAAATCTCGTGTCGGGACAGAGTTGGGGGAAGGGGGAGAGAGAGAGGGAAGGATAGGAGGGGGTAGGAGGAGCGTGGGCGGCCGGGAGAGTCTTCTAAAAAGGAGCTGGAGGAGAGGGATGTTGATTACGAGAACACGACTGAGGTGACCACGCCGACGGAAGGGTGCCTCGGGGGGAGCGGGGGATGGGAAATAACCGCGCGGATTCCGTAAGTTAGCGTATCCTGTTCGCTCGCTACGATCCTCTTTTCCCAAGGCCGGAATTAGTGCAAGTGTTGTTTCGCATCGATCGTTGACGTACATGGAACACACTCCAAGATTGTGTGCTCAGTAAAAATCAGAATTAGGGGACGATATTGACAAAGTTTGACGATAAGCAGCTGGAGGGATGAAAGGAAAACCTACGACCAATTCAACATGGGAACCACGAAGGTAACAGGCCGAAGGTTAGAAACAGGTGAGCTGAAGCAGAGCCTATAGATTGGGGGTGCCGATTTTACAGCACGCGTGCCCGAAGTGGCATGCAGAGCTGGGAGGTATTACGAGCAATTCCACGGTGATCACTCGATGGGTTGAAACGTGAGTCCAACGTTTTTGTACCCCTATTACGTACATAAACGTTGGATTTCAATCGCCATCCTTGCATTGATTCATAGATATCTATCTACATAGGGATACACACGTATAATTGCCTTAGGGTAGTAATATGGAAACGTTTTGGAACAAGGGCGTCTGAGGGTATACGAGTAGACTCAATATAGCAAAACTCACTTGTAGAGCCCTGTTGCTGCCAATTTTGGGGAGGTTGGAAATTTTTTCGCAATTCAGTGATAACTTTGAGGACCGAATCCGATTTGAATGCCGTAGTCGCTTCACCAAATCACTCCGCCAAACTCTATGAGAAAAATTAATAATATTGGCAAAGAACAAATCATGCCTACCTAAGGCGTGTGGGTGTGTGTATCAAAGAAGTGGGGACAGATCACGTGCCGACATTACCAGGGAAAATACTGTTTAACTCTATCAGCGGGAGTCACATCGCCCCGTAAACTCACAGCATTTATCACTGAGGCGATGTACTATATGAACACTTAACCTTCGACATCACCGTTAAGGCCACAGCTTCAAGTAATGAAACTAAATAAGCTCCTGTTATAAATATAATTTTTCGCCAAATTTTTGTCTTATTTCATTTAGTTGGGGGAGATATTATCAAACCCAAATTGCAGCGGCAGATGAAAGAGGCAGGTTTCCGAACCCTTTTGACAGACATTAGAGAAAAATAATTTATACAAAGATACTTTTAAATAAAATTATAAGGTCTTAGCCATAAAACTAGGCACAAATAGATTATATTACACTATTTAACTACCCGCGTACCTACTAATACATATAATGAAAGAAGATGAGCTTGTGATTTGATCGAGGAAAACACAACAAAAAAGGCGATTTCTTTGGGATGCCTGAAATGAGTATTAATAAGTATCAATGGTGATAAGACGAATAAATTGTAATCGTAAATAACATTGACTGCCACCCTGCTATAGGTCTAATGGGAAAAGCTACCTAAAGCGATAATGGAAATTCTGAGATCGCCCTGAAAACCATCTGGGTTCCTTTCAATTTAAATACCTAGGAAACAGGATATTTCTTTTTATCGAAAGAATCTACATTGCTTTAACGACTATCATTTGAGACATGAAGCGTCCACTAACTGGTCTCGGTAAAAGATGTTAACAGCCTATTAAAATAGCTAACAAAAGTACTCAAAGACTGGTTTGATTTTTTAAAATTAAAAAGTCATCAGAAACCAAAGAGGGCAAAAACGAGTGCCAAACGAGGAAAACCCTACTCTGTTGCTGGTTTCAATTCCTAATTTCTGAGTGCTACATTTGATTAGTCTGTGAGCCTAGAAGCCGAACACAAACAAGAACAATCCTTGTATATTTGAAATCTCTTTACGTGATAGGGCAGGTGGTTGTTATGTAGGTTGGAAAGCTTCTGGACTAGAAGGTTTTATCCTCATTTTTTTACGGATCTTAATGCGAAAATATATTCCTCTGTACAACGAAGCAACAAAAAAATCGATCGTTAGATGAAGCGCTTGAGTCAACATTAGCCATAGAAATACAACCTAAACTTATTTAGTAATATTAAAGACTAGTAAACGTCTTCGCCATTGGGAGGGAAAACAAATATTCCAGAGCAAGCATACACTACGATCAAAGATGCGAATGTGGGTCAAACAAAGTGGACATAGAGGAGTCGGAGAAAAAGTGATCCACTCGAAGGAGATGCGAAAAAGGTAGGCGACTCATCGAGGAAGGAGAACCTCCGGTAAGATCGTTGGTGGAATGCTCCTTAGCAAGAGATGAGAATGGAAGAGAAAGAATGAAGTGGGATGGCCGGAGGAAGCAACTAGGCGAGTGAGAGCGGCAGGAATAACAAGGGCGAACGTGACAAGAAAGGCGATTGACTTCCGATTCCAGACGGAAATGCAGAAAAGGCACGTGGAAACAAGTAGGGAAAATGCGTAATGCATGGGAGAGCTTGTGAAACCGCTATCGAATATGCAGTAAATTCAATAAACAACCATTGATTATGTTTTTATTTACATCTATAGATAAAAAAATCAACGAGGAAAGAATATTATTACAGTTATTAAAAATGTTTACAAGGAGGAAGTTCACGTGGAATTCAAGTTATTTCAAAGCAAAAGATCGATTTCCCGCCAGAATACAGGGAAACTGTTATTTTCAAATGCCGTTACCATGGAATATGGACTCGACACACACGAAATTCAAATCAAATACGTAGCTCAGTTTGATTTAATAATGCAAGTAGGAAAATGTGAGAAATGAACCGGGTGCTCATTTATAACATGCGTTAGATAACAAAAGAGTAGACATAAAGTTGTCAATACAAGAATGAAATGTAGAAGAGTGAACACGATAATTGTTTTCGTAATAAATTCCAATCAACAGAACACAAAATACAAGGAAACTAACCAATATCTGTTTTGTTGTTGTTGATTATTCGTACCGGAATTCCCAGGAAGAGCCAACTCAAGGAAAAATTCACCAGCGCAGTCACCTTTTTGAGCCTTTCTACCGTAAATACAACAAATTAACCATATTTGACTCCTTGACTATCATTTGTCCATGTATCTTAAAAATTATATCCAGTACGAAAATTTTCCTCTGTGACATGACTTGATTACTGAGCCACATATCATCCGTCAACAGGGTAGTTGACGACTTATCTCCGATTTTTCGATACGGAACTAATAGTAACTTAAGAAAAATGGGATACCTGGTTCATGTCCCATGAATAATTCCTACTAATGATAGTAGATTCAATAGTAGAGTCAATCATCAGGAAATACGGAAATGATTCAAGTCGATAGCTATGGAAAACAATTTAGTAGTCCACACGGCTAGTCCTGCGGACGAGAGTTCCTATTCCAAAAACCCAAAATCGCCAATTTACCGAAAGATCACTAATGATATATGTTACGAAAATACCTAGAGACCTAGATTCATAATATTTAAGAGAAGAAGGAAGAATACAGTGGCTTAGGACGGCAAATGATGCTCTTCTATTTGGTGATTTGAAGTCACGGGAGAAGTTTAACGAGCAAAAAGTAACGAATACGATTGAATAAAATGCATGCAATAGTTTAAATTGGCATAGGTGTGGGGTCAATAAATTAAGTTCAATAAAAATTTACACGAACCATTTTTCCCACTAGTTTACCATGCTGGAAACATAACGGATATTAGAATATAGGACCTATGGTATAAATATAATGAACAATGTACCGTGGTAAATGGAAGTAGGGCGATAAGAAGTTTCCCTGATTTAAGTTTATTCTTTTAATTAGTTCCGGACAGAATCGAGCCAATATATTGAACATCATTTTTCACACTGGCTCCATCCTCGTATTCAGAGAAGACAACATTCTTTAGGATAAAACTCAAAATGCGTAATTAGTCTAATTGGTGATACCTTCTTGTACGATTAAATTCTTCATGAGATTTCAATCCCTTAGGTTTATGGAACAGAAATTAAAACGCCTAAACTATCGATACATATTCCTCTTGAGCTAAAGAGCAATCATTTCATTTCTGCAGGAGTTGGGGAACCGTTATGACGAGCGATTCATTTCGTCTCCAGGCAAGTTCATGGCCCTCAATTAGAGTGGAAAGACTATGAGATATCATTTAGGAGGGCGATTCAAGAGAAGAAAAAAGATGGCAAGGGATGAAACACGCTTGCAACGAACGTTCAATGTGGAGAAATAAAAATGGTCATGAGATAACTCAGCACGCACACAAGCAATACACCAAAACTACGCATACGTACTTTTATTTCGCAAAAAAGGTATGACTGTGGGTTCTTATCACTTACAAATCTCCTCCTGTGTTTGAAAAAGTTAGGTACTTGCCCTTCTCTTATGAGGCAGCCCTCAACGGCAAACGAAGATTATAAATACATTTTATCGGGTGTTTATGTTACGGGGTAACTGCGTGCATAGTGTTACAATGGCAACGCCTCGTCTTTATTCCTTTGCAAAGACAGTTTGTCTTTTAAATAGCCAGTATTCCAAAAAAATGTTTTTTTTTCCTCGCGGAAGCTTATTCCAGAAACCTGAATTAAAAGGCGCAAACATTGAAATACTCCCTACTATGGGATGTTTCATACTGCTTCCTTATAACTATACATTGTTATCCGGCAAGTCTCGCGAAATTATGCTAAACAGATTACCCTCCTCCCAAATTTAAGGAGAATGAACTTCTTCCATGGTGAAAAAGGTAGAATTTACCTTACTGCATTCACGTAGTCATTTTTTCCCTGCTTAATAATATTTGTACTTATTTATGCATATTTTAAAATTGTAGTATAATCTTCGTGATATATGATAAACAAAGAATTAAGACAATCGTTACAATGCACAATTACAGACAATCTTTATCATATTCTATAGTGATATGATCTTCATAATATAAAATAGTAGTGTACATTAAAAATTTATACATGGACTACTCATTCTGGTCCTTCTAAGCCAGTCAGTTCTGGATTGACAGCAGGTGCCACGAAATTTGATTAAATAATCATTTAATAATGTAAAAAAAAGCATTGAAAAGACCATTAGTATGCGAGACATGAGGAAATCGTATTATTTAGTTTGATATTAACTATGAAAATCGAAATATTCTAAAAGTTATTTAACAACTGTCATAGTTTGATGGAATTTATAGTAGATGGTATTTAACACGTGTATAACTAGTGGAACGAATATCTTCAATTTCATCAATACAGCAGAGTACATTCAATTGTTTATAACTGCCCATAACGATTGAAAATGTTGCCATAAAAAACGTGCGGAATAGTTTTTATCTTGGTAACATACAACTTAAACAGGGAAGTTAACGGAAAATATTACCTTTAATGACCCAATAAAATGTGAACTGCGTGATAGCATAAAGAGATTACGACGCAAGGACGACTCTAATTAATGAATACCTCGTTTAATAATACCAACAACTAGTAACTCGCCCCAAGAAGTACGATTTTAACTTATCAGAAACGGGCAGACCCACTTTGGCTATTACGTCATCTGAAAGGCAGTGACCTATTACAATAACACTACACGCTGTCCGACCCGGCTTGTCTGAGAGGAGCTAGCGGGGGAGGGAGTGGGGGTGTGGGTGGGCAAGCGTGAGGGTCGGAGAGGGGGAGGGAAGAATTGACCGTTTCATTTTGACGCTTTGCGAAGTCTCTCCACTCCTCTCTCCCACTTTCGTTATCTCCCTATTATGAAACGAAAGTAATTATCGCAACTTTTCAACGGAAGTGGACTGCCGTGCCTCACCTACACGTGAGTTGAAGTCACATTTTCCTTTTTGGCGGGAGCGATAAAAAGATACATAAAGTATGAATAAGACGAGGAACTTTCTCGACTATGGGGCGTTTCATTACTGGAGTCGTGAATTGGAATCATCCCACATTCTCCACGCGCCGCCACTGAAGATGAGAATACCCTTATTAATCTTTTCGGACCGTTGTTGAGGCGGGGAAATGCAATTTCAAAAGCAAACGGACCCCGTACAGCGATTAATTAAAAATAAAACAATTCAAGACCTCATTTTACACTAAATTCAAAATTTAGGTAAATTAAGGAGTTTTTTTTGGCTTCACTAAGCAAGTTGTGATTTAACTTTTTAATAATTCTTATTATATAAGTTTATTAAGTATGGAAATTATATCTTCACCTAATTTAATCTGAACTCGACAATATGTGTGTGTGTATATATATATATATACATATATAAATATAATATAACATACATAACTACAAATACACATATATACGTGTATATATTTTTATATATTATTATTATTTTCATATAAACCATAAACACAGTAATCAACCCGAAGGTCGGTTTAGTAGGTAATGGTAGAGCTCACCCATGTACCAAGCCCGACGGCTTATGAATATTCACACATCAGGGTAAGGGGGCCAGTTCCTTTCCCTGTGCCAGTTATGGTTTCCCAGGAAGATCTGGCACCCGAAAAATCAACTAGCTTGGGTGGAGCTGCAGGTGCCCAAAGTGCCTTGTCCGGGAATCGAACCCGGGCCCTCCGGTAAGTAGAGTCCAACCCTCTACCCCCTGGACTACTGCGACCCACTATTTTTCATATATATATATATATATATATATATATATATATATATATATATATATATATATATATATATATATATGGCTGTAAGTACAAGAATGCAAATGCCTACCACTGTTATTAGCGGAAGAACAGGAAATATCACTTTCTTGGTGAAAGTTATGACTGTGTCATTAGCTTAAATAAGTGATTGTGCCAAACTATTACTAATATTAGCAAATTAAGTATAACAATCAATTCCATCCAACGAATTCCCAGCAAAAAATTAATAATTTTGATGTAGTGTTCCACGACATGCTGAAGTTCAATCTTCGAAAACATTATACGTACGTGTGGTAGAAGTTAGCGTGCAATACTCTCTTGATACCCCGTACAGGAAGTAACAGTCTATATCTTCAGTGAAGGGCATCCATCACTTGGAGCCAAATGGCTGCGGTCTTTTTAAAACTTGTCTCGCTTATAATTGTAACCTGATTTCACGCAACACAATATACCTTCATCATTTACGATAAAAAACGATATTTTCCGCCTGTTAATCCGGCACAAAGTCTTAGATGGGTCAACTTAACTATCTTTCCAAAAGATGCCTTAGCTATTGTCATTCATACAAAAATTAAAAAATTAAAGAGAAAATCAAAGAGATTATCTTTGACTCATTTCCTTGCTCGGCGGATGTGAAGAAACCTGCTGATAGTGAACGCCACGACGACAAGCCTTCGTGAAGATATATCTAACACTAAAACCTTCACTGAGATATTTTAATCTCTCACCGGTATAGCCTTCCTCCCACTTTCTTTCTTAGCATGAAATCTCAATTACTTACCTCGTGAGAATTGTTGATAAAACACAGAGAAAACAGGAGTAAAAAAAAGGCGTCGATGCTTAGCGTGAGTTTTCTTTGCTTTCATATTTTAATTTAATGCGTATACGTGGGCTCACGACACGCGGAAGCGTTCAACATAGATTTTCACAAACATACTTTAACAAGAATATCTGATGCTATAAAAAAATAATGAAACATGTTGGGGGTTCTACCCTTGTAAATGAGCAGAGCATGCGCCACTATGCGCTATCGGCGAATCACCACTTGGATCTTTCGAATGCTAAAGTAGGCCATACTTGGGAGCAAAATTGACCTAATCTTTAAGGTTTTCTTCAAGATAATTCCTGGGCACATTGTTGGGGGAATCCTATATCTAGATTTATTCGACACATCGGCTAGATACGTCAAATGAATCGTATTTTATGACCTGAAAATTAGCCTAAGCACCACGAAATATTCCTTAATATAGTCGAGTTTCAGATTTTTTACAGATTTATCTAGAGGAGGATTCCAGTCATCCCTCAAATGTTTGATCTTAATGTGCATAAAAATACGCGAAAACAATGAAAAAATTCTCTAAGCTACCTTGCATTTTTGGAAATAATTGCCATTCCAACGAAATGTGCATGGCACGCAATCCTTCACAGACATCCAAAGTAATAAAAATATTTCAAATAAATGTGACTTGATACACATAATTTTATTTCTTACACAACTTCCCCACCAAAACTTATCGTTTATCAAATTTTTGCAACAAAAAAAGATCACAACCTGTTGTGAATTCTGAAAAATTACCATTGGAAAATTACCATTGATTGACTGACTCTTGGGCTAACCGGGGTATTTTGTAGAAGCCTATATTATAATGGAACTGAACTTTTTTCTCTAACTTGAAATATTTAATTATTAAATGGCAGTAATATGAGTAATCACAGGAGCAGATTAAATTACAATGCATTTTGATGAGGCCTGGATATATGCACTTTGTCTTAGACTTCTGTACTGTTCTCAAGATTCTTGTCTACCAAGAACTTGTGTTACAATATACCCGTATGCTCATATTCTATTTTCACGGTCTAATTACGAGTAATCACGTAATCAGTAATCTCGTAATCACTCCACATAAAAAGGATACAAATCTTTTGATGCGTAAATCAGTGAGGTGTACCCTTAATTGTATACATGTAATCCGGATAACACAGAAACAACTTCTGTATGTTCCTTCACATGAGCTACGCAATGGATTATATTAAAGAGAAAAAATACAATCAAGGCAGAAAAACATGGGACAACTTTGTTTCAATCTATCGCCTAAATGAAACTCTATATCCTACCTAATGACTCTTTTATCTCTACGACTTCCAGAATATTATGCAGTTTTACAAGCAAATCTAAACTCGCACGCCTATTATCTTTCCTACATAGTTCCTTTTCATATGGTTTCATTTTCTCAAAATCTCTTCTGATTCCCCAGTCGCACGTCCTTGCGGCGGCATTGCGAGGTATTGTGTAGATGTAGATGTTAATCGGAGAACTCCGTGGAGGCAAAAACAAAGAAGTCAACTACCCATGTCCCCTTGCCCCTAGTAAGTTCACCTAGCGTCTGGTGAAAACGTCTTGAGCAAAATTTATGCTTGATTACCCGTTCTATCTCTTCCTCCACTTTCTAGTAGGCCGACATCACTTAAGCTTCAGCAGACAAATACTGTTACTTATGAGAACTATGGGAATCGTCACGCTCTAAATTTAGCAACGGTGACACGCTAGCACTATAAGCTACGGAAGCATATTGGCACCGTAGCGAACTGTTTGTCTGTCAGATCAACACTGAAATCAACACATTGGATTCCAAGTCCTCAACGAATCGAAATGGGGAAAATAATGGAATACATTGCGATATCCTTATTATAATGTCTTCCAAATACGACATTAAATCCTGAAATATCTTGCCACGGGATATATATATATATATATATATATATATATATATATATATATATATATATATATATATATATAAATGACTAAACAGCTCGGGTTTATGCTGAAGGTATATTAAGTTTTGTTTTAGATTAATTTTAATCATTCCCGATTACTTTAAACTTTTTTTAAATTTAAAGGAATATAAAACTCAAAATTCAGCCTACAACTTCATAGTCTAAAGTTATCTCACATCTAAGCAGTTTTAAAAATTCAAAGAACTTTATTTCAAGGGGTATTTTGCAACGATATGCCTGGTTTCATGTGAACAAGTGTCTGACATAATAAGACAAGGCACGTTTGACGTACCGTGAAAATTTCATGAGCCTTATAAGGAAGTGACAGGCTTCTATGAATCGGATTGCTGCCTCTGGAAAAATAATTAATTTAAAATGCTAAAATGTAATATTTTTCACCTTTAAGTAAACGAAAGCGTGACTACCTTTTAACTACATTTATCAGCTGATCGATTACCGTGTTCTTCCAAATGATCGTAAATTTGTCCATCATTACAATACGACATTCTTGGGCACAATAAATTTAAGCATTACACAGAACAAACATGAAAAATCATTCTTGGTGTTACGCCACCAGCATTCGCAATAAAATTTTCTAGCTGATGTAAAAATAATTTATTCTAGGGGTGAAACCTTCTATATTCTATTGAAATATTCTAGGGAGTAGAGCAAGGTGAATACTTCATCTATCTAGGCAGCAGCATAACATGGGATGTAAGAAATTCGACCGACACCAAGCGAAGAATAACCCAAGGTAAGAACGCATTCATGAAGAAGAGGTAATTACAATGTTCGAAGAACCGAAAGCTGGAAACAAGGAAGCATTTCGTCAAGAATTTCATATGGAGCATGGGGTTCTATGGTTCCGAGACTTGGAGTATTGGAAAAGCGGGCCAGCGAAGAATAGAAACCTTTGAAACATCGTGATGGAGGAGAATGCTACAGATTAAATGGACAGACAAAGTAAGGAACGAGGCAGTATATAGAAGAGCCGAAGAGGGTAGAACCAATTGGAGAACTCTACGGCTAAGCAGAAATAGATGAATTGGACACACATTGAGGTACAATGGATTGATTAGGAATTTATTTATTTATATATACCCTGCAAGCCACCGCCAGGGTGTGTGGCAGGGGGTGAATACACACCAGAATAATTTTACCCGAACATGACCCTACCCCGATCTAACAATGTTATTATGATCCCCTATCGTTCGTGCTACATTTAACCTATCTAATTTTATTTAGCATGATCCCTCCTATCGTAGTAAGATGAGGGGTAATAATACATTTTCATCATCACTGCTAAAGAGACCTCCTTCCAATTTATAATAGAAGGAAAAAGGAAGGGATATATATATATGCATATATATATATATATATATATATATATATATATATATCCCTTCCTTTTTCCTTCTATTATAAATTGGAAGGAGGATAAATTGGATATATATAAAAAATCTTGAAAATGACGCTCTCCGGCGACGAACAAACACACAAACACTAAGATAATAAATATTACACACACAGAAACAAAAGAAGGACACAGAAGTAAATATCTACTGTAAGTGTCCTTTTATGTTTCTGTGTGTGTAATATATATATATATATATATATATATATATATATATATATATATATATATATATATATATATAAAGGAATGTAAAAGAAGGAAAAATAGAAGGGAAGATTCCACGAGGAAGGCCAAGAGATATGTACACTGGACAGATTAAGAAGAACGTAAAACAGGGAAGTTATCAGAGATTGAGGGAATTGATATTAAATAGAGTAGAATAGAGGGCTTCAGTAAACTAATCCTAGGATTGAAATCCTGACGATGGCGTATTAAATAGCGGAGAACAAGATTATGTTCCCAAGCTGCTATCACATGATATTGGGAGGGCAATAATAGAACTTATTCTTGAGTATTGTTTAACTCGAGAAGAAAATCCATCTATTTAAATTATTGCCTCGTTTTTTCTCCGTTTACTAGATTTTTGGAGAATTTCAAAGTGAGAACTCCAATTTCGACCATTTCCTGAATTTAATAACTCGTTAATTTGCTATACAGCGTCGTTAATTGCAATAAAAGTAATTAACTAATCACAACGAAAGAATACCTTATAGAAACTAAGCCTGAATGCATATAGTTTTACTGGACACCTCCAAGAGCTAAAAGTAATTTAGCTTTCGTATTTAAGACATTAAGAAAGAGGAACATTTCATTCCCTAAGTCAGGGAAATGGAGCATATGTGTGTTCAGAATCCATAATGGCACGCTATGGAGCGAAAACGGTGACCTAGTTTATCATCTAATAATCGCATACCAACAACAGTAATCAACCGGAAGGTTGGTTTGATAGTTAGGGTAGACGTCTCCTAGTGCTAAGCCCAATGCTGAGTAAAGTCGAACGAGGTGGCAGGAAAGCCAGCTTCTTGACAAGTGCCGCTTGTTGTTTCCCATGAAGATCTGGTACCCGAATAATCACACAGCTTGGGTGAAGCTGAGAGTGCTCAGAGACGTCCCCAAGAATCAAACCCGGGCCCTTCGATCAGTATCCCTGGGCTCTACCCACTGGACTACCACAACTCTCTAAAATAGCATAAAGAACATAATAAAATACCAAAAACGGTTTTCACGAAAGGGATTTTTTACTTTAACCCATTCCAGTCAAGAGTGAGTGATTAGTTTATAATTTATTGGTACCTGGAAATTGATTATATTTAATATATCTACTTTTTAGCAAGCAAAGAGTAGTGCGGCACTTCCATTAATCGATAACTCACGACAATAAAAAAGGGTCGCCACTTCTGCCGTAGACATATTCTCCACTCTGGATTATACGTACGCGATTTTAGGAAGAAACTCCGTATTTATAAGCGATAAGTTAACTTCCTGGTAATTTCAGCATCAGTGGGATCCTCAGACGGAGGGAAGGCAGACGATATACAATATTGGGAATGGTGGGGAGGGAAGAAAAAAACCGGTCTCGTCTTACATTTACAAAAGGCGAAATGAGGTCCATTTATCAATTATCCTGCCCACGTACTTTAATAGCTCCCTTCATACGGCACAAAGCTTGAACAGGAATACCACTGAAAACTTTTGGCCAATTCCAAAATTGGAACTTGGGACACTATGCTTGAGGGATCGGTACACTACGCTTTACAACACTTCAAGCCCCTGGTAGACCATGTCGAGCATAGTAGAGGAATGGGTCACCTGCTCCCGGTCGCTATCTCCTATTGCGCCTAACACTGACTCTGTTCCCTCTCCCAAACTCCACGGGAGAAGGAGCCCGATTGTCAAAAAACAGCACCGCAAAGTGATGTTCGTCGAATATTTTACAAGTGATGTGAACGGGTGGACTGCCATGAATATTCACGCTGCATATCGTACGTACACACCGTCGGGTTTTGTCGAATTTCGCCCACTGCCACCACCTGACTCCTTTTGAACGATATCAGTTTTATTAGAGGTAATCTATTAGTTAAGGTAGGTTTTGGATGGATACAATAAACAAATAAACATCTGGTCTCTCCTAACAAAACACAACCCAACATCCTACTCTACAACAAGCCCCTCTTCTTCTCGGCATGTTTCCTTCCTCCCTTCATTCCCTACAACATCCATATCATATTTCTGCCCCTTTTTCGTTTCCCCTTCATCACAGTCTTCAACATCCCATTGCCAATCAATGTGCTTTGCATCCATTTTTTCACTCTCCTTAGCATATCTCCCAATCCCCTCTCCTCCCCCACCAAATCCAGCACCACGTCATTTATTTTCCTTTCTGTCCAATTAACTTTCCTACCTAACTAACCTACAATCTACGCTTATCATCCCACTTCAATGGGCATGTTTCCGCGCCGTACATAACTACGTTCCATATCAAATAAAATATACCGAAAATGATGATAGTTGCTCCGCATTGGATGGTAAATATTAACATTTGTTTTAAAACATATAAAAATATTACATTAAACACTGAATTAAAATATTTTTTAAACACATAGGTGAAATTTAACTCGGTATCTCGCGAATAAATGTGAGTCGACTTGGTTGGAGTCACAACTGTGAAGCGAATTCCTGTGCGGGTCTCAATTCACCACCGTCGAAGCAATGAGCAATCCTCCCTCCACACCACCGTTCCAGCCCAACTTAGTCATGGAGGACCCTCACACTTCTTCACAATTTTCCTCGTCTTCCCCGCTTTCCGGGCAGGCATGCGACACGGATTCTCGTCCGCTTGACGCGGATGAACCGGCGACGCGGGAGCGTCACGATACCCGGGCGTCGCTTCCGTGGTGAGAATGGATACGTGCTGTGAGAAAACGCTCGTGCACTCGTCCACTGTTAATTCTTCGTGTTATCACCTCGGAAAAATCAACGCGAAATACATTTTCCAGCACGCATTTTGCGCCTAATTCGGATGGTTTCGATCGGAAAAAATTGTTAACAAAGGAACAAATAAAGGAGAACGACAAGCAATTTTCACCACCAATCCGTATTTCAGTGCATGATGTGGCGTTCCACCATGCAATGTGTTTTAAATCGGGTCTTATTTCGATCCCCAACTAATTTTAATTGCTTTTTCTCTGGCTGAATAGCTCCAAATACCATTTCCGTAAAATGGCATTTCAGAGCAAGTAAACACATAAGGCTTATATATCTAAATCAGTTTAATAGCAGTTGATTAACCAATACGCTCTCATCCACATTGTTACCTATTGTTATTCATGGCAAACTCCATAATTACGAACTCCCAAGTGCGCGACAATCCAACTTTCGCCAATAACTGGACTGAGGAGATAAATAGAACTCAAAAAGTTTTTTTTAGATGGAACAACGAATTTGTCATAAAATCAACAATAAGCTTCGTAAATTATGCATGGACGAACCGTAAAGTTACGAATAAAAGCAAGGTAGGGAACCTTGGAAATGAGATATAAGAACGGAACAGAAGTAGTCCCAATCGATGAAGGCTTCAAACTATAACTTCTTCAGTACCCTTCTATTTCTCGCTAATAGTGAAAGGCAGTATGAGACAATAAATTACACCTATTGTTTGAAAAAGTAGGTCAGCTTCCTCGAGGCGTCATAGTACAGGAATTGGTATAATAGCATGGAGCAATTTTTTTTAATTCAAGGATCCGAATGTATCGAAAGCGCCAGAGTTTGCAAACGAACAACTCAAAACATGAACGCATCGTCAGAAATTAATTTTCATAACACAGACCCCACACAACATTCCAATGTCACAAAATTAGCCATAATACAGGGCTCAATTAATGCCGATTCATCACATTACTCAATCACAGGCAACCCATATTGCACATAAACTCATACACTTATTTACTTAGTTATGCATTGCAGCCATCGGTCGAATACAACAATATTTAAGGGTATGATGATAGAAACAAAGCAAGCGAAATGTTCCGTGAAATTTCGATTCCTGGGCCTTTCGAGTTATAACAATATAGACAATTCAAACACTTTCATAAACAGTTTCAGCTTATGTCTGGGGTGACACCTATAGAAAGTGTTTTACGAGTGTACGTATGTGAACTAAAACGGACGAAGGAGGAGCCGACAAGAGAAATGAACACATCAATCATTTAGAACGGTTATTTTACCACAGTTTATTCCCAAACATTGCGATACTTAAGTTTCAATAACGAATAATGAAAACGTATGGATGAAAACCATTATAGAATGGACCTCACTAAACATATGCAGGAAATGGCTAACGCGGAATGCTGGAGATACTATTTAATAACGATTCCACAGGTATACCTACATTAATTTGTTTTCTAAAATCAAAAACAAAGAGTTGAGTTACTACGCTCATTTAAATATTATTTTTTTCTTAGGTTACGCACTAAAAATGGAGGCACGTAGCTCAGAGACACCCTTTAATAGTTCTATGCATAGGATAAAGTTGAGTACTGCTCAAAACGACTAGTGCACACACGTGTCTATATTCTAAGCAGATTCTGTGAATTTTCGTTGATAATTGAAAATGCTTATCTTAGTGAAATACGGGGACAAAAATATTTACGGCCGAAGGTTTCAAATTGAAAAATATATTTTGAAGTGAATGATACCAAACAAGTATATTATTTTTGCATACATGTGTGACAATGAAATCCACGTATATAATGTATATTCCATTACCTTGAATAAAAATGCGTACCACATTCTTTGCATTAAGACTCCCGAATTTGAACCTAATTTCTGGATGGACAGAAATTTCCCACTCGTGTACATCTCTCCTTTCTGACCTATTAGTTCCAGAAGGCAGCATCAAAATTTTCAACAAAGTGAAAGCAAAATATTTTGATAGACAACCGTGAGTGAAACAAAGATGGAGGTTAGACAAGCATGACAGAAATAAATATATTCAAGTTAGAATGGGATGAAACGTTCAACGTAAACTGTACGTATAACTCTAAGGTCACGTTTTGGAACTTAAATGTACAAGTAGATAGTTACTCGGAATGTTACCGATTCATTACTAAAAATTAACATTAGGAGATGTCGCACGTCTTTTCACACCCAAGTTCAACATAAATCCCATACTTCCACATATCAGAATAAAGATGCGTAAGAGATATTAAAATGCTTGTGATTTCCAATATTAATTTTTACGAAGGAGATTTAGTAATCTCCACACGAAATATATGCATATTTGGTTATTGGTCGTATTTCCATTGCCCTTGGGTAATCTAAACATTTTTATCACTGCAACAGGAGGAATAATAGAAGCTGGAAGACGGCAGCTATACAGAAAGATAATATGAATGGAGGAGAAAGAAATCTTGAACATGCCAACGACGAAAAGTGGGATTTCTTATATAGCTACAGCACGTGAATGATCTGAAAAGAAATTATGTCATAGGAAACAACATAATTTTCTAATTTATGATGAAAAAGTGAGTCGCATCAATTCAAATTAAGTGATGAATTAAAAAAAATAACACACAATTCTATTAACCGTAAGGACGTTATGCGACATCATCAGATTACGTTATATTTCGTTATAACGTATGATAACGTTCAAAAAATGTTCACAATAGACTTTCAACAGTTACACTATGAAAGGTTTGATAAAATTTTCCTCATCAATTTGGAAAGTTAAATCCGCATAATTTTTTTACAAAATATTATTTTGAAAAAAATCAAGTCTTTATCAATTTTAAAGCGATAAGTCATGCTAATTTTTGACTTGTTAATTTGTTCGTGATCAGAAGAAAAGAAACCATTACTTCGCCACTTCTTTCTCGATTTCATCAGCAATGATAGCCTACTGTTGACGATTAAAAACAACAACATGAGCCTTGAATCAGTATTGGAATCTACTCCTGCGCTGATTAATTATTAAAAGGCATATTTCATGAGACTAGCAGATTTGTCATGCCTATTCTTCCGTATGGAAGAGTGGGAGGAGGGGGGGGGGAGCGTCCCCTTGGAAAATTACATTCCGATTACGAATCAGGGAATGTCAGGACGGCGCGTGCGCAATAGCAGGATAATGGCGTATAATAAAAAAATAACTACACGACGAAAGAAAAGCGAAGAAGGTCATCCCGGCAGCAAGCGCGCTATCCGGCATCATGGGCTCACCTTCCGCCAATTTACGTACATGCGGAATATGAGACAAGAGGGAAGTAGACTCATTGGAGCCGATTTCTTTAATTTTTCTCTCTCACGTACTTTATTGGTGGTAGATAACGCACGAATATATGATGATGTACACAAGATAAACTACATGGATATCATGATTCATGCTACATGTGCTACCAGTTACATGTGACATTGATGTGGAGTAAATTTTCTGCATGGGTTCTTAACTTCTAAATACTTACCGTAGGTATCAGAATATATATCGCATGAAAAGTTGTATTTAGAAATATCAATTCCGTCAATATCGATATTGTCTCTACGAATTTGAGAAGAGGATGCATATCGACAACCGCAATGCATATCAAACCACATTCCATGGGAAGTCATCCACTAACATCGAAATGCTGAACCGCCGAAATTATTGCGATATTCAATTCACGTAGCACAGCACAGCTGTGATGACGACTGGAGTGCCAGATAATTCGTCGCACGAGTCAGCCCGTCCCAAAGACCTCTCATCTCCTCTCTCTTATCGTTCCGTCACCCCAACCCACGGGCCCAAACTTCCTCATGTACTTGGTCCTTCCCACCAGAAACACACACCTTCCCTTCGCCCTGGGGCGCTTCTACCTTCCTCCGAATTCCCAACCGCTTGGGCCGAGGAAAGTGGGACAGGGGAGAGGGGAAGGAGTGAGCACCCGAGGATGGGAGGGATATTAAGTGAATGGGATTGAAAGTGGAGTGGGAGGGGCGGGAGGAGGAAGGGTGTTTGGGGAAGAGGGGCAGGCCGTGGCGGGAGAGATTGTGGGAAGACGGGGAGGGGAGAATCGTGGAAGGAGGTCGGGGAAGTAGAAGGCGCGAGACGGCGGGTTCCCGAGAAGGAACGCACAAGGAAGGAAGGAGACGAATCAGGGAGCGGAGAGCCGGACTTGGTTCGGGAGATGCTCTGATCATCGCAACACAGGATGCATAAAGGTCATTATATTTCTTTTCCCAAGTTCATAAATATCCAGACGAGAAATTCGGAATCCCCACATTGTATCATTTAAGATCAACTATGACATACATATCTGAGAACGGGTAAAGAAAGAAGAGATTGGCATCGAACGAGATAATTCGGAGGAAATGGTAAACGAATCCGACATCGTCAGTCTGTTGGGCAACGCCGTTGTCTGCTAACCCGAAGGTCGCAGGTTACATAGGATTCATGCAAGGTGGAGATCACTTATGAATGAAAAATAAAACACGTACATGAGCAAAATATCGCACTTAACCATAGATAGATGGAATGCATATAAATGAATAGTATTTCGAATATGATGGCATACCCCTTTCTATCCTAGCGCCGCTGAGTGGATAGGAAAATATTTTTTTCCAGTACGGAGTATTGTGGGATCACATTAATCAATAAAAAAAAACCATAAACACAGTAATCAACCCGAAGGTCGGTTTAGTAGGTGATGGTAGAGCTCACCCATGTACCAAGCCCGACGGCGTGTGAATATTCACACATAAGGGTAGGGGGGCCAGTTCCTTTCCCTGTGCCGGTTATGGTTTCCCAGGAATATCTGGTACCCGAAAAATCAACTAGCTTGGGTGGAGCTGCAGGTGCCCAAAATGCCTTGCCCGGGAATCGAACCCGGGACCCTCCGGTCAGTAGTCCAATGCTCTACCCACTAGACCACCGCGACCCGCCATTAATCAATATTATGGCAATATCTCCGACTTCGAATCCATAAGACCTTTTTCTCTCATATTCTAGCACTAAATATTTCTGTTTAACATTTTTCTCTTTTTTTTCTAATATTTGCCACAGTCTCAATTTCGCCCGAATGAAGCCGAATTACCATTATTATTAAACGGAACGATATTAATGGTGAGTGAATAATGTTAATGAAAACAGTTATCAGTATTAAGATATAAAAAACACCATTAAAAACTAGGATTAGGCTAAAGACCAATTTTTGAGTGGTCATATCATTCTAGGGGGAGTGAATTTTCAAATTTAACCACCTTTTTTGAATCTGGAATTTGGATCCAGCTGGAATACTTCTATCATATGGGCGGGGGCAGATCCGAGAAACCACACCACTGGAGAAGCAACTCGAGTGATCTCAAAGCAAGCACATTCCTTCGGTGCGAAAATGTGAATTCGATAAAACTTCAATTTTCATTTCTTTTATTAAGTGTATTGACTGCTTAACAACGTGGCTTTTGGGGGAGGGGAATCGCAAGTATGCGCGAGTTTATAATTATAACCACTGTTGGCCTGTGTTATTAATATAACATACCCATATCATCATGTAGAAGATTTTTTTACGTAAGTAACAACATATCTATATCTTGAAAACTATAGCTGATAGGAAAAAACTAGTGTCATGATTGGATTCAGCACCCCAATTGTTCTTTAAATCAGCATTAAAAGCTCCGGCACCAAAACCACTGTTGGCCTGTGTTATTAATATAATATTCCCATATCATCATGTAGAAGATTTTTTTACGTAAGTAACAACAGATCTATATCTTGAAAACTATAGCTGATAGGAAAAAACTAGTGTCATAATTGGATTCAGCACCCCAATTGTTCTCTAAATCAGCATTAAAAGCTCCGGCACCAAAATCACTGTTGGCCTGTGTTATTAATATAATATTCCCATATCATCATGTAGAAGATTTTTTTACGTAAGTAACAACAGATCTATATCTTGAAAACTATAGCTGATAGGAAAAAACTAGTGTCATAATTGGATTCAGCACCCCAATTGTTCTTTAAATCAACATTAAAAGCTCCGGCACCAAAAACACTGTTGGCTTGTGTAATCAATGCGCATCCATAATGCGACGGGAGTGCTGGCCGCAAGAAGGTTCTTCCTCTCAAGGAGCAGAAAGAGCTCGGGATACCCATACACCTAGGATATAAGTGCGTAGGAACACCTTAAAGCTCAATTAATATTACACCAGAAGAGATTTCAATGGAAACAGATTTGCAAAAGATTTTTTTCAGGGCAATTACGAGTTTTCTATTTTTTTTATAAAAATTATAAAAAATTGTTTTTGAATGGTACGTAGGTGGGGCAAACTTGCTGTTGGAATGGATTTTTTTACTTTAATATGCTACTCATCAATTAAAAGCTTAAGACGGTGAATAATTTAAAAGGGCATAGAGTAGGATTAAACATTATTATAGGTCATAGACATGTGGCAACAGGCAAAGGTTCGGCGAACTTTCAGAGGAACGCAGCCGATAAGTGCAGGAGGGAAAAGATGAGTGAATATCAACGAATTATACGGATTCATTCCAATTATTTTATCGAAGAAGGAAACAAAATAGTAAGTGAAAATCAATTCCCGCATCTAATTTTGTGTCACGACTCGGCGTCTAAAATGTTGACCATCTAGTCATAAATATTCCGTTACTGTATTGAAATTTTTGCATTCATGCGGCACATTCTGATGTGCGGTAAGACTACGGTTTATTTATGACGGCTGAAGTGCTAAAGAGAAATGGCCAAATAAATATTCGGGTGCGGTCTTTTCCAAAAGAAAGTTTGATTTCAAATATTCCAACTCTTCCCTCCTGTCACATTTTCCTTCGAATAAATTGCTCACCGAAAGCTAACCGTTCGCCCCCCAAACCCGCGCCTCATGTCCTCGCATAGCACCTGCGGTGGAGGATGTTTTTGGGTGTAAACTCCGAAATGGGTACGCACCCACAGAGAGAAAAGCGTAGAGGAGATTAAGGAATAGGGAATTCGTGACGGGGATCTGAGAAAAGCGGGAGGATACCATATGGGCCACAGTCAACGCTTGAGTGAATTCAGTTAGGGCCGCAAGATTTTCAACACAGGATCTTCAGATACTTCAGATGGGAGACAGACTATTAATGGAGAAAGAGAAGCTATATCCACAATTTACTGCCACGTTCTGTAATTTTGAGACAGGTAAAATAGGAGAGAAAGCGTTAAATTCCGATTTTCGCATTCGTGTAAAGGGTTATTTCCACTGATCTTAATCAATGGCGAAATAGACACAAGAAAACCTTTTTTTTTACGAAGAAAGTTGTATAGACGAGCACAAAATTCCCTCGCCGAGTTTTTGAGTGGACTCCTCAGATTTCCCACAGCAATTCATTCGGATTCAATTTCTACTATTATTTATAAAATTGGAGATAGTTGTCGCCCCCTGGATGTGATTTTTTCGTGTACCAGATCTTCCTGGGAAACCGTAACCGACACAGGGGAAGGAACTGGCCCCCCTACCCTGATGTCATATGAGTTTCACACGTCGTCGGGCTTAGTACGGGGTGAACTACCATCACCTACCAAACCAACCTTAGGGTTGATTACTGTGTGAATGGTTTTTTTATATACATAATTATATATATATATATTATATATATACATGTATATGTACATGTATATATGCAGGAGGCGTGTTCAAAAAGTAAGGTGACTTTTCAAATGTTGTGGGCAACATTTATTCGATTTTCAATTTTTTTGTTTTGTTTTTTGTACACATGTTCCAAATATTTGTTCACAGCTTCAACAATATAACATATTTTTTGATAGATACGAATGTTAGACGTGTTTTGGTGTGCTCAGCGAATTTCTACTATAAAAAATATGGAGAAATAAATACCGTATATATTTTGATACATATAGTTTTCGATAGAAAAACCACCTCTTCTTCTCCTTTCATTAGCAATTATGTGGCACACACCTTTTTGCACAAAAATGAGATTCATTTTATGATCCCAATTCCTTACATTTTCTTTCTTCAAGATTTTTCCTTTGTTTCACTTGCCTTGAGAATAAAAATACGAAGGAATGCATTTATACTTTAGCTGGTGCCATGGCACAGAAAATGAGGAATGCCTAATTTTTTGAAGTATTGTTTTGCGTTTAAAATTCAATAAAGATAAGTCCATTTGGAAATATGTATAACAGATCTTGTGCCTGTGAAGAGACTAAGTAATGTGCAAAAATCACAGAGAGACTCACCGGTCGAGAGATAAGTATGATTTTTAATATTAAATAATTAAACTGAATGTTGATTCGGTTTCCATTCTTCTCCTTCACTTTTCTAATCATCTACTCTCACATCCACAGGCCGACGAATGAAGAGTTGTAACGATTTCCAAAGTACACCCGGCAACATAAAAATCTGTCCGGGAAGCTTTTCCTCATGCGGCCTCCTTTTACCGAAAGTTCTCGAACACTTCGAAGACGGCAAAACGAACCGAAAACAACACTTTTGGTAAGATTGTGTTTAACTATCTGCACCGACTTCACCCGGATTACTTTCGTTCTCCAAACTTGTCCACTTCAACGAACAATTCGACAGGTTTTTCGTGAGATCAATCCATTAATATAATACTTAAGGATGATTGACGTTTTGGAATCCAATTATGAAAGAGAAACGGGGACCGGGCTACACAAATGCCCTTAGGCCCATCGACGAAAAACTGCACGTCACCTTTAGAAAGCTAAGCCAAGGATATTTTTTCATTCATGGTAAACGGTTTACACTCTAATAGTGCTCATACTTCAATTTTATGCGTGCATTTTGTATTCTTAATTAACTTTGAAGGATGATTAAAACATTATTTCAATAACTAGGATCTTCCTGCTGGCTACATTTATGAAACCTCTCGGTACGATTAAATTATACTCGAACTATTGAACGATCCTGGAACCATTAAGCTTAATGGTTCAATTTGTTATTATATCAATATATTACCAATGTACAATAAAATGGTCATTATTTCAAATTGGCGACACATTTCCTTTTCTAATTACATAATTATTTCTAACAATGCCGGAGTTACAACTACTTGGCTAGTCCAATAAGAGGAGCTGACAAACACAGAGCTGGTGGTAATTATGGGAACCGTTCAATTCTATGACGCAAGAAGTGGACTGCGCATTTTCGTAGTACAACTACACGAACGGAATCAATTTGGGTGAAATTGCCCAGTTGGGGTAATGTAATTTCAATCGTGTTTAAACGAATTAGTATTTAATTTGGTGGGAATTAGTAGGCCGAATGAAATGAAAAGGGTCGCACATACCCACGCTTTGAGTTCAAGGAATCTTCCCATTTAATATGAGCCTTAAATTAGAAATGCTTCCAGGTATGACACTGAGGAAATGTTTCATTACGACTGGATAATAGTGTGACAATGATGTAGAATTACAAGGTGCAGTTTGTTACATTAAGAAGTTCCAATTTTTCAATGATTAATCGTCATTCCTTATAAATTTGAATCAGCTTACATTTTATTTCTACAAAAAGTGCCAACTTAATGCGTGAATTGATATCCAAACCTTAAACCAAAACCAAGCCGGTCCCTCATATTAAAGAGATGTTAAAGAAGGAGGGCGAAGGAAATCGAAAAGAATGAAAATCAGCAGGAGTTACCATTTTCTGCCAATAAACTGACGAATTAATTTGCACTTGTCCTACTGTTTACTACAGATTTACTCACCGTTTGGCCTGTTAAGACCAACATTACAAATTGCTTCCTTATCCCTATGTGAAAGTATTGCTCCTGTCAGTTAGCTGGGTTATTAACATTTTTTGCCCATCAACTTCAAGCAAAAATGCAGAATTGTACTCTATTAGCTCCATCACAACCCTAATATCTCTTTGGACAACTTTGAAAATTGACGTATCTTAATCATAAATGTTCCATAAATATTCTCTGATATTAAATTACGCTACATGTGGCATGTAATTATTTGTCATTTGAAGTTCTTCCCGAATCCCTAAATAGATTATTTAAAAATTCTCAAACCTGAACAACACCGGGCACATATAAATATGGTTGCATTATAATGCACACATAGCGGGTGACTCCGTTAAAGTTACTATTACAGTTTCTTGAAATTTACATTGTTTCAAGTTACTTCCACTAAAACACAGTCAAAGGTCAAAGTTTACAGATTTTCTGCAGTAAATATTAAGCGAGCTTCAAATATTAATAACAATAATACCAACTATAGAAAGGACGACCTTTCATTTACAAGGTGACCGAATCACGTGCATTCAAATGGCTCCATTAGCAGACATTTTGGAGAGCTCTTACTATTTTTTTTTATCAGTTGATGCATCAATCGGTGCTTCTCACAGAGTTCGCAAAATACAAAATTGGTAATCTACCCTTGAATTGGAAATGTTTTCGAGATTTCTATAAATTATTGTGTATTATCTGGAATTATTCTTGT
The DNA here is from genome assembly GCA_037158775.1 of Hetaerina titia. NCBI lineage: Eukaryota > Metazoa > Arthropoda > Insecta > Odonata > Calopterygidae > Hetaerina > Hetaerina titia. Next base: position 56,474,484 of record CM073773.1, read on the forward strand.
TTGCCTTAAATTATATCCCTCTTCACATATATACCCATCTCCCGAAAATAGTTTCTTTTTGCTTTCATACCGCACTGTAAATCCATTTTCTTCCTTCCTCTTCTCCGCTTATACCGCGGTCTTTAGCATTCCATTACTTGACAACAACATCTTCTTCACACACTTTTTCTACTTTATTCGAATTTCAGCTATATATATTTTCATTCATATGTATGTATATACAAGGATCGCGGTGGTCTAGTGGGTAGAGCGTTGGACTGCTGACCGGAGGGTACCGGGTTAGATTCCCGGGCAAGGCACTTGGGCACCTGCAGCTCCACCCAAGCTAGTTGATTTTTCGGGTACCAGAGCTTCCTGGGAAACCATAACCGGCACAGGGAAAGGAACTGGCCCCCCTACCCTGATGTGTGAATATTCACACGCCGTCGGGCTTAGTACATGGGTGAGTTCTACCATCACCTACTACACCGACCTTCGGGTTGATTACTGTGTTCATGGTTATATATATACAAATCTTCATCGTAAGTCATTCACTCCAATATTTTTACTGCATCATTGTCCATTTTCACATCTCCAAAGCCTCAAATCGCGTAATTATTATTTGTTGTCATTATAATATTCACGGCAGGGGAAATAGCAAGGGGAATGTTTAGACTTTATTATGCTGCAATGGTGACTGAAATGACTTTCACCATACCGTTCGCATCACGAAATTCAACATTCCGTTCATGAAATGTATTGATGCAGTGCATACGTAACTTATTAAGAAATGAGACAAAATTAATCGCCACGTGAGAACAAAACTGAGGTTTAACTTAAAGAGCCATCATACCATTATAAATAGTTATCCATTCTATCGATTCGGTTCGCCTTTCCGAAAAGAAATAAGAGAGGAATTATCAAGAGCCCTGCCACGTCCACTAAATGGTCACGCAAAATAATAATTCCAAGGAGAGGGAAAATGTGAAGCGAAAAAGTAGTGTCTTCCTACGGGGAATATCTTGAAACAATATTTCAGTTTCTAATGGAGGACGATTTAAAGCACAGTAATTTGTGCGCAGGAATGGAAGATGGACGAGAAATGGCTAGTTCCGAGGAGTCACGACATTGTGGACAGGTGATGGAGTAGCCGAAAATAAAGGAGTAGCACAAGGAACCGCGGGACGTGAGGAACAAGTGGGTGTGGCCGTCAGCAGTGAGATCGAAGATATGGGATGAGGCATAATACATTACGAAGAAACTTAAAAAAAATGCCGTCCTCGGATTTCAAGCGCGCGCGCATTTACAGGGTAAACTGCGCCCCGAATACACACAGGAGGAACAATTAATAAATGATCTTGTACTGCTCGTTGAAACTTTAAAAGAAGTTGAAACCTTTCGCATGACTTATTACACCCTTATTTAAATCATCAGGATTTGGCTGAAACTTGATTGTTACCTTCAAGCATCGTTCATATTAATAGTCAGCTCAGCAGATAAAAATTGCCACGATAAATTATATACATAACTCATAACGTAACCAACCTCATTTCAGTAACACATAATAGAATGCTCCGTATAAATATTACCAACGTTCAGGAAATTCTGTCGATAACTCGCCATCGGGCAAATTAAGTTACAGAATAAATTCTATAGGTAGCCGAGACATGAAAGTTATTTAGGGAGGTTAACTTATGGAAATCAATCTAAATAGTGGCATCAATATGGATTACAATAACCTTGGAGGTCTTTTAAATACTTTTATCAATGCCAATAACTTTCAGAGGCCATCATTTCACGGGCTGCATTGTTAAGATGCGATAAAAAATTAATTTCGCATTCAATCACTGTTTTTGCGTTCCATGACTCTGACTAAGTAGCACAAGACAATACTACTTCTTAAAAAATTATACAAAAATTTAAAGCTTTTTCCTTACCATAAACAGTAGAGACACAGTCGCGATGCAAAGGAAATTTCACATTCATCTAATGAGGTGAGCACGTAACTTTCAACATAATTGTGGATTCCTTATTTTAAAAGGTAACATTAATTGCCATAGAATATTAAATTACCGATTGGTCCGTACACAAACGAGTACTTCCTTTAAAAAGACAAACATAATGAATCGGCAGTGATGGTTGCTCAATGCTCCGTAAGTAGCATTAGTATTATCAAAAAATGCCATAAATTAAAATACAGTCACCTTTCTCTCCGGTTAAATTAAGTGTAATCTTTCCATAAAATTTAATCGCTCTCCTTGTTCTCAGTTTTTGTCAATTGAATACGTCATTAGGTGGCCCACTTTTTCAAAAATGTACCAGAAATGGATTGGCATACACCTGGAACTTTTAATATTACGAAAATTAGTTCGGCCAAAGTTCGCAAAGTAACAAAGCTCAAAAAGGAAAGGTGGTCTGGTCACCGAAAATTCGGAACACGTGTGAGATTTTTATTTGTATGCGTTTCTCTGTATTTTTGTTCGCTAACGCTATCACGCTTCTTCGTTTACATTATATACATATAAATGTATGAATATGTGCGTGTATATAAATACACGCACACAGTATATATTTTCCTGGGAATGTAACATTGGCAGAAATGGTTCAAAGAACCTCAACACTTGCATTTCTGTTGAAATTCTGAAGTTTCGATTTTTTACGGACGCTACATATGAAGAATACTCCTGTACTATATATATGAAGAATAAATAACAGCAAGATTCACAGTTTTTTGTCTTGCATCGAAACTAAGACATAAATGACCTACTTCAGTAAACCATAAATACAGTAATCAACCCGAAGATCGGTTTGGTAGGTGATGGTAGAGTTCATCCAGTACTAAACCCGATGGCGTGTGAATATTCACACATCAGGGTAGGGGGGGCAGTTCCTTTCCCTGTGCCGGTTATGGTTTCCCAGGAAGATCTGGTACCCGAAAAATCACATAGCTTGGGTGAAGCTGCAGTTTTCCAGATGGACTTGCCCGGGAATCGAACCTGGGCCTTCCGGTCAGTAGTTCAACGCTCTACCCCCTGGACTACCACGAACCCACCTAATTCAACTTCAAACTATAAATCTGATTTTTTGATTTATCTTGGAATTTTCGACAACAACTAGAATTTCGATGCGAATTTAAGCACACAGAAAATGGAGGGCATAAAATCAAGTACTTTCACGCTGAAATGTATCATCCCTGATAACAGCAGTTTCCGTTTCCTCAGACACCCTACATTTTTCTAATACAGGTCTTCGAATCTTTACAAGTTAACTACCACCTGGGTGCACGCCCACTAACTTAACTACGCCCACCCACAAGAAGCAGGAGACAATTTCTTCACAGAATGATAGCCGGAGTGATCAGGGCGGCGTTTGCTGTTCGATGTCTCGTTAATCCCACGGAACCCTTTAATTAAACCCCCGCGTTACACCTCCCCAATACTTAAAACGCAGAAGAAATCCACTACGTCCGGCAAGTGCTCATCAGGCCTCATGCCTCACTTCCCCAACCGGTAATTTCTACCGGGAGTGTTGGAAAGCTCCGACGTATCCGCCCCTCCTCCACCGCCGCCCGTCGCACGCCCGCCTCCCGCACCCCTCTCCCTCTCTCTCCCAGCACCACTCTCCACTTGCCCCCCCCAAAGCACGCCGACGTCGCCGTCGATTCACACCGGCCACTCCCCACCTCGCCCCCCCTCCGCTTCCACTCCGCGTTTACACGCACATGCCGCATCCGTGCTGGGTCACTCGATCGAGGACGCAGCACACTCCCAAACAATCCGACCTCGATAGCCGAAGGAGGAGAAGAGGCGGATGGAGGAGGCCGAGAGAGAGAGAGAGGAGTGAGGGAGAGAGAAAGAGAGATAGAGAGAAGAGGGGGCGGTGGGAGTGGGAAGGGAGCGGAATAGTGACGCCACGGGGGAGAGATCTACGCCCAAGAGCGTAAAAAATAGAGAATGGTCATTAGGGATGATGCGATGGAACTGAAAGAGATTGGATCGGAGGGTAAGGCAAAGAACTATTGGATGTCAAACCACCCTTCCTTGCCATGCAAAACCACTATCGTTCCTGAGATTTTTAAGTCATCCAAATGACAAAGCCCTTTTCAACTAACAACCGCAACACTTAGGTCCGTGTTATCCCATGAATTATTAATTCGTGTGTACCTGATCGCAAAGCTCATTTCAATTTCAAACAGCCGTTTATCAATGGTGCGCACATCTTACTCAACCGCGTAGTTCAGTATCGCTCGTAAATGGTCCATGTTGTGCGAAGAGTTTTCCCTTTAAATGGATCCTTTAGCAAGGATTTCACTCAGAAAAATCATACAATTACTTCCTTAAATTCTACTTGCAGAGGTTGAAACTTGGAATATTACGCGGAAATTTTAAGTATACTAAAAAAAATACCTCGCCAAAAGAATGTATTTCATTCGCCTTCGAGTACCCTTACCCCATTATGATTTAAGGAATGCGAGATGGAAACTTTTACCGATCCGCGTCGACTTTTGGCTTACTCCATTATTCCCTCGGGCCGAATTTCCTCATTATTCGCATTCTTGAGGCCAGCTTGTGATAAATGGGCTGTTGTAACACACGTGAGCAAGCTTACGGACAGATTGTGAAGATAGCCAGAATCAGCACAGGTGGATAATCCCATTCAGTTGTTCACACTGACGCAACTGATACACAAATAACGCTACAATTAATGGTTGACACAACAAATTTGATATTACTCGAGTCATTTCAAGAAAACGTGTAGGTAACTTACCAAGGTACACCACAAAATGCGTCCCTTTTTTTTGTGTAAATATGAAAAAATTACCATGAGCAAAGACCAAGTGTGGGAATTTTTTTACTGATGGGAATGGATAAGTTGAAAAAGTTTGCACAACATACCAGTGACGCGGAAGGTACGTTGAAGCCGAAGAATTGGGATGGAATAAACAGGAGGTGGAGGTTCGTAGGCAAAGAGAAAAGCTATCTATTAGAAAACTTGACTTCGGTCGCTAAACGTGCTTTCACTTTCGATTCCAAAGACGGAGACCGCATTCTTGGGGAGGCTGACTCGCAGAGATCAGGAAGTTCGGGAGGGAAGAGAGGGATGAGGCATTTTTTTTTAACGGTCCACATAGTATGCGTCTCATGAAATGAATTGGAACAGACGGCGTATGGATCGAGACGGGGATGGAAATGCCGACTGGCTGAGCTGCACCTCGTCTTGGTCTGGTTGGTATGTCGAATCCTCTGTATGAGACAGAGATCGTTTAAGGACTGATGTCGCGACAGTTTCTAGAACGGAATGCATAATAAATCGAACGAACCTTACTTCTTCCCTGGGAGGAGATACATACCAAGAACTACACAGAGGAATGAATGGATAATGATGCAACCACATAGTGTATCCGACAAGATCGTGAAATTTCGGGATATTTCAAACCCGATTCAGTAATTAAATTATGTAACACTGATATCAGTTAACCAAAAATACAAACTGACATCAAAAGAGACCGGAATGCATCTGAAATCTAATACGCCAATGAAGTCGTGTTTTCTCATACCCAGTAGCTACACTGCACTAGTGTCAACTAGCATAACATGTTCAATCTTTGAGAAAACATTCGTAATGACAGTATTTATCTGCCTTAAAACAAAAACCCCAATGGGACTACATTTTCCTAAATTTATAAAAACGACAGCGGTAGTTCGTTTGGCGGTTCCAATAAATTATAAAAATCTTCCCTCAACTTCACACCAGCATTTCGCAGAAAATAAAAAAAGCCGACTTTAGAGGCGAGCGGCATCATCAAATATGTCCAAATAACGGTAACGCTTTCTATCTTTTTACCTGCCTTAGGTTACACCCCCAATGCCATTCGTAATCATTTCCTCGGTAACCGATTGTTTTTTTTTACTCCCGAGTGTCAAAGACCTAGTGGTTAGAAAAGCCTCCGCGAGAATACTTTCCAGGCTTTTTGGACGTGATGGGCTAATGTGCAAAAGCACCAATTAGTTTCGACACATCCAACCATCAGTTCAATGAACTCTGTCCGAGCTCATAGGGTTGAGATTGAATTTCACACGGAGCGGAAAAAGAAATGCAACGCTAAAATGCAATCCAAAGAGGAATCCGTTTTATAGGATGAACATAATCTGCTGCTGGAATTTTGGCATCAATATTTCAGTAGAAATATCTTCATATTTTGTACAGAGCAAAGCACAAAAGAGCAGTTACAATCACGTACAACATTGGAGGTAATTTACGCAAAAAGAAAATTAGAACAACCAGCACATATAGTTAGGAAGACGGAGTCGATCCATTTCTTCACATCTTAAGCTTTCACCATATCATTGTGAATGAGAAATTCTCCGTTTTAAAATTAATATTAACATTGAAATCTCCATGGAGGTTAACAGCATAAAGCAATCAACACAGTAGATCAGCTGCAGGCTGTCATATGAAAGATAGCGAGTACCATAACGCAATGGTTCCTTTAAAATAGGGCCATTCAGTCACCGACAATTTTTTTCTAACGGCCGCCATTAGCGGTCTGCACTCCCAATGGAAACCCGCAAACCTTTCGCTTGTCATTAGGTTTCACAGCGGTCAAGCCGCAAACGTTGAAACTTCTTCGGTCTAGCAAGCAACCTCGTTTCGTAGGCAAACCCTTGTCCAAACACCTTTTTTCAATAAACGCTATCTATGAACATTTTGCATGGCTGAAATTGTTGATGATGATACATGTAAAGTGCTGACAAGACAATTTTAAAAAACCCGAATGTTAAAAAATGCTTGTTAACAATCGATGCAGAGAAACGTATCCATAACATTTTGGGGGGCCTACAATGATAAGCTTTCTTCAGTGTTATCCACCACCGCTCTCCTGGAGTTTCGCAGTTTTCAGTTTCGATTCCGTACTCCTTGCAATGCGTAAAAAATATAAAAAATGATTACTGTATTTTTTATTGTAGTTTATTTTAAATTCCCAAAAATTTCAGCATTTTGTTATACTTTTTCCACAACGACGCAAAATGAGAATCTCTGGTCCATTTCCTTGCGTACCTTGCTAAGTCATTTCCCTTTTCTTTCCCTCCCGATTCGTCGGGTAAATTCTCCTTCGCATAATTTTCACTTCTTAAATATCTTCAGGGTCCCTTTCTCCCGGCGATAATTAATTTTTGCCCCTCCTTCCCCTTCACTCTCCCGTTCTATAGCTTTCACCTTGCTATCTTCAACCCTTCGCCGATGTCACTCGCCCCCTCTCCCACCCTCAAACCCTTTCCACAAACCCTACCGTGAAGTTACGTAGAGATCCTTCGGCGAGCATCCCCTCACAGCCCACTTCCCACGATCGCCTGTGGGTGCTCTTCACCGAGGGTCCTCTCCCATTGCAGTAACACCTTTCATTGGTGAACAGCGCTATTTTATGGACCTGCCGTGACATCCGTTTATGAAATGCCAGTTTACGAATGCATAATACTATGTCGCCTCTTGGATCGGCTAAAAATGAACGCTCGGGAAGCTTTACACATTGTTCATTCACGAATTGATGAATGGAGGGCAGAGTTATATCTACAATAAATCCAAAATAAAGCAAAATGGAACGTACTACGGCCGAATGAATGCAATGAATACAAATTACCCAAAGCCGTACTCTTGGGACCCCAAGAGTACGGCTTTGGGTAATTTGTATTCAATAAATCCAAAGCTTTAACTTATCAGACTCCTTTATATATCTATATTGATAATTTCATAATGTTTCATGATGATCAAATCAACTGTACATTTTTACATGTTATACGTATATATGTATTTATGTGTGGGCGGTAGTCTGTCGAAAAGTATTTGTAAAGATAAGAATAGTACAGCAATGACCAGTGACTTGGCACTTAAAATTAGAAACAATTAAAAAGACAGCCTGGAGGTTTTATTATTTCTTTGGCCAACACCCCTCTTCGGCGTTGGGTGAGATATAAACTCATACCCTTAAACTGACCATGAAACCCTTAGGTGTACATTTCCTCTTTCCTTAATAGGCTCAGATTCATTTCCTCGTTGCCTAAAAGAAAAGGGTTCCTAGTCCAAAAATTACATTGGGAAGTTGTCTCTGTCTTTTTTATTTGCTCCTTATATGTTCACAGTCTTTACGTGATGCACTCCTTCCGGAAAAATATTTCGGTTATAAAAAAATCACCCAATCTTATCTCAGGGTTGGGACTACTGGGAGGGAAACTTAAAATTGGATGCATGCTGGGTAGAGTCGTGTAACGTAAGATCACTAAGAATGCTTAGAAAGCAAAATAAATAAGGCTAGGTTAAAGTATAACACAGTTCAACATTTAAAGGAACGAGCGAAATCAAGTGGCAGATGACTTCTGGAGAGATGCATACAAAGCAATGCCCTCATTTTTTTTAAGGTAATCTACCGGTTAAGGTAGGTTTTTGGATGGACACAATTATCAAATAAACATTTTGTAACTCCAAACAAAACCCAATTTAGCAACCTAATCTACATCAGGTCCCTCCTCATCTCTGAGTACTTCTTTCCTCCCTTCATCCCGTTCAACATCCCTATCCTGTTCCTGCCCTTACCTCGCTTGCCCAACATTCTCCCCTCTATTACCTTCTTCAACATTCCACTACCGCTCAATACGCCTTTCATCCATTTTTCCTGCCTCCACAGGATTTCTCTCAACAAACCCCTCTCCTCACCATCTCAAGTACTTCCTCATTTGTCTTCCTTTCGGTCCATTTCACCTTCTGCATTCTTCTCCGCACCCACATTTCAAAAGCCTCCAATCTACGTCTATCCTCCTGCTTCAGTGACCACGTTTCCTCGCCGTACATAGCTACGCTCCATATCAGAGTTTTTACGAGTCTTGTCTTAACATCCCTACTCAACGTCCCCGTCATCAACTCCCTCCTCCTTGAGAAAGCCTCCTTGCCTAGCGCAATTCTTCTCCTTACGTCCCTACCACTTTGACCGTATTGGTCCAAAACACTTCCGAGATATGTAAACTGCTCTACCTGCTCTATTTTTTTCCCGCCTATTTTCATATTTATTTGCATAAATGTGATATGAAAACCATGCATCCATTATGTCCATATCATTCCAAATATGCATCCATTGGATAGTAAATAAACATATGATTAGTCATTATGGGACCAAAATATAGTAGGAGTAGGACTATCCCTAAAGGGTAAAAGCTTGTTGATAATACTATATAACGAGACGACCCATATGGTGAAGGTGGAAGTTGAGTCCAAAAATACAGCGATAATACCACCCGATATGCGTACATCCTGCCATACAGATGAGGAAATAGACGAGGTGTATGAACACCTGGAATAATTCCTGCATTCTTTAAGAAAGGAACTATGTCATATTGGGCGATTGCAATGTGGTACTTGGAGAGGTCAAAGATGCATGCGGATAAGGTCAGTTCGGGCTGAGGAAACAATTACCTAAGTATTAAGGTTAGTGGAGTTCAGCAACGAAGAAGATACGGTCGTGGTGAACACATAACGGAGGAGATACATATAAATGTCGGGAGAAGAAGCCAGGGCCATGCTGCCAATGGATCAAGGAAAAAAGTGAAAAAAAAAACACCTCTTTAGGCTAAAATACGAAGGAATCATTCGTTTTCATCTCCAGGTATCACCATCTCCATCTTCCTTTTCTCAATATTGATATGTCTTCCAAAACCTAAGTTATGTATCTATTCTCATCCTCAAACCAAATTGCTCATTTCACTTGGGACCTGAATTCCAATAAGAAGGCGCATTTTTTTAAAATTATGAGCAATAAAGGTATGAAATGGCGTTACATCTTTGACGCCAAGAAACCAAGGCGAGAAAAATCCTAATGTCCTAAGATGATGCCATTTTTGCTCTTGTTGCTGGCTATTCCCAAGGATGAATGAATGCGTTTTTTTTTAATATTTGAGACAATACTCATCAATTACCTTCCAAATAGCATTCACTGTACCCCATGTCCTCATGGTACCAAAATTAATGAGGAAAACACTGTAAACATATGATGGATCGAGTTGAACCAAATTGCCGTGAACATCACCTTCCTTCTCTCCACTCCATTTCCCCGTCCCAAATGATTGACTAATATTTCATAGGCTCCATTTTTTTCATGTCCCTCCAACCTGCTAGAATAGTAGTGTAGAATTCGCTTGCGAAATATTAGACTCCATTATTTGAAATGAAATTAACCACTGGGCTCAAAATGTTATCTTGGAAAAAATTGCATTGCATTATTTTACCTCGGATATTTGTGCCGTGTCCGACATTCCCTAATAGGAAACATTTATTAACATAAATCCAGTTCCTTACGCAACCCGGATCCTTTCAACTACTACTATGCACGCAGAGGCTTTACTTTTACGAAAAGCGATCTTTCCCAATCCCTCCTGCAAAATTTTACATTTCCCCCGTCACTCGCCGCTCTATCGATCACCTGTGTCTCTTTTTCTATCGGAGGACTTGTCTAATGGACCGAAATTCTCCTTCCTACTCCGATCAATTGACTCTCCCACCAGCCTCCGCCTCGAACCAGTTCAAAGTCAATGTTTTGATTCCGGATAGGCGGAAAGGCCATAAAGAAGCTTTCTCTTCGGCACTTTTGTGGAGAGGGGACTGTGGGATGGGTATGGTCGACCGATAATGCCGGCAGCAGCGTTTCTTTTGGCTTGTCGCAGCCATCTCACTCACAGCCGTGGGGAATTAAGGAGAAAGAGGGGGAGGGGAGAGAAAGAGAGTTTTAGGAGGTAGCACAGCAAGACGGAAAAGGGGGACAGGAACAAGTCCTGAGGGAAGGAGAGGTGATACAAGGGCTGGAGAAAAGAGCGAAAGAAAGGGGTGGACTGATGAAGGGAGTGGGAAAGGGCGAGCCGGGGGGCGTATAGAAGCGAATTTCGGTCGCTTCGAGGAGCAGACACGATCGAGAAAAAGTTGCGACACACGTGCCTGCGAACAAATTTTCCTGAGCGCCCACTTACTTTTCCTCTCCCGCTATCTCTTGAACAGAAAGACGTTTTGTATGAATGAGCCATTACTCCGGACTCTCCGAAAACCCGGTTAAGGCGTCCTGCTGTAACGCGGGAGGCAGGATTCGGAAGAGAGGCGGAAGTTACTCCTAATGCGTTCATGGTTCTTTGCCGTGACTGCAAAATACACAAGTGAGGAGCAATAAAAGCAAGCGTCCCGGATTGATTAGAGAAGAATGCCGTCGACGTTTGCGCCAGTGAATCATCCAATTCACGACATATACACGAAACAAACATAGGCAGCAGAAATATTGGATCATGGTGATGTATGGCTTCTCCGTAAAATAACAAAACCCCAATATCGAGTCGTGATAGCTCGAGAAAGGACGTATGTTTCGGAAATCAATTGATAAGAGCCTAAACTGATTGTAGATGATCGCCAGCAAATTTACGGCATTTAGGTTTTCCTCTCACCTCGAAATTTAAAAAGCAAGTCTAAACACCACAGTGAACAGCTACTTGATATTGCGTTCTGAAGATTTTCTAAATATAACTCAGTCACGACATCAATCGAGGTCATTCCATCTCATAAAACATGTAACATTGCCTCATTTGAAACATATCCGTGTTGAATCCATGGCCTGTTGCCTACACTCGGTAATTCTATGGTTGATTAATTAATAAACAAGCTTATTACATCGAACGAATTCCTGTTGTAGAGAAGTACGTAGTACTACAGCAGCTTTATGTGTTCACTATTGACATTAGATTATAATTATGCTGAAATTCGATAATAGGAGGCAATAATTGACTTTAATTAATTAGCTGCTTTCATTTTACTATATGAGGATTTGCATAAGAATGTACATAAATTTTGATGAATAATTGTAACAAATTTATCTCAAAAAAAGACAAAATTATACGAAAATAATTACTATTTATGTCGCTAGGAGGGAAAAACTTAAAAAGAACCTTACTATACTGCCAAAGAGGGTATTTGGTGTTTTCTCATTACACTGGCGTATAACCTAAGGCCACATCATGAAAATTCAAGAACATACGATGTGCCGAGGCATTAGTAACGATTCTGGAATGTACTTACGAAAGGGGATGTCAAAGGATTTCTAAATACAAACAACTTTTCCAATTTGTCCCAATAAATGAGTAATGGCGACTGATTACCATGAACAGAAAAATGGAAATATAGATATAAAGGTACAACATGAATATAGTTATGATGGACCTGTAAAAAATAAGGGATAGAATAAGGTATGGAAATTCATGTCCCAATGACTCCAGAAATTGCGAAACTTTTTTTGGAGTCTTAAAATGACTGAAGCAATGGCGTACAACCTCGCGAGACGAAGAGGTAAAAACTTCATAAGATTACTAGGAATTAAAGTGAAGAACAATTGATTTCTTTAAATTCACATTATTGACCCAATTAAATAATTCTCTGCGATTCAAATATTTTTCCAAAACAAAAGTTTATGACAATACTTGGAGCTTCCGATTTGATTTTTTACGCAAACTAATGGCGTGGCTTAAACATTGGAAGGCATTTTAATAAGATATTTTGATTATTTGACGCAATTGGGACACGTCAAAATCAATGCTATCTTCTCATAATTAGACCAACTACGGTATTTCCCCAGCGGAGTTCTTCAAAAAAGTGATTGATTCTTCGGAGACTTTAACAAGCGAGTCTACAGGAATTTTCATAGCTAGAAGATTAGGCCAAATGCGTGTTCCATTAAATTGCATGTCAAAAAACATCCACAATGGCCCGACACCTTCATTTATCTCTTCAGTGCCTAGCCTCCATTAATCACACTTTTCGACCTTCCACTATTTTCACGCTCACTCACTTCTTCCTTTCTCTTCTGGCCCTCTCTTTAAATTTGAAAAACTCTCAAACTGCTGCATTCTTATGGGGGGGGGGGAGTGTTACATCAATCGTCTACGTTGAACTAACTTTATAAACTTAAATGCATTAAAGGGGGAATTTATCATTTTCATTATCAAATTATCGATTACTGAATACATCTATCTCATTAGAACAGCAATTACACTAAGACAAATTAATGTATGATAGAAAAGACTCGCAGCAGCAATACGCCAAGCTTTTTTTTTGAAGAAAATGAAGTTATAAAATTACCTAAAACGATCTATTGTGTAGAATTTTCATAAATGTGCCGACACCGGTATACGTTCCCGGGAAATATGATCATTAAATCGACACGATGCACGAAATTCCTCTTCAAGGAAATTTTAAGCACAATTCAGGGACACAATGCAGGAAAAATTGTGATGATTAAGTTTCACTAATCCTATTAATGGCTGGTGTATAATAATAACGTTCAATTTTACATCTATTATTATCTATATATACTATCCAATATTAATATGAAGAAACGCAAGACAAATTGATACAAATAATGTTGATCTACGATTAATTATCGAATAGATAACGGATTTCTTTTTTTTATAGAAAACAATGGGAAAATGTAACCTAAAGGATGTTTAGTTTGACATAACATCATGCCAACTAAAATGAATCCATTTTCCCTAATCTAAAGTTGTGCTTTAGAGAGAAACAAAATTAGGTGCAATAAAAGGCAACTGCAAAGCGTGAAATCATAGCTCTCAATGAAGGAACGTTACGCTATGGAGCATAGAAAAACGATGAAACAGTCATTTACTACTATGGAATTAGATAATGGTAGAACAAACTGACTCATATACATCTAAAATTAACCGTCGCTACTATCAATATGAGTATCGATAATACACATGCTAAAACGAGAAGTAATCACGACTAAGCAATGAGTACTCCTCTTAGATTTTTGTTGAAAATGAAGGATACATTTAAAACGCAAACATATATAATAATATGAAGTTTTGAACATTATCCTTCGACTTGATATTTAAATTACTATTCTGGTTGGCGGACATTATCTCCTTCGTGACCGATTTATCATGTCCAATATGACCGTTTATTTTTTTTGACCAAAAAGCATTTACACGCCTTAGTAGAAATGTGCTCCACGCGCTTAATTTATCAAGAATTTTAAATGAATATCAAAGTAATCGTTTCAGTTTCAACTCATGTTGACCCACTGACCTTGATGACACAAAATTTTCAAAATACGGAATGCATATGATAAGTTGAGACTTTAATTTCAGTTATAAAAATTGAGAGAACAGTCATGGAAGTAATTTAATTAGGCATACCCTTAATAGTCTTAGATAAATATGACCACCGATTTAGTATGCAAGTGCGTGCATTTTTTTAAATAAATGAAAACATGGACTAAACTTAAACGAGTGCTCATAAAAATTTCCACCTCTAGCAAATGCTTAATCTTCAATCGACGGAATACTAAGAAACTTGCCTCGTTAATCACACAACTTTGAAAAATGTCAATACCGCAACAGGTGGATTTTGAGGATTTCATAATAATTGATTAACTTGTGGTTTCAGCTAGGGAAATCTTGGGTTTGACGAAATCAGTCGGCAGACTATGAGATATCACGCCACGATAACACACAACATCCCTACCCCTTTCATTGTACAACACTTGACTCCTTATAAACTCGAAGAAAAAGGTGGCCCCGGCATTTGTCGACCCTATGGTCATTCCTTAAAGATCAAAACGATAAAAATGGAGTGTAATCCGTCGAGAGAAACATAGAGTGGCAGAGTTTGAAATGGATTTCGAAACGGAAGGGAAAGTTACGCGCTAGGGCCATCTTGATTCGAGATCACACAACCGCGAAGGGAGGGACAGAGTACTAGAGAGGGGACGGGATGAGAACCAGTAAGAGCCAAGAGGAAAAGGAACGATAGTCACTTATCTTTTTTTATTTCTCATTTCAAAGGTTTCTACTCCTAGGTTGTCCTTGGGATCTCTTACGAATTATGCAACTGGTCTTTCAATTATCTACACTTACCATCAAAAGTGTGTTTGGAAGACACCCTGTGACCATAGGGAAGACAACCAACTTTATTTCGGAAATATAGCGCCTCGTCCCCCAAAGGAAATTGGCGGAAATAAAACTATCAGCTGCGTAAATTATTCACGTTCATAAGCATCCCATAAATACATGTGTCCTTCGTCTAATGGATATTGAAACACAAGCCACCTCAAAAGAAATTTATTGGTGTACGTCAAGAGCGGAAATACCAGACACTTTGAAAATCACAAAAGTTAATGCCCCTAAATTATTCAGAGTCGTTTAGTCATTCAGCGAAGAGAATTTGAGAACTTTGGACGCTCAATGCAAGACAACACAGAACGAACAGATTCTCAATAATAATGCCAATTTAGCAACATGGAATTACGGCGATAATGAGGGATGAGGTCAAACATTTGATCATATCTCACAACACATAGATGGAGACAATTTTAGTTTCTATTTCTATCTAGAGAATTTCTAGTAAAAATGAGACCACAGGGTAAAAAGAAATATTCAGGCGATAGCTTTAACTACATTTTTACCATCAACCACGGAGTATGCTCAAATTAGGCATAGTTTTTAAACAAGTTCAGAGATGCCAGCGGCATTTATGCAGGAAAAAATAATTAGAACGATGACAAGTATTTTCAACATGTAAAAGGAAAGAGTTTTAGTTGACTCATAGCCAAGACCTGAGCTATTTTGTTGAAATAGGGTAGCACTCCCGGCATTAAAAAGAAAGAAAAGGATCTCGAGGTTACGATAAATAATAGACATTTTACTTAAAATTGATCTACTTATTCGAAATTAAATAGTAAGACCTTGAAATAGACAGACTACGTGTATTTAAAAAAATATATATATACGAATAGAAATCTTTAAGAGAACACGCTAAGGTGCTACGAAGCGGTTACCATTACAGAACACAAAAAAAGTCTGTGTAGTTTTGTGATCTCAAATGATAAAATAAAAGCAATGGATTCTGCCGCATAGCAAACCCATAGAGCTCAGGGTGACCTTCGCGTTGGACATCCGCTCAAATAATCTATTGCGTCCCTTTACTCATTCTCCTGTTTTGCTTAACTCCTCGTGAGTTCAAGCATTTCGATTACGTGGCACCGACTCCAATTCATTACCGTCACATAGATGAAGCAGATTACGATCTGAAAAAGACGACCTTGAGATATGCACAGCTGAAAAATTGATGATGCGATACGCTTCGGCGCCGCAATAAAAAAATTCAAGATGCACCTATCTGGACGGGTCTTTTGTCATCAGTTGAGCCATGTTGCATTATGTTATTTCGCAAGGGACAATCTTGGCGAAAATTTAAGGACTAATTTTAAGAGAGTTGTGAAATAAAATTCCAAGCAACTCGCGTTATGCACAATTTTTTTGCTAAGATTATTTTCCCTTATCGGAAAGCTTTCGGATTATATTGTACGGCGTGTCCTAGTCAATTTTCCTAACGGTAACGGAAGATAATAGTTTTAGTACAAAAATTTATAGGGAATTATACTCGTGATAACTTATCTGTCGTGCGTAAATTTTCACACGAACACAACATACCTAACGACTCCGTTGAGGATAACTGAGGATTTAAATCGATTGAAGCGTCAATAGAAAATTCGACTGCCTTCTGAATCCGGTCGTAAGAATTTCCTAATAGACCAGGTTTCATACAGGTATTACAATCAGGATGCATCAAAATTATTGGGATTGTCCATTGAGATGATTAAACATTGAGCACAGTTTCGGGGTTTTATTCGGTGTATTGTACCGAAATTCTCACAACCCGTGGAAACTCCATGAAATTCTAATATATAAAAGAACAATCCTAGAATAGACGCTTAATGACAAACGGAGGTGTAGGTCGCTTGGTGGGAGACACGTGCCGCATTAGGAAATTTCACCTGCTTCACTCTCTCTGTTTCCGCACCATCCTATTCAGCCCCACCCATACTCTCCCCCACGTTCCCATCCCACCCCGAAAATAAACCCTCCACCGCCCTCTCCCTCCGCCATCCCACACTTGTACAATCCCCGGCTCCCTCCCCGTGGGTCACCCAGCAGCCGTCACACAGGCTTGAGTTTCCACTTCAAAGGATGCAATCCGGTTCCGTGGGCGCTCCGCATGTAAGGGAAGGGGGGAGACAGAGGGAAAGAGAAGTGATAGGGAGCCGTATCGGTCAAGTGGAGGGAAAGATTTCACGCGGGGAGAAGAAAACGACGAGCTGGAGACGCACGCGCGCCATATCGCGTCAACGCGCTTCCTTGGGCCGACGGGGGCGACTCCCATGCCTATCAAGGGCCCTCGGAACCGACCGACACAACCCTCCTGGCCAGGAGCGTCAGCCGGGTGCCGTCGGAGCGTCATCTCACCACTTTAATGACGCAACTCCAGATGGAATGCAAATGACCTTCTAGTATTGAAGGTCACCGACGTGGGATTTTCACCCGATGGAGCGCAAGGAAGATTACCGATTCTTTATTTTTCGTCTCTATGGCCCCCAAGGACTCTCCCCGGGCCTCGAGTCGAATAGCCTTAGGTAACTGGAATACTTTCAATGCCAAGATCCTTCTAGGGAGAGGAGACGGTTGAGGAAAGCCCTGTGATGGCTGAAAAACGCTACATCCTTCGTTTTGCTCTCAACGGAGAACCGACATCACCAGGGAACCTCAAACCTCTGGGCTAATTCATAGGCGGAGAGAGGTATGCGAAGGGTTTTTTTATGATGGCAATATGTTTCCAAATATGGAGATGGAATAAATAGCGGCGGACTAAGAATCACTGGGGTTCTCAGAATACTGGAGTTGGGAAATCGATTCGAGATGCAAGGAGATGAATGGCAATGAAATACGTCGTCACGCAATTGTATGTTCACAATCCCGTGGAGGCAACTTGGAGAAGGGATTTGCGTAATCAAGTAACGTATTTTATGATCTAAAGATATATGGATACAACTACAGACGAATCCAAAGAGGATTCAGTATTTCTGCCGAAGAATCGAATGGCTATCCATAAATATTGAAGCGTAACATGCTGCCGTGGTAACCGATAACGCAACAGTGTTCCAAAATTGAGGTACGTCATCATCTGAATCAGACACTTTGATCGTGATTGCTGTTTTAAGATTCCGCATTTAGTTTCTGCATAAGTCACAACATAAACCACTGACCGACTAGTTCACAATTATAGAACATACTCTTTTTTTTGAGAAAATGGATCGATAAATACCTATATTCCCTAGTCCATCATCAGTTTCGTAAATTATATTAATTTAAATACTTTTCTTGCAAATCACATTAACAGAGTACACTTGAGTAAATTGTTTAACTATTAATTAAAGGATGAAAAAGAGAGAAAATGTTTACTAAGGATAAGATGAGCTTAGATGGGAGTTAGAAAGAGGATAGGCACGCACGACGTAATAGTATTAATGAGGTCGACAGTCGAACGGAGAGTATATATATACAAATTTCTATTTATGTATTATTAGGTAATCTACCGGTTAAGGTAGGTTTTCGGAATATATATATATATATATACACACACACACATATATACTCTCCGTTCGACTGTGGACCTCATTACATATATATATATATATATATATATATATATATATATATATATATATATATATATTTCAACCAGAATGTACATGTTTGTGCAGTTTGATTTTGTGGATGATCAAGCTTTATTTATCCAGATAGTCAAGGGGTTACAATCAACATGAGGCGCACTAAATAATAATTGGGATTGTCACAAGAATTAATCATAAGATAACGAAAGTAATTGGATGCAGGAGTTACTAAGAGGCAGTGGGATTTTGAAGACTGTACTGGAGGGAAGAATGTAGGGAAAGTTAAGCAGATGGAGGAAATACTTAGTAATTTTGGATGAAAATAAGGGAGGTAGAAAGTACTTAGTGCGAGTTTATATATAGTATGGGGCTTAAGGACATTTGCACAATTTTAATTAGGGTTTATGGCTATAGCAGTGTGTGGCATTAGGATGCATAAAAAAAACTTACCCTAATCAGATAGACTAATGTTAATAATAATAGAGTGCACACATATGGAGGAAAAGACAGGCAACACGTCTCACGGCCGACGAAATCAAAAACCTGTTCGTGCACCAAGAGCGCAGTAAAAAAAAAGATGAAAGGGGGCTCCCTGCTGTTAGAGGAGCATATTTCTAGGACCAAGGATTCGGATGCCTAACAGAACGTATGCCCTTCATTATTCAGAAACGAGCCGCCCAACCTTAGGAACACCTGCACAGTTCGGAGAATATCCTCAACAAATCAACAGACAGGTCACATAAATTAATTTCCAATTTTTTATTCCAATTATTCTCAGGAGTTAAGATCCTTCAGTGTATTATGTCGACATTTACCTTTGCTTAAATTTCAATCCGGCGAAAATATTAAACCAACTTGGCTGCCGCCATTATTTTGCGGTGGCCAAGTTTGTTATCACTTTAAAAATAGTGTCATCAATTGTCACCCACACAAATATGACATTTTTTGGCTCATTTCTCCAATGGTCTAGCCTGATCATATTTCAATAATTTTCCGCTTCAACATTAGCCATTCCATCCTGATAATGATAGATCGAATGACCTGATTGGAAAGAAGTTTGAAGAAACAACCAAGGTTGTTCTGCTACCCTCCTAATGGCGACAGAAGTGTTTTTTTCAAAAAAGTGTATTGCTGCTTAATTCCAACGCCAACAATACAGTCACAACTTCAAAATTTTAATTCAACAACGCTTATATTGATACAGTTCATATTGCCAGTGAAGAACCTCGAAATGAGGAAACTCCAGGCATACACATTCCCACTCTCGGGCCTCCATGTTAGGAACTGTAATGAATGAATTGCAATCAAAAGGAGAGAGTGCTAGTTTTTAAAAATGAAGAGAAAATAAATATGACGGAATCTGAAATAAATATTAATTCAACCGATAAAAATTCAATTGCGAATTAATTCTCGTGCATCCACACATTTTGAACGGATAGGTCACCCCATCGTGATTATTTGAACAAGTGACTGTCACCTGTTAGCCAGGCCGTTTGGTTTTAGCGTTGAATACTTTCATTAAAAATAATAAATGTAAGAAATAAACATAAGATAACACAAAAATAAGATATAAACCAAATAATTATCTCAGTTTATTAATTCTAAAATTATTTAAGACGGCCAGCTATTTCTATTCGCCTTCTTTTAGTTCTGTCGTAATTCCTCTTGCTAAGGAACAACTGGACAACATAATTCACCATCGGTCATTTGCTGTAGATTTTTTCACGATCGACGATTTCTTAGATCACAGCCTTCAGTAAATCGTGTGCCTCAAATTGTGCCAAATTCTGCACATCCTATTTTTACGTCAGTACCTTCCATAGATTTCTCACTTCTCATACTATTCAAAAATCTTATTGTTACGAGTAAATTGTGATTTTATCTCTTACTATCTTCCATCCATATGCATTTCCATGTCCGCTTTTCTCTACTTTTCACTATTAATGCTATCATCCACTTTTAAGCGTCATGGGAAATTAAACCCCTTATATGCAGAAGCTCGTTTTTTTTGGTATTAGTAGTAATTTTTTCTAGACGATAGTCCTCTAATATCTGGCGCTACTTTGCTTATTACTACCTCCTAATAGTTTGTATTGGCAGTAAACCTGCGGCGCAAGTAGTAAATTTCTTTATTTGTTCAACTGTACCATACCCTTGATTTATTTGTTTCCATTGTTCTTTCAGGCAACATTTTTATAGGCAGGAGCCCATTGCGTATGTTCCATTGTTGTCGTTTACCCTGTACTTAGGTGAACTGAACTGGTTTCCTGTGACTGCTATCACTACCATTTGGACTTCTCCCACCACTGCTATAATAGCTATGCCGTAAGCAGGAAGATTTGAATTTATTAAACACGTCGATCATCGAGGTCATTTTGCATCTTACTCACCCAATTATTTTGGCACTAAAGCAATGTCGTCAGAATAGATTAGTATACCAATTATTTCCCCGTATACCCAGACGTAAATCCACACAAAACTGTATACTAATATAGATAATTCAATATTTACTACCACAAGTTTTCAAAATTTACAACTTTCCATATTACGTACTCAGAATAGGGTCAACATCAAAATGAAACATTTTTCAATAAAAATAAATAACTAAGGTCCCATTGTCAATGGCTTCGCAATACAAACTTTCAAATAATCATCCTTTTCCCCCCGGAAATGCATTTAATCTAAAGCACAGTACCTAAGGGAGACTGATTCTTAATTTTAGTTGAATGTGCCAGCACTCCCTTAATAAATCAAAACCATAGCCCGCGCCAAAATTCTAAAAATCTGATTGCAAATCAATAAAATGTATCATTATCACTGAACACCATGATACTCGTAATGCAAGAATTTTTAATTAATTAGAAATTTCATTTGATCACAATTTCGTCCAACAAATACTGGGGTTGTTACACTACCTTGATAAATTTGTTCAAGCTAGATCCAACGTGCCCTTAAACGTAAGGAAGAGCCTATTACATACAAACTACTGCAAACACACACTAAATACGCAATCCACAATAGAAAAGTTAAAATACTGTTGATACATATATTAACATTGAATTTAAAGATGAATATTTCAACTTAAACAGAAAACACATTTGAATTAAACCATCGCTCTAAATACTCCATTTCATCGAAATAAGGACTCTTAAAAATTGCAGAACAATTGCTCCGACTTTTGCGAATTCTTTCCGGTCTTCCAAGTTTATTACGTGAAGTAACTCTTCACTACGAGTAGACCACACAACGTGTACAAGCACGTAAAGGCAACAGAGGAAAATATTCAACTCTTGCCTTGACAAAGACTTCTCACGCATTCACGCTACACGATACCTTTGGCTTGATTTTTTTGAGAGACGAGGTTGGATAAATTGAGGTCACTCCTCTGATCTGATGTGTGTTGAGTTAATGGGAATAGTTTAAAGCGAATAAAAAAGTGACAAGAAGGATGGAGGCAATGCGACAGGACTTCTTGGTTCCTCAGCGGGAAGTTGATTTCTCCTCTTACCCCTTTAACATTGTAGGCCGCTTTCTTTTTTTTTAATGAAGATTAAGGTGATTGAATTGTTTTCGCCATTGTATTCTATTCTCGCATTACTCCAGTTTAGAGCGTTTGCCTGCGTCTCACAGTAGAGATATTAGTATCGCATATTGCATCGACTGGGGAATGCAATGGAAAAAGTCAATATATCATTGACAAAGTTGTGATCAACCTGGATGTTTAATTATCGGTATGCGATCGCAAATATTAGCGTATTGTCATGCCTAAAGTAACTGCCCCACCCCCTGATCGTGACTTTCAGGGTATTAACATAGATGCAGATGAATAACACAGTAATCATATTCAACATTTCGAATATTAAAAATGAGGTGAAACGATTTGATAGGGGAATCTTGACGGAAAACTGAGAGAAAGATACAATACTCGTAAACCATAATAGAGAATGATGGTGGTACTCTTCATGGCAAATTCTTACATAAAATGAAAGGCATGATTCTGTGTAAGGCTAAATCGAATAATGAGTCAAGTTTACTGAAAAACAAATCATAACTCACATATTTATCTACCGGTAGTGTCGTAAATGAGTGAAAGGAACATCGGAAGTTTACCATTAAAATCACGTAAATACGTTCACTTCTCAATTATTACCATTTTTCTAGCCAGTGAAAGGAAAATTACTTAACCCGAAGGCCACTTAATGTATATTAACATACATTAAATTTCAGTATAACAGCGTTGTTACACATTCAAAAACTGTACAGTAAGTAGATATATACAGTAATAAAAACGAATTCAAGCTTCCACCTCCTTTACTTTTACCATACGCGCAGCCAGTAATATTCACAAATGGCATCAGTTTCAACTTCAATAAAAAGAAGACGGTTTGATATATATGTGATAATACGAGGTTGGTTTTGAGGGAGTAGATAAGGAGCATATTAACAATCGCTTCGCATCAAACTTTTGAAATGTATTGCAGTTCTGATTTTAACTGTTATATTTTTATCGAATGCTGTATTTTTATTATTGGGAGAGAATAAATACGATATTTATATGTACAAGAAACCGTCTCTATTAAAACTGTGTTAACATTCCGTAGTTAACACAAATTATGCCATGAATCACGTTCATTAGTACAGAAGTATTTGATGAAGAACTTATACAATGACAAATCATTATCACAACAATAATTGAATTGTGAAATGACTAAACATATGAATGAGATCACATGCAATTCATATTTTGATAGGAAGACGGAAAAAATATACGGTTTTTTTATTTCTCTCCATCCTCGACTAAAATACACGAATTTTATACCAAATAATCCAATAAAAAAGAGTTGATTTTGGTAAATTGAGTTAGATACAACTCTGCTCCCCATTCAAATAAGCACAATTATGTTTTGGTAACGCACACTACAAATTCATTCTGTTTTCTCTTCTGCTGAAAGAACATTCCGAACAGATTACTTACGTCTTCATTTCATCATGCAATATTTTCTGGCAGCAAAAAGTTGAATAAAACCAATATTTTAACAGGATTATACAAGTGCCCGGAGTGACGAATACGAAGATATTTAAGGACTGAGGAAAATGAAGTTCAATATACGGCGAGACAAAGGGAAATAGCCTAATGATGCCTAACAACAAAAGATAGGGATGAGAAGGCGGAGGTGATGACTAACACTTAAGAATGAACGGAATGAAAGCAAGGAAGGGAGAGAGTGATGCAGGCTCGACCAATTATAGTTGAGCACCACATGCTGCGTGGGAAGAAGGCGGAGAGACGTCACTTAAAAACGAACGAGATTCGTGGAAACAGGTTTGTCATCTTCTCTGCCTATGCATTTCGTCGGCAATACAGCACACATCGATGTTAAGGGGGATGGCTCCACCAGATGGAGATTTGCCGGAGTTCAACGTTTTCATTCCGTTTAGAGCTTATGAAGATACTTCAGAAGACTCCGTACCACGCGCATTCTCTTTCGTGGAAACAATTCGGAGTAAGACTAATGGTCTGCGCAGTAATCAGCATTCATTGAAGGCCCGTTTTAATTAGAATTCGAAAAAATCCAAAACTCGTAGACTAATACAAAGTATGCTTTTACTATGAATGTGGCATTCTATCCTTAGTCACGTAACTAAAATTCCTTTCATCAGCGCTTAACAAGTTCTTAACAGACAGTAGTTCTCTCGTATCTATCGACATAAAAGCTTCGTAAATTTCAGGCCTCAGCGGATAAGAATATATCTCACCCTTTAAATAACTAACTGGTGTGTAGATAAGGTTTAACAGCTCTCCACTCCGCTCATGTTTCCATTGTATCCTTAAGATAAATTTCCCTACCTACCTACAACTCACCCAATGCGTTTTACGTACCCAGCTCTTGGTTTGTTTCTGTGAAATGTTTTCTATCCCATTTTTCACTCGTCAATGTGTTCAGGAGTTGACCCATTCCATAATATCTTTTCCATTCTTTTTACCATTGTTTTCATCCAACTTTTTTCTCGGACAACTTTCACTTTAGCGTTCCATCAAGCCCATTTAATAACTATCATTTTTTATATAGAATCAATATTGCTTTCGAGCTTCTATTTTTTATTTACGTTACTGTCCCTTCCTCAAAAAATATAGTAAAATTATTTAGACAAGGGAATTGTGGTGCAAACGTGATTTGGACAAAGGTACTTTGCTATGTCGGGCGGCTCATCACGTTAGTCTACCAGTGTGAAACGAGTCCCCTGGGTTACACTTCAGGGGATGCCTTTGGAAACACTCAGCTGAAATACAAGCGATGTGAATTATGCGTGAGCCGTAAGGCCTAGTACGAGTACAACAGTCACTTTCACCTATAAAAAACGCTAATTTTGTGAAGAAACGAAATGATAAATTGATACACTCAAATGAATTCTCGTTTATATTACTCCATGACCCAGACTGCGGTGGTTTTAAGATCCAAATTCTTCAGCATACCTCTCCAAAGCAAAGTAACTCGTGCATAACAAAATCAAGTCTTACCCCAGCGAATCAAGTAAAAATTATTTAAACATAGGAGTGTCCCCAAATTGTTTAACATACGAGCCCGTTAAATACAATTTCCCTCTCTTCACGCATTTGATCAGCTTGGGATCGTAATTAATAGCAATGACTTTGATGGGAATAAAAGGAACGAATTGAACCAACAGAAAGAATGATGGAAAAATAATTAAGTAAAAGGTCGCTTCCATATTAACTTCTTTCCAATTGCAGCGACTGCAGATGGTGTGTATTAAATTTAATTCCAACACACGCTACATCACGTTTTGCCCGGAGATTATCATAACAGCTCCACCAAATAGCCAAGAGTAATCGAGGACGATACTTTCCCAGCGAAACAAATACGAGTTTAAAATCGTTCTCCTCAGGCAACCATGATGAAGCAAAATCGAAGACGTTCTCAAGCGCGTAAAAAATACACAGATGAGGAAATTTAGACCGAAGATCGACTCCCGTCAAAATGTCGCGAAGAGGCGTGAGAATTTTTTTGCAAGAAAATTTGGAGTCCGTGAACCCGACACTCCGGTTACCACAGTTTAGAGACGTCAATCCAATTTCACGCGGAGCCAAATACCTCATTACTATCCCGAAAGGAAATAATAGCATAATGGGAAATACCGTAAACCGGAATAACAATCAAATCCTTGATTACTTTTAAGCCATCCTCCCGTTCTTCGGATGAAAAACCATCAACTTTCCAGAAAGGTGAGAAATCGAGTTATTTCGAAAAAAAAACATTCGGCGTTAACTGCATATGGGAAAATTTTGCTATTATTCCCCGGCTATATTACGTCGCGGTTTCAATTAACCAACTTGCTCCGATCCCAAACTCGCTCGCTGCAAAATAAAACTTTTTGTCGAAATTCATTTGGCGTCAATGATTTACCGTTTCGAAACGATGTTGGGAGCCACGAGGAAGTTTTCATGGCACTCAAACAATTTGGAAAGTTTGATGATTAGACTTGGGAAAGCACATTTACCATTGATTTATAGACTCAATTACATTGCTCAGCTCATCGTTCTGAGAGGAGTGAGTTGGGGGCATATTAACCTAATTGAACAGCTCAACTAAAAGATTTTTAACATGTGGTCGATTCGGTGCTCCAATAGGCGCTCACTTTGCAGCAAACACTAAAATCACCTTTTTTTCTCGAGGATAAGCTCAAGACACAAGACACAGACCTGAGGCAAAGAAGAGGGCATTACGTTAATGCCATCCTTTGTAAGATACGGCAACAGATTCATCGGGGATCGGAATATGATGCACAAGTTATCACTTTTACGCTAAATCAGTATACCCAGTGGAGAGGTCTCAGGAAAGCGACCTTTTACTCATGTTCCATCATCCTTAGGACTGCAAAATCTAAAGAAATGCAACATCATCATCATTTGAGAGAAAAAGATGATGTTCCAAACACTACTTTATACAGCATATGAGATTACCAAGTTACGGAGTTATCATTTCATTAAAGGGAACAAATCGTCGGTATGTAATTGCTACCGGGAGGAGATGCTAATGGCCAAAGTCACCCGGATTGGTAAGTGTGGAAATAGAAAACACAGAGGCAATTAACGACCTATGTGTTATGTTATTTTACGTATGTGTTGCTGTGAGGTAGCATCTCTGGAAGACTAGGTTGATTCAATTATAAAGATTAAATGGCATAGAAAATAAACTCGTATTCTCTCGCCATCGAGATCTCAGACCCTATTGTCTGAGAATTTTAAAAAATCTACAAGAAAATTATACAAAACTGATACAATTCACGCAACTCCGCTCGGATCATGAAAAATTAATACAGGCGTTTTACAACTGACAAACAATCTGGACTAGAAGCAATGGTAAATAGAACGAATAAATACTACAACCTCAACGCGACCTTAATCTTGATTTCGAGGAAATAATATTAGTCCTTCACCCTATCTGCCAGTCAGACTATGTTGACAAAATTAGAGGTAGACTGACGAACAATTTAAAATCGCGGAATCCTTTTAAATAACTAGCTCAATCCACCACAACAAGAGAGCTGCATGATCGAATTAATATCAACCGTCTATTTAGATGACTCCTTCTTTTCCTTTTTTTCTGACTGATGTCTTAACACTCCTGCAGACCAGCTCCGGAGGAGTATTGTAAGAGAGTGTTAATGTTGGAGTCACACAAGTAAACTTCCATGGAATGTACGATTATTCTTTAGTAAATGAAACGTACATGTCCACTATTTAGCTTAAAAAAAAACAATTTACTTCTACGAAATGAATTACCATCACGAATCAAGATTTTGAAGGTACAGTGCGCCGAAAATCGTTGCTCTTAATAGAAAACAAACAGTTATACCTACTGAGAGTTTTTGCATCCATCAATCATCAATGCTGAACTATCATTTTACGAAGCTAAGTACACTTAGAAGAAAGACTTAAGTTAAAATTTTAAAGTTTTATAAGAAACCCTAACTACTCTACATCTACACAATACCCCGCAAGCCTCTGCAAAGGCGTGTGGCAGGGGTGTTAGGCCACCACCCGTAAAAGGGAACAAAATTACATGTAAAACATGAATAAGTGCGTATAAGTAAATCCATGTGATGATTATAACGCATTACAATACCGTTCTTCACTAGCTCTCCCGTCACAGAAATCATAAACTCCACATTACATTCTTCGATGAGAGCAGGGAGGATGGGGAGAAAAGAGAAATGTTGCCAACCAAATAAGAGGAAAATTCACGGCAGACTCGATCATTTATGCCTTGAATTTCAACTCGGACGATTATCTCTTGAACTTCACTTTCTGAACTTGGCCCGTATTAAGGAATAATATTACAAATAAAAATCTGAGCCATAAATATTTTCAACAAATTTGAATGAATATATGGGTATGGATCTAGTTCTAAAATTACTTAGGATTATTTGCAGGGAATGCGGTTCGTCTAATTAAGCACAACATACATAAAAATCCCATGCTTCAATTGAAGTTGAGGAGAGCCAATGAGGAATGTTTAAACATTGTCGAATATCTGTGACATAGTCTGAGTGCCCAACCGCCAACAGACGGCGCTAAAGAGACCACAGGGAATATGAAATATCCATTTACACCACACCCTTCATATCGCCTTCGCGGCAGTATGGTAAGAATATAAGGCCATAATCCTTTCATTACGCCACTTTTGGAAAGTAACCAGTTGTTTTATGAAGTGTTAATCATTGGAAATCATTAGTGACAGATGGTGGCAAAACTCTCCTCATTACAATTTCCTGGGCAGCTCAAATTCGGATACATAAACCCCAACATCGCTTTCATTAGCAAACTAATATCCTGTACCTTTCCAAAACCTTTAGTCTCACATTGATTTTAGGTGCTCGCATAATACAAGTACTTTCTATTCTTTTTCATCGTTCTATTCTACATCGTGACCAAATCAACTTTTACGTGATGCTCTCAAATGACACATTCCGGTCGAAGGAACAAATGCTGCTTTCAGAGTCTGACTCCTGCGACCAAATGTCGGGAAGGCGATTCTCTGAAGGCTACCCGGAAAGAAATCCGTGGCCAGTTAATTTACAGCGCTTATGCCAAAGGTTAATTAGCCCTGCGGGGAGCCTCGGAGAGGGAGCGAGGTGAAGGTGGACTCGATGCATCCAAAGCAGAGTCTCATACAATGTAAGATCAGTGGTGTGAGAGGGAACATAAGAATTGGGATCTTTCGACGAAGGAAAGCGTTAATTGCATCGGTTTGGCTTGGAGATGGGGTGTTTGTATCCTTCGGGGATGTAATGGAGTTGGCAATGGTGTGGGCAGATGGAAAGAAGTGTTGAATTTAACCGAGGAACGCGGTTGACCTCTCGTAAAATCTCAATGCTAAGTCCGCGACCCACTTGGATACCACAAAAAAACACGCAGTGCACTCCCGTTTTCACTGAAACCCATTCTTTATTCCCTCCCTCACTCACTACACTCCAATGCGATTCTTAGAATATCTACTTGAGCAGCAAGCCACTGGAAACCACACAAGTGAAATTGGAACGGTGTTATTTTTACCAATCAGAATAGGTAAAAGAACCAAGGCCAACAGTGAAAGTATTTTCATTGGCATCATTATTAAAATACGCATAGAACTTTGCGAACGACGTTATGTGGCATCGGTAATATTTGTTGCTCTAGAGAATAACAGGATAAAATTAATTATCAGCGAACACATCTTGTTTAAATCTTAGTTAAAGGAGTGATTAAATGTATTTTTATCAGAAAGTGACTTGATTACAGGGAAAACGAAGTTAAAATACAAACCACACAGTTTAGAACACTTTAAATGGGCAATATTACAGCTAACTATTTACGTTAACATTTTTCGTACAACTTTCAAAAAACTGCGGGAGATGCCGCAACAGCAACTTTTAACGGAGTCATCCGCTAATATACATTTCTATGCAATAATTTCAGAGTGTAAAAATCTTTAACCCCGGTCAAGGTGAATGATTTTTACACTCTGAAATTGTTGCATAGAAATATTTTCGTATAAATATGCGGATAATTCTTCAAGACCGATCTTTGATAAGACGAATGATTTTTACAGCATCTGTAAAAATCATTCCTCCAGTTTCTTGGAATTTGTCAAAGCTAAAACACCCCTTGCGTTTAAAGTTGGCTTTAACCTGGACTGAACTGTGGCACATCACGAACGACTACGAATGCCTGTGACACTGCATGCACGGTATTTCGTCACAACAGCTTGTTTCTTTTAAAGCCCCCGAAAATCACGGAGTGAAAGAGCGGCCTGATATCGAGGGATCCGGGTTCCCGGTCAAGGCGAATGATTTTGACACACTGAAATTGTTGCATCTATCCATCGCGTTATTTAGCATCAGGAGCAGGAATCGCAGTTAAGGTCTAATAAAACTTTTAGAAAAATTATACGCATATAAAAAAACCATAAACACAGCAATCAACCCGAAGGTGGGTTTGGTAGGTTTTGGTAGAATTCACCCAGTACTAAGCCCGATGGCGTGTGAATATTCACACATCAGGGTAGGGGGGCCAGTTCCTTTCCCTGTGCCGGTTATGGTTTCCCAGGAAGATTTGGTACCTGAAAAATCATATAGCTTGGGTGGAGCTGCAGGTGCCCAGAGTGACGCCCGGGAATCGAACCCGGGCCCTCCGGTAAATAGAGTCCAACCCTCTACCCCCTGGACTACCGCGACCCTATACATATATATATATAAATATATATAAATATATATATATATATATATATATATATAAACACACAAACACTAGGTTGATAAATATTAAACACACAGAAACATAAAAGAAGGACACTTACAGTAGATATTTACGTTTTGACGGCACGGCCGTCGTCATCAGAATTCACCCAGTACTAAGCCCGATGGATTCGTAGTATGTATGAGGAAGGAATCTGGCCGGAAGATTTTGTGAGATCGGTGTTAGTTCCTATTCCAAAAAAGGCAAAGGCTTCGTCATGTGAGGATTACAGAACAATAAGTTTAATATCCCACGCAGCTAAAGTTATTCTCAGGATCATCAACAAAAGAATAGAGAGTAAGGCAAATGATTACTTAGGGGATGATCAGTTTGGGTTCAGGAAAGGAAGAGGTACGCGGGATGCCATTGCAGTAATGAGATCACAAGTCGAGAGGAATATAGAATACAATCAGGACGTTTTTGCCTGTTTTGTAGATTTCGAAAAAGCGTTTGATAGAGTGAATTGGGAAAAATTAATGCGTGTATTGCAGAAAATAGGAATGGATTGGAGGGACAGGAGACTGATCCGCAACCTGTACATGTCTCAGACTGCTCAGGTGCGAGTGGGGAACGGAGAGTCCGGATGGGCAGTGGTAGGAAGAGGTGTAAGGCAGGGCTGCCCATTATCACCGGTGCTGTTCAACGAAAATGTGGAGGAAATGATTAAAGAGGCATGGGAAGAACTGGAGGTAGGAATGAAAGTCGGAGGGGAATTCGTAAAATCGGTTAGGTTTGCTGATGACCAAGCATTAGTTGCTCAGTCAGCCAAGGGGTTGCAAGCATTGTTGAGTGAATTGGAGGTTCAGTGCGATAAATATGGGATGAGAATCAATATTAATAAAACAAAGGTTATGCGATTTTCCAGAAAGAAAAAGGCTAAGCTAAATATTAAAATAGGCGGGGAAAGAATAGAGCAGGTAGAGCAGTTTACATATCTCGGAAGTGTTTTGGACCAATGCGGTCAAAGTGGTAGGGACGTATGGAGAAGAATTGCGCTAGGCGAGGAGGCTTTCTCAAGGAGGAGGGAGTTGATGACGGGGACATTGAGTAGGGAGGTTAAGACAAGACTCGCAAAAACTCTGATATGGAGCGTAGCTATGTACGGCGCGGAAACGTGGTCGCTGAAGCAGGAGGATAGACGTAGATTGGAGGCTTTTGAAATGTGGGTGTGGAGAAGAATGGAGAAGGTGAAATGGACCGAAAGGAAAACAAATGAGGAAGTACTAAAAATGGTGGGGGAGGAGAGGGGTTTGTTGAGAGAAATCCTATGGAGGCAGGAAAAATGGATGAAAGGCGTATTGAGCGGTAGTGGAATGTTGAAGAGGGTAATAGAGGGGAGAATGTTGGGCAAGCGTGGTAAGGGTAGGAACAGGATAGGGATGTTGGACGGGATGAAGGGAGGAAAGAAGTACACCGAGATGAAGAGGGACCTGATATAGATTAGTTTGCTAGGTGGGGAGTCACAAAATGTTTATTTGATAGTTGTGTCCATCAAAAAACCTACCTTAACCGGTAGATTACCTAATGAATAAGCCCGATGGCGTGTGAATATTCACACATCAGGGGAGGGTAGATTCTGATGACGACGGCCGTGCCGTCGAAACGTAAATATCTACTGTAAGTGTCCTTCTTTTATGTTTCTGTGTGTTTAATATTTATTAACCTAGTGTTTGTGTGTTTGTGCGTCGCCGGAGTGCGTCATTTTCAAGTTTATGTAATTATATATATATATATATATATATATATATATATATATATATATATATATATATATATATATATATATATATAATTTAAACGAAGGAGCGAGATGTCGCTAGTTAACCACAACACTCGTGTTCAACATTTTTGATGGCCAAACCACCTACCTCTGGGGAAAGAGGCGACTCTTAACTTCCTTGGAAAAGTTACTTCTATC
Organism: Hetaerina titia; assembly: GCA_037158775.1. Classification (NCBI taxonomy): domain Eukaryota; kingdom Metazoa; phylum Arthropoda; class Insecta; order Odonata; family Calopterygidae; genus Hetaerina; species Hetaerina titia. The sequence goes on from CM073773.1 coordinate 56,506,719, forward strand.
CCCAGAGTGAGGTGGTTTGGCCACCGAAAATTTGCAATACGTGTGTATGCCATTTTTGTGTGTTTCTCCGTGTTTTTGTTGACTAGTGATATTGGGCCCTTCGTTTACGTCATCACTCACATCCTTGAGACATTCTTACAAGATTCATGTGTGTGTGTGTGTATCCTAGACTACCCTGTCCAAGAAATACGGGAATTGAGGCAATAAAAACTTTATTTTCCAAAATTAGTCTACATCGATTTTGTCCCCTTCAAAGTACTCTCTATTTGTTGCTATGCACTTATTCTAGCTTCTTTTCCACTGTTTAAAGCACCCTTGGGAGTTTTCGCAGATAGGCTTTATAGTTTTCTATTCGTTTCTTGCTCTTTTGTGTCCACATCTTCCCAATGATGTCCCTCATCACATTTTTGCATTCTGGGAATAGGGAAAGGTCGCAGGGGGCGAGATCTGACGAATAAAGAGGATGACCAAGGATGGTGATTGAATTTTTTTGTTAAATTATAAACGATTTCTTCCAAGTAATCGATTTCGGCAGTTATTTTGGGCCAAAAGCACCAATTTCGCAAAAATAATTTGAAAATAAATCTTCAAGCTCCTGTAATCGTAAAATTGCACAAAAAAAACATTCCCATTAAAGAGTTTTTTTTGCTTCTTAGAAGCTATTAAAACTGTATACGACGTACGTCTCTGCTTTTAGGAACGGCTGTAAAGGGATGGGCAAACGAATTGCTGGAGCAAAAGGAGCATAAAATTTCCCCAAAAAGTGGAATAGCTCCAAGAACTAAAAATCAGTTGCAAGATTTTAAAAGTCCTGGAGTGAAAACGGTGTCGTGATAGCATCGGCATGGTATTCCGAGCACAAATGGTCTCAAAGAACCGCTACGAGTCGAACTGGCGATCCACTTCGTCGCAGTACACTCGGAACCCAGCCAAAGGTCACTTCGAGAATGTGCCATGCAAAAAATATGGAAGACTCACCGAATCGCCAGCAGATCGGAAATGGGCCTCGGGTTCGTTGAGTGGCACTGGGCCAGCGGAGGAGGAAAACATGGCGCAAGCCAGTGGGATTCAAGAACGGTTACGCGACGGAGGAGGCTGGTGGAGGAGGATTTGGCCGACTGAAATAACATCTCGGTCCAGGTCGAATGCTAAGAAGTCCCACGTGCTGAGACCTCGATATTAGGGGCAAGGAAATGAAAGATGTCACCTTCTGTACACACAGGGGTGCGCCAAAAACGTGCCTCTCAATTGCTCAGCTAGTAGGTTTACGGATGATTTTCCAACTTTGCACCCTTACGAGTCAGCGAATTAAAGACTTGATGAGCATGCGAGCGTGTTAAATAATGCCACAAAATGTTCCTAAATGTAACCTAAATCCTTCGCTATTGAAGACGCAAGGATTTTTCACGGCCTAGAGGTAAATAATGTAGCGAAACGAATTTTGTGTTGGTAGAAATGTTGTGCGCCCATGATGAATAACAATACATGAGGAACAATATTTTTTCAGAAATATACAAACCCTGACCAAAATTCTAACTGCCTATGATGGATTTTTAAAGTAAAGAATGCATGGAAACGTAAAAACTCTTTAAAAATAAAAAGAACAACCCATTCGGAGAGTTGAAATGAACGTGGCTGAGCATGCAAAGCACTTCGGTGTTACCCTACCTCGAATTTAGCATAAAAAGATTATGTTGTCATTAAATAATGGGCAACTCTGAAAGAACTTACAATATACAAGCGCATGGCTGAAAATACTAACGACGAGAGCGTTTAGGATTACACTACAGTTTCACGATAATAGACCCCACAAAGAATGCGTAATGAGTATTTTGGATCTCTATAGGCCGAAAAAGGGAAAAGACAAAGGGAGTAAAATAAGCAACAAATGATTCTCCTTGACTAACTTGTTATCTTGATCCTATGATAAATTAAAATATGAATGTATAAAAGAACACAGGTAATAGTTATGACAAGGGTATAGCAAATCGACGGGACGAGGATAGAGGGTGATGGAAACTGGGGAAGAAAAAAACTTAACAAGTCCATCACCAATGGTATACATTAAAATTCACAATGAATTAACATCCGTTGTCACATGATTGATTTCGCTATCATTAATTTACGATATGACTTTAAGTCAAGCCTCAGAGCGCCTTGACCGACCGAGCAACACTACTACAGCTATTAGGTACGATATATTGTACTCGTATACTGTAATGAGTTTCACGGGAAAGTCGTCATTTAAATGTAATAAAAACATGGTCCCGATAACTAACAATTCAGTCCAGAATGGTTGACACTTAACTGCAACCAGATGGCTTCCTTGAATGTTTTATTCGGCGTCAAATAAAAAACTGACGCCAATTAAAGTAAAATTAATATACATTTTCTACTCTAACCGAACTGCTGACCGATCTCCTCTGCGCTTTGAGTCACAGCGCATCTACCCACCACTCTGTTTGATTTGATACCAACATCACCTTTACCAAATCAGTTTGTCGTCGATTAATTCAATATCCAGGCTTTTTGGGAAAACAAACTCGTTTCATAACACTTGTGGTGTCCATGGCTAAGCTACTCGTCTACCCATAGGTTCGCCATCTATCAGTGGTTTGCATGCCATATGGTCCCAATTCAATCTTGGGAAACGCACCGAAATGTCCTTAATGATCAACGCAGAAATATATTAATTATATACAACTGTAACTATATTTCCATGTCGTGGTGACGAATATGATTCCTATACAATATAAACACGAGGAAAAACATGCATTTGCATCTCCAGGTATTTTCAATAAAGGGTCGATGGCTAAAAATAAAAGCAGAAATAATCGTCCTCGGTCATCAGATTGGAAATTTCAAAAGCCTGATTAATTACCAAGTAAAATATTCATTACTTTTCAAGGTCTACGTTCTGATTGCAATAATTTATCTTCACAGAATGGAATACTATTCTCGGAAGGCAATTCACACTGAGAAATGTTGGGTAACAAAACTGGATATTAAAGTGTTGAAATCTACATTGAACCCTCAATCTGCCGGAGGAATCCATGTACGTAACTTTATAATAAACTCAAGATTATGGGCTCGTATGGAAGAAATATTTTTTAAAGAAGTAATTACTTATTTAGGAGCATAACCATTATCCACCCTTAGTGGATTTATTCTAGTGACAAAACTGGTGGTGGATAAAAATACTCGAACATTTAGAACTTGTTTCTAACCTCTTTAGATTTGATAGCGTCAAGATTTTACTAGATTCTGAATTTGCCATAAGTTCGCCGAAGTCAAATAAGGAAGGAATAACAGCTTGACTAAACCGCAGACGAAATCACCAGCATTTGATCCGCTAAGAGTTTCTTAGTTTGTGATCTGGGATGATGTACGTAAGATTGATGACGGCGTAGTAAAACTGTCAGAGCAAATTAACGACCACTCGGACAAAAGCTATTTGACCTAAAAATCTTTCAACACTATAACGTTTCAAAGGCGACGTCATCCAGGATAGCCGTGGACATGCCCTGACAAGTGTTTTCCGAAGCACTAAGTTGTTTCTGAGGGAAATTGAGAGTGCTGGTGCGAATAGAATTATCCAAGCGAAGACGGAAGCTATTTCATGGTGCTAAAAAATGACTCGCGATTTATGAAATCGGCGCAATAATTCGCGTCTGCTCAGACCGAATGAAGCGGTAAAAGGGAGGTGATCGCTATTCCTTGGGCAATAATGAGCGCAGCAGTTTGAACACCCAGCGTGACTTTAAAGCTTGACCTAAAGTGTGATGGGTCTCTTAGGGGATTTGGACTGGGAGCCACTTGAAATACGAAGAGAACAAGCGAGACAGACTTTTAGAACGGTTCAGAATAAACAATTTTAACGATGGCACTAAAAGAATTATAATGGCCCCCCACTACTTAGGTAGATCAGAGCACAAAGATAAAATAAGGGAGATAGATTCCAGAACAGCTAGATACAAATACCCATTCTTTCCTCGAACAAACAGAAATCATAATAGTAAGAAACCAAAGTCTCTTTATAAATATTAAAAACATTTAAGTTACAAGTCGGAATAAATTAAAAATTGCAAATATATTAGGTTTAAATGTAGGTGAATGTGTATGTTTGTTGGTAGTTTGTGTGTTTGCATGTGTGTGGGTTGTAAGTGTTTTTGCATGAATGTGTACCATGTTTTGTTTGTGGACTATAAATCTGTGTCTTCTGCATTCGATTTTTTTTCTTTCTTAATTACGAGTGGTGCCCTAACACCTACCGCCATACGCCCTTGGGGAGGCTTGCGGGGTGATAAGTAGAAGTAAAGCCGAAGTAAGGACGCAGAGTCGACTTGGTGAAAACGTTTCGAGACTACAGTTTGTAACAGACATTGAGTACTCCACTCTTCAAGGGACTCATAGATTTTACCACTCATTAGTAACGTGAGCGTTCAACCTTTCATTGAAAAGCCATACATTCGATTATGATAGACGTTAAATACCAACCAAAAAAACATTAGTTTCGCGACTGCCTTGATTTCAGCACCTCTCTGCTCTGCCAGTTGATTTAAAGTATTTCCATTGGAAATGATGTTTAAATATATGCCAATTTTTGGAGGATAAAACTATCTTAAAGGGTATACAGATATAACTGAAATCTTAATATAGAACACAGTGATATTCTGATGCTACGATCGGATGGTAAAACAATGATTTCATCTGTCATCAAGCTGTGAAATAAAAAATAAAATATTGCTCCACTGCGAATTAACAAAACCTGAGTCTGAATTAATGTCAATTGATCAACGAGAAATATATATCATCATACGATAAATATTAGTTAAACAAGGGAGAGGAAAACCATTCAAAATTAATATAATTTGAACTTCCTGCATATTCACTCACTCTCAATGCGACCTCCAGGCTGAGTTTTATGGTACAAGCCAATTTTCAATTCAAGACACGAGTCCCGATCAATGACTACGCTCATGAGCACCCAGATTCAGTAAAACATTTTGTTCACATGTAATATCAGCAGAGCATTTGAAATTTGTTTCCGTTCTAATTAACAATATGAGGAACTTATTCATGCGGTCGGTCAGGTGTGTTCCTTCCTTGAATATGAATAGAGTTCATCCAGAACACCAAACAAACTTCTCGCTTTGAAGTGATCATCTCGTATAATATAATGCTCACATATTATTACACTGTTAAAAATAATTAATTAATTTAACGAGTAGTTCACCTTTCCGCAAGTCCAGTGCGCCCACATATTTCAACTTATGTTCCAAGTCACAAGTGTATTCAGAATTCAAATACTGAATGAGCCTAACAACGGAGCGTGCTGAATTTTTATGCAAGTACTCATTACACAGTCATCCGCATCGCAATAATAGTTAAATGAAGGCTGTCGATTAATCACTACTTGCCGCTTGCACAACTCCGCGGGGTATTAACGACACTAAGCTGAGCTTAAAGCCAATGTACTTAGAATATTACCGGCATTGTATGGACTCGGCACCAAATGGTACAGCAATTGTTATCGATTATTAACGGGAGCTGTCATAATTTCACCATAACAGGAAAAAAGCCACCGTACGCCGACAGTCCTGGCAAAACTCAACGAGAGAAGTAATCGTATGTTGGGAAAAAACAAGACCGACTAGGCGGACGAGAGTTCTCGAAGAAAAAGGAGCAACCCCGAACAATGCACCAAGATTGAACAGTTGTACTTTTCAGTATTCATGCTTTAAAGGCAGGTTTTTAGATTTGTGGCTATACTCCTACATCAGAAAAAACATGTAAACAACTAAATGTAGATGAATATTTAGATCGTCCGAAATGCTAAATTTGAGGAGAATGAAGGCCAGCGTTGACGATAAGATTATGTATATAGTATTCCAGAAGAAAAGTGTCGAACGCTCAATATCTTGTCTCCTTAATTGGTATTTCAAGAGAACTCGCATAGAGAATAATATAAGAACATGGATGACGGAAAACCAGCAAATCCATAGTATCGTTCCTTGAAAAATATTAGACGTCACCAAGGTGGTATACTCATGTCGAATGCATTTATGCATTCATGGTATAATTATACGGTCACTGCTTAGAAGTAGCATATTTCAGTCGTTTATCTGAACATAAATAAAAAAATTCGAAGAAAGCTTTGCCTGATAAGCGTATACTGGTCAATAAAAACATTTCACATTTTCGATGGTAAGATTGGCAACAAACTTACACTGAATACTCAGTCCGAGCAAGGCATGCACTTGATTATTCCATGGAAACAGGCATCACAGATAGACTGGAAGCTTTTGATAACTGGAGCGTACTCGTATAGAAATGAGAAGATGAATGTGGGGGTGATACCTCCTTTAAAGGTTTGGCAATTAAGGCAGACAAATCATAATAGCCAAAGAATGGGAATGGTATGAAAAATCTAAACACATTTCCCTTCCCATATTTCTTCACACGGGAGAGAGAGAGGAACGGGGAAAAGAGGGGGAGGAGGGAAAACTTCCGCCGATTAGGTTCGCGATAATATGCATGTCGCCGCCGCAGTTCTGAAACCCTTTGGTACCTCCGAATGAGGGAGTGAAAAATAAAACATCAGTTCCGCCCAAAGCCGACGCACCCATGTCTTCAAGAAGCGGAAACGACACCGCCCTCGCCCGGGGATCGCGACCGCATCCGCGCGGCGAATGGTCGCGGACTAGAAAATAATAGATAATCTCCTCGGACGAACTTCGAATGAGGGGAGAATCGCTGATAAAACTCACATTGAGAGGTATCCTTCAGGTCGCAAATCTCAACCTCGATGGGCTTAAATAAAAAAAAAACGAGCCACGGGCAGCAACGCCGAATCCGAATAAATAGGAATGGGGAGGATTTCTTCGGAGCGTGTAATTTCGGAGGCGATTTCCTTCGGCGCAAGAATTTTTTTTCAGATCCATATCCTAACCGCAGTTACGAAAATTCTGAAAGTGTGAAATCACACATGCCCACGTTCACTCTATTTTGACGGCGCACAAATTTCAGAAATGAATTAAGCACCATGGAAGGTGATAAAGGCGCAGCTATATCGGTTGTATTCGCGGCGGATCTACGGTCCTATTTCTAGAGAGACACAGTAGTATTTTTTCCTAAGTTATATTCCATAATAGCTTTATTCCGTATGCATAAGCAGTTCATTATAATGATAACGGATTATTTCACTCTAAATAAAAACATGACGTTAGCTTTCCCAGACATTGTTTGTATGAGGTATAAAACATTGAGGTAAAAACTTAAAAATTCGCAATTTAAAGTTTTAGACAAAGGATGACAGTTGTTTGTAATGCCAATATGAAAAAAAATAACAATGGTTTCAAAAATATTATGTCAGTATGACGATTCGGATGTCGATGCCTACATACCTATCTGGTAGTACCTATTATCTAAGTTCATAAAGAGTGTTTTATTTACAATACGGAATAACTTTGAAATAGACACAACGTTAAAAAAAATATAACATCAATGAAAACAGAAAATGTGATTGGTTACCGTGTCATCCAAAATACAGTTACACACGATCAAAGTAAGTGTGAATGTGAGAATAACTTCATAGTACGAATTGATATTTTATATTAATTCATAAAACCTGTGTTACCTGCTGGTGACCTAACAATGCAACGCGGATGTTTGTCTTCATCACTGCTTTCAATTCAGGTTTGCTTGCCATTTATATGATACCTACATCAATGAATACATTACTTCCTTCTTTTAAACTGGAACTAATTAACCTCTATTGCCACAGTGACTTATCAATATTTTCTTATGTTTTTCAAAACCTAAAGAAAGTTGAATTAAAATGCAGCCAGGAAATTCAAGGGAGCTTGTAAGTTGGAAACATTTCCAATTACGAAAAATTAATATGTTCCGAGAAAAATAACCAAACTCTCTCCTGCTGAGAGAGATTGAACAGGACCTCGAATCACATTCCACTCGTCTGAAGGTCAATGATAAGGATTCCCCCTCTCGGTGAGGATGGATCATGACGCTGCTTTATTCGGTCTTTTCTTCTCCGATCAGAAGGAAAACTTCCACGCCGAAGGAACCTTTAACGTCGAACTCGAGAAGAGGGGACCAGGAGCACTGACATTCAACATACACTCAGACTAACAAAGCTAACAGTTTCAGGCTTAACTTTTTGGAATTCCTTCATGGTGAGGGTAAAAAAGAAAAACTTTACACTTCCACACACTTTTAATACAATACGAGCATGGTTTCGATGCTGCTGATGGTTTCGATCTGATGATGCTGCGCAGCATCGAAACCATGGTCGTATTGCATTAAAAGTGTGTGGAAGTGTAAAGTTTTTCTTTTTTACACTCAGACTTAAGCAGCACACACCTCGACCCTCAAACTCGACCAGCTCGACCTACTGGTTCATCTCAACCTTCTCGTTTACCAACATCATCCCGCATCCTCTCCTTCAGTTCCTTAGCCTCTACATCCCAACTCGTGTTACCACTTTTATTAAGAAAAATAAAAAGGACTAAAAGTCTCGCTGGTTCCCCCCGCTCCCTCTCCTCTCCGACCCGTCACCTTTCTCCCTCTCCCACCCCCTTCCACCAACTTAATCCCCACCTCACACCGACATGAACCCCATTTTTCGTCTTCTTCTACGGCCGAGAGAGAGAGAGAGGGAAATACCAGGAGACATAAAAGTATCCCACCCTCTGGCACGCAGCTTCAACATTCGTGCCCTTTCCCGATCCATTCTCCCCCCCCATCTTAATCCCACTGGGCGCTCGACCTGGTCGGACCGCCACCTTATTCCCGCCCGGGTGGTGTCCTCATCTTCGCGACCTTCCCAGCACTTCCCCCACTTCCAGCCCATCCCCCTCCGAGTTGACACCACCTCCTCCGTAGGGGGAAACGGGGTGGGCTTCCCCGCACTCCCATGCACCTGCCCGCCCGACGGAACATCCGCCGCGAACCGGAGCCGACGAAGCCCGGGTGCGATGATCAGGGTGCGCCCCAACTACGCCCATGCGCGCACACTAACAGAAACACCGCTGACCAGTGATCGGCCAGAGAGACGTTTGTGATGGGGTGCATTAACCCCAGGCCGTAAGAGGAAGACTCGCGAGGCCACGGCATATGACATCGACGAACTGAACAAACGCGTTTACTGAGAGTAGATGCGGGAAATTATGTAAATAAATATTAGAAAATGCTACCTATCATCAATCTAACTCACGAAAGTGATTACATCGCAAGCGTTCCTAACTTATTTCTAAGTAATATTACAAGAAAACGCAAATAAATGAAGTGAATTGGATTAGAATACCGCAGATGACAGACGTCTTCGAAATATGACAATTAATGCAAATAAGGTCATTCAATATATATATATATATATATATATATATATATATATATATATATATATATATATATATGTATATATATAATATACAATTGCACAAAGTGAAGCGCCGTAATACACCAGAATTAAATGGAATGACTCCAATCAGAAAGATAAGTGAAATTGAACGGTAATACTTCAAGACTAAAAGAATTAATATTATCCCATGAGCGATCAGGAAGTAAGAAGTTGAAATATTTGAGTATGCCTTCCGTTGTTCAATTGAGTAAATGGGTATAAGTAGTATTCATTAACTTCTTGAATTTAAAGGTTCGTCACAATATCAGAGATGGAAGTATAACAAACGGTACCCATTTCTTAAAGCTACAATCAAAATAAAAGCTCTCAAGGAATTATGAGAAATTCGACAGAAAATATTATAATAATAAAACATACGAGTAGTTTTTAAAGTTAAACTTTATAAGCGTAGAAATTGATATTTGATAGGATATTCTGCATGAGGAAATCGCAAAGAGGTAAAGTACTCCATACAGGTGACACACCAGCGTGGAGGCTCGAGATTAATGTGGATGTCTATTATCGATCCACTGTTATCTACCTGGAAAGCTATTCCGCGTGCGCCGTAGAATGCTAAGGAGCAGTCTTGGCATTCCTTTCGCGCGTTTAAGTCGTAAATAATACAAAAGAAAACGATCACATCTGGTTCTTCCAAGCCCAGTCGGCAGTAATGGCATCGCTTCAGTATTTTAATCAATTATGCCGTCGTGATTATTCTCGCAGAGGCAGAATGAGATTTTAAAGAAATACATTTGCAGTACAATAATTTGAACGGCATCATACATGGATTTATCGAGGATCATATTTTTTACGCATTTCCGCAACACCACCGGTCAATATTTAAACTATATGCAAAAAATTGTAACACCTTACCCAGAAACATTTCCCTTTCCGTCTCGCGATTTTGGCCTTCTACGGACCACGCAAATTAACCTAATGCATTGATTTTCGTTTCCAGCTATCTATTTTCTTTTCGGCTTTTGGACAGCACTTCATTCTTTAGCTTTGTGACTTTCTGCACCCTTCCGTCCATGCATTCTTTCTTCTTGTATCTCTCTAGGAAATCCTTAATGTTTTGTATCGATCTTCTAAATGCCATTGTATCCTGCATTATGATTTCAGTTATCCGCATCCACTCTATGTTTTCCTGTAACCCACAGATTTCCATTCTTATATAAAAGATTGAAAATTAACGATTTATATTTTATTTCATTCACTAAGTCCCGATTGGGTAACAATTACCACTCTTCCCATATTTCAGAGCTAACGAGCGCACTGAATAACGAACTGTGTGATTCTCGCAAAACTACTACGCCAATAAAACGCTGAATGGTCCTACCGCAATATTAAACTCAACTTAAACCCTTGGTACTAATCGAGGAATAGCCTTGTTCATTTCACATTGACGGTTTTGTGAATATAAACATTATTACTCCACGTTACTTAATAAAAATCATTAGTTCATCTGGCCAATGGCCACAGTAAAGTAAAATGATTAGAATTACAATTTAAGTATCCCTAGGAATTTTATCTTGGAGTTTAAAAAAATTCCATAGATATCTGAACTACATTAAATATGTACACGGACGTTGGAAATTTCAACGCCCGTATTCACTATCATGAGGCGGATTTCGTCCGGCAGCTGACTCAAAACTTTGTTTTTGATGAAAATTATTTCAATTAATAAAGCGGGATGAAAAGCAAATTGTTTTGTTCAAGCTAAAATCCTACTGAAAAAATTAATACAGTTTTTTCATTAACAACAAAAGTCGGGCGGAAAGTCATTGACCGTAAAAATGAGAATTTATGTACACATATAATAAAATATCCTTAAAAAAATGTACATATATCAGCAATACAGCATAAAAAATAAGAGATTGCATAAGCAAGCGATTTAATACTGAAAAATGGAACATCCGGTGAGCTCAATCAACGACCGAGGCTGCCGATAAATTGATAAAATTAGTACAAAAACGGAATCAAATGGGTTTGATTTCGTTTATATGTACTAGAATAAATAGCTTTAGAGGCGGTCACAGACCTAAAACTCCTTTAAAAAAATAAGCACGAAAAGTGATCATTTTCAGCCGATCACTCCCAAAGAAAAAGTAACCTCGAAGGCTATGTAATATCCGGTGCAAAAAATATGTTATCCTCCATTGTCCCCTGGCCGCCAAACCAACGAAGGTTTCTGTGGGCGTGGGAAGATTTTGATGCAACGGATTGACATGAGAAGTGGCATACTCCCAAAAGTCAATTCACTCATCCTGGAAGGAAATGGAAAAACCTTCGATGCTTTTAGCCCCTCCACCCACTTCTTTACGGCGGACTTGCTGCGCAAAATAGTAGCGACAGCAACTACTGGAAGGAAACAGGAGTTCAGGGAATAAGGCTACGCTAGCAAGTGATCGCAGACTCTGCTGGAAAAAAAAACAAGCTTTATGCAAGAGTTCTGACATAAGTTGGTCTCTATGAAATGGCGAATAAGTCCTTGTTCCACATAACTCCCTAGCTTTTATGCCCCCAAATGCTTTCATCTGTACAAATTGAAGGATAAATCAAGTAGGTGAGAGGAGCAGACCATAACGACGGTAAGACGGTGAAGAGATGTGAAATAAAATTGAGGACAAAGCTATCCTCTCTTTCTTCACAGATAAAATGCATGACGTTTCCATTGTATTTAATAAATACATCAAAATAATGCGAAAACCTGTCTTTTAAACGTAAATATTGTTCCGTGAAACTTGTACCAAATTCATATTGTTCAACGGTGATTTTCAAAATTTAGATCTAAGCTGCTCGCCACTCTCAAGGCCACTTTTGAGGATGAAAAATTGGAATCACGCAGTCTGATACTCTTAAAACTTAAGCATATTTTTCTGCTACAATGAACTGACTTTTTCTTCGAACTGGTAGCCGAGTTTCCCTACATTCTCAAATTAGCCAATGATTGTCGTCACGTTTCCCAGGATCGAAAGAAGAAGAGTTTAAATTTAAACTAAGAATGCCAAACAAATTGTCACAAAGTTTCAAAGAACTGGAGCATAGAATATTAAAATTATGAATTCGTTGGGTACATAAAACCTCGCAGTATACACATAAATGTGTGTGTACCAATGAGAATTACCGTCGTATTGAAAGGGTACCGTCGAAGACGCACTGGTATATATCAATATATACCAGTGCGTCTTCGAACGATGACGGAGTAACTATTCATAATTAAATTCCAAAGATAGGAGAGGGCAATTTGTTTGCAGAACATTAAGGGCACACACTCGGCGGCGGAATTCATACTTTTCAGAAAGTTTGACCATTTTAAAAATCATACATTTTTTCTTTACGCATAATTATTTTTGCCCATATGCCCCAATTTTCCCAATTCTCATGTGAAGGAATTTTAGTGAGGCAGCGAATTTCGTAGTTTTAATCATAGGTTCAATTTCAAAATACTTGAAAATGTGCAGTAAAATTAAGTTAATATGTTTTGTACTTCGACGATTCCAATTTTTGGCTGAAATATTGCAAGTTCCCTCTTTTAATCAAGTTAATGATTTGCATTAAGCACTGATTCGGGATAAAACTTTTATTTTCCGCTACTCAATTATGCTGGTGCATTTAACTGAGAGATACCTCACGTGAAAGATAAACATTCATTTATTTAACCTCCGTCAAACACGGATTTTAAGTAATTATTACTGTGATTATATTCCACCTTTGTTTTCAATTTCACTTCACAGTTATCGCTGTAGTCATTTTTTTAACAAACCACGTTTTGCTAAACATCCCATCATGGGCGTTAAATTTTAGTAAAATATAAATACGATGATTCTTTTAGGTTGTGAATTTATAAATATTGTGAAAGAGATAAAGATATAAAGCAAGACTGAGTCACAGAAGAATAATACGAGATGAAAACAAAACCGGGACGTGGTATTATCTCGGATATTCATTGCGGGAGGTTGGGAAACATTTCTTGGTTGGGCCAAATATTGTTCAGTGAACGCTACATTTGCGCGCTTCTAGTTCCACTCAAGATGCCGTGATGACTCAGAAGCTATGCGTGCTGCGTTGGGGTTTTACGGCCTCAGTTGAACCTGAGGAGTGGCCTGGAGGAATGGCCTGAGTTCACGCATTTTAGATCTCCAGCTTGTCTATCGACTCGCCTCCTTTGCACATTCCCATTTTCTTCTCTCCGTGCTCTTCATCTCCATCCTTCTCTAGCTAGTCTTCCCATTTCGACGAAATCACGTTCTGCGGCGGAAAAACTCCCCCTCCCCTTCGTGTTTGTGTTTTTCTCCAGGAAAGCGAAATTCCCTTCAGAGACTTGCGACCTCCTCCACCTCAACCTCCCTCGAACTTACCCACTCGCGCACCAAGCGTCACGAATATCTTCTCCAAGGCAATAGCTCTTCCGAGGGGGGCGGGGATGAGAGGGGGAGAAGACCACCGGCTATTTTCTTCCTCACCCCATTCGCTCCTTTCTCACTCCTTCCCTTCACGCACTCGCCTCACGGCGCCCCGATGACCGACAGAGTGGAAGGAGGAGAGGGTACTACTTCACCCCACCGAGGCTCGGGAGTTAACTCTGGACGTACATTACACTTCCCCGCAGCCGGTCTTCGTTTTCCCCTCCGAGGGGCACCACGGAAACCGCCTCGTGGAACTCCCTCCGGCTCCACGCAGCATTCCGACTCCCCTTCCCTCTCTCTCCCCCACCACCCCGCCACGTTTCCCTCGTTCTCCGCAAACACCTCTCTCTCTCTGCGGCGGGCAAACCGCCACCTCCTTCCAGGACGAGCACCACCACGCACGCCCGCCGAAGGGAAACGGAAAAAAGGAGAGAAATGAAGGAGGAAACGCGCACGGCATTTCTCCGCAGCTGTCAGCCATTGGGTTTTTCTAGCGGAATTTAAGTGCGAGGGAAAGAGAGCTGAAACTATGTCACGCGGGAAAAACGCTGAGCATACGACTGTATCTGTAAAATTACTACCTGGGGTAACTGACAGAACTCACTCCGAGGGATCAGAATCGAATCACGATCCTTGGCGTAGATGTAATTTAATTATCAAGAAGCTCCAACTTCCGACAATCTTTCGCACAGAGCGCGCCTTTTGCCATAATGTAACAATGACACAAAACAGTTTAAGACTCCTGAGTGAAAGCGCACGAAGCAACTTTTGGTAACTTTTGAGGATTGGAAAAATATTTCAAAACAACTCTCATGGAGAAGGGTCTGTGGTTGTACCAGGGAATGAACTATTTACCCGGTGCTGACAAAAGGAGGACCCAGGAGGAAACCCGAGGACTTCTAATCCAACTATCATAGTGTAAATGAATGTCGACGCTTAATGCAGCACTAGAGATTCCCTTATGTCGTGATCACTCTAAAAAGATGTAACACATTTCAAATATTTTCCATTCTTTATTTCTCAAAATGAAGTGAACAACATCATTAAACCTTACTCCTGAGTATGAGGTCACTAAGATGAACGGTGAACTCCGTTTACATAGAGGTGATTGATTGGCTGCTTAAAAAATCCATATTAGATGTTCAAGAAATTAAAAAAAAGATCTAATCATATTTATTTATGCTGAACCTGACATGAGAACTTACCATAATTATTTTGATCAGATATTGATTTAATGCATAACTACGAGAATTAATGAGTACTCGTATTAAATAACTGGTAGCAATCAAAGAGGCAACTTATACCCACACATATGACTTTCGAATAACGTATTTCCTTGATAGCAATAACTTCACAAATGGATTAAATTTACAATGACGTATTTATGCTGAGGCAATATAAAAGAACTGCCACGACATTCTTCGAATACTCTTATAGCCTCGTCAATTTTTATTGAACCAAGCGCCTAGTTTTCAAGTATGTGATGCAAGCACGACCTCACAAACGCGGCCACTTCGGGCGAGTCCTCGTAATGCATGCATTATAGATTAGACTCTGAAGGAAATAGAGAATTCGATATCATTCGCACAAGCCAATTGACGGCATGGGAACAGAATATAAGCACGACAGCAACTGTGATCGACTAAAACTGACAGTCTCAACACGGATGAAACGCTAGGAGACGGGCGTCATGGAATAATTCTTCGATTCCCTCGTTTGTTGTCGCACCCGAGATTCTTCTCCACTCCATCACGGAAGCCATCGGCGATGCAGTCATTCCAAGGTGCACCCATGAAACATTGAGAATACCGTCACTGGAAGTTAATGCAACCAAGAGGAAGGTGGAGGATGCCCTCCGATGGACGAGCTCACTTAGACAATGACGCCTACGTCGTCATGGCAACCTCTCTCTAGGACCGTCACGTGATTTCCGCGTCCAATACGGCGCCAGAGTCTGCGCGCTCAGGAATTCCCCCTTCACCTGGAGGGCGCACCTTGCTTCCTTGCCTTCCGGCCCCCTCGCAAATCACCGGCGTAATCCACTGCCGTTATCTTCGCAGTGTAATCGCGAACAAACCGCAAACTTCCTTCCACTCAACACAGTCAAAGAGAAAAACATTCCCCCTGCCAGAATATATATATGCAAACTGATGCAGATTCCTCCCACTGCACCCAGTTGCATTCCCCGTTCATTTTTCTCCACCTCCACGCCTTTTGAAACTTTTAGGAATTTTCTTTTGAGGATCACGTAGCGCGCCCTCCGAGATGAAAGATCTCCCTTGCCACCTACGAGGGTCCTTCAGAAGCATACCATTCTTGGGAGTGCCACCGCTAAGTACATGCTAGAAAAATGTGAAAATATTGATGTGCTTCGTAAACATTGAGTAGGGAGATTGGTCAGAAGCGAGAAATAATGAATAAAAGCCAATGCCTTTAGGACGACCAAAAAAATAACTAAAAAAGCATTTTATTATTTTACATTAATTCAAATATATCCTACAATGCTTATTGTAATATTTAATGTACCCTGAAATGCTTGAATACTGCGATAAAGGGGAGAATTTTGCGCAAGCGCGATAGACGGACCGAAAGATTAGCCATTCAGCATGTATATGGACGGATTAAAAGGAGATAAAAAGTGAAGTTAAAAAAATGGTAAATTGTAATGTGCGGTTTTAGGATATGTTGCGCCGTGTTAAGCGGGGCTTTGATGCGTAGCAAGGCTCAGTGTCCGAATACTACCTTAATCAGTTGGTTACCGTGACTAAAAATATTTCTTGAAGCGAGATGAAATGGTAGAGACCTAGATGACATGTAAATTAATACTCAGGTCGTCGCTCAAATTTAGGTCAGGGTTTTTACGAAAAGACATATTTTAAGAGTTAAATCTTTCACCACCCAAGGAAAAGAGGTATGTGTTCATGTCATCACTCAAGTTTTCAATTCGGTCATTCTTAACATCCTACATTCTTTTGTTTACAATGATATCCGAAAACATCCTCCTGACGGAATTTAACAGTCGGTTAAAAAAACAACAATACCTATGTGTACCTACATAAGTTGTCCGTCGTCGGAAAGTTAGGTTTTGAGTTCTTTCGCCGAACCACGATAAGAAACGAGTCCCAGCAAATTCCTAAACAACAACGCGTCCGAGGTGGTCGACCAAGCGCCAGGCGATTCATTAAAGTTTCCGCAATGATTTTTAAAAAAGAAATAGATATTTTTTTTAACTGTGAATAAAAGTAACACAGTTTCTACTTTCAGAAGCATGAAAACCTCAGCAACCATAACATTTAAACAAAAAAGTGGTAACGAAAATCTTTCTTCGGTCATGTGATTCTAAATAATGTAGCCATCCTTAACTGTGACTAGGTAACCCTTAACACACTCACTGTCACTGTTTAGTTGGACGCTGTACGCTTTCCTAAGATACATAAAACTTACACATCCTGTGCTAAAGATATTCTTTCCATTTCCTGAAATGCCTTTTCTACTCTTACCGCTTAAATTACGCCTACGGCTCCTTCCAACAATGACGAAGGCGCATGCCGGCAAGCGCCAAGGCTGCAGGGAAGTGGAGAGAGACTAATGGACCGCGCCTTTATGTGCGCAAGTTATATGTACATGCTTGCCTCGCTGACGAAGTCTGGAGAGGGAGCAATGTTTGTCGGTTGCAAGTCCGTGGGGGACCGACTGGCGTCGGGAGTTCATTTGCGATTGGAAGACGCAATGGGAACGAAAGAGATGAGCTTCACGACTCTCGGAATTTGCATTCAAGTGCGTAGGTAGCCGATTTCAAAATCTAATAATTACTTCTCAGCCGACAGACCCTCCTTCTTTCAACTCTTGCCGTCGAGGATTATGTAGTCAAAGGTGCTGTGAATTGGGCATAGTATGCGCTTCACAAGATAGTTCGAGGAGAGACTGTTTCAACTTTCGACGATTCCCGATGAGGTTGATAATGCCTTCGATACAAGAGGACTGGAATCAATTTTGTGAAAATTGCTAGGCCGATAATCACTTGTCCGGAAATAGGATATCGGGAGATTGCTTTCTCGAATGAAAGGAGATAATACTGAAGATTGTTACTACAATGAATTTAGAGCGAAGGGAGCATCTTCATTAGAATCGTGACCGAAGGAAACTGATGGAAACCCCATTAAATTTTCCAATAGATTACGATACGCTGATCAACACTCAGCACATAATATATTTTAGAGGTAGAGAAGCTTTATTTCATGACTCCCTAAATTACATTTCAAATCGTGTGGAAAATCGTTCCTTTTCTCTTGTGAGTGAGCATTTTATAAGAACGTGAAGTTCGAGAATCAGGACGCCAGCTGATCCGTTTGCGGCAAAACAAATAAGCGGAGTGACTTCGAGAAATTTTCGCGGACCCTCACATTCCTATTAGTACAAATTCAAGTATTGATCTATTTGCACATCACCTTTTCATTCTTGCGCCGTGCGTACTCGAACATACATATCTACCCAATATTTAAGGAAAACCAGTTCTTGCCAAAGTATGGGTACGGCCAAAGGGAATGAGAAGTTACCATAATGCGGATTATTTCATCATTTTCAGAAGGATCGTGCAATATACTAACTGAAAATTAGTGATGGGGGTTAAGATGTATGCGTCAACAAAAATCAAACCACTGGTTGAAACGAAGGCTACATTCGAGTGAGGCGTACGCGATCCCATATCAATGCTTTGCGTCATCACCGGGCAGAAATAACAATTACGCACACCTGGACATCTGAGAGAAAAGGAAAAAACAGAGAGGGAAAGTGGAAGATTACTAAAATGATTTTTTTATTTCCAAGAATACCGGTACGAAGAATTCTTTTATTATAGCCTTTGAACAGTAGGCCAAACCGTTAAGTCCTGATGTTATAACCATCTCTAAGGGTACCGTTCAACACATCTCTTCTATTCTAACTTTCCATTTATTGCACAACAAATGGAGCTGTTAGCTGATTATTGCTTCTTGGAGTAAAAAAAACTAATAATCACATAGAGCGAATTTCAATCGACTGCAAATGTCACATTTCCATTTCTTTAAATCTATTTGAAGAACCTGCCCCAATTTTCTTCTTAACTCACGAAATCCTCAATCATGAATAAACCACACTACTGTACGTGAAAAATTTAATTTTACGTATTTTTTAATGATATCAATTCCAATTTTTTTCTAGATGGACAAGAGCCACAACTTACTTTCAATAGAATTTTCATTTACACACGATGACTTGAGATAATGAGGTGTGATCATATTCATTTCAAAGCTTTTAAGATGTTTGATCACGGGTAGTAACCAATTGAATCTCGTTCCTAGTCTAGCACAAAACTTTAACAAAACTCCTCTGATCTATCAAAGAAGACGCTCAAACGATCTCACTGACTACCCTTTTACCTTTCGCACCAATTTTCAGGAAACTAAAGTTCGCAGAAAGCCACTCATACGATCCTTTTTTTGCGACTGGAGACAGGGTAGGCCTGTAAGATTAACATTTTTCTCTGGAACAAAAAAGGCGTGCTCACGGCTAAGAGCAAGAAGTGTTAATATTCATCGCTACGGGAATTGAAACCGTGACTGTCCATCTGTCAGGAGGCACTTCTTGCGCCATGACAACCAAACATCCTGTCGAGAAGAATTCCACTTGCCTCAGGGTAGTGGGCTGGGATCCATAACCGCCCGCTTTCGCTTCAAGGACAGCACGCAAGATAAAAGTGCACTAAAACTGCGGAAACAACTCTCGGGGAACAAACAAAACGTGCCACCGATGGCATAATCGTCAACGACGAACGCGGAGCCATGTGTCGCGAAGTGAAAATGGGTGGGGAAGAAGCCCATTGAACCCCCGGGTTACCAACCTCGCGCCAGACACGAAGAGCGAAAGGATTCTTCGAGGACAAGACGGCTGGGAGAAAATTTCCCTCGCCACCATCGCCCTCACACATTTCCGACCTCTCATACACAGGACCGGAATGGGAACAATCGCATAACAATCCGCTAATCGGAACAACCAATGCAACGCTCGTAAATTCCACCTTTCGCATTCCTTGGCAGCTTACGTCTCGAATGCACGACGTTCTCTCTCTTTCTCTCCCTTACCACTCGCGGATAGTCACTTCGTGTCCCAAGGCGAATGCAGCAACTGCAGTGAAACCAGTGACACAGTGCCCCTATAGACGCACAACATGACCAAATATCCTTATATAAAAGCACATATATAAGAGAATTTCGCAGATAAAAAAGTTTATTCGAGATACTACAACACTGCGAAAGATATATTGTAAGTTTCCCCATAGCCACTTCACTGTAGAAAACGCACAGTAGGTATCATAAATATTCTATACTAAAATCTCGGCAAAAGCGAGGATAAATTTTCTAAAAACTAATGTCCTATGAAAATCTACCAGTGCTAAGGACAACCTCTCGTTTTATATAAAGTAATAAACCAGAAATTATCGCGACAGTGCCAGCTCCCAATGTGAATTTAACTGTTTTCCCGGTGCGGGTTTGTTACGATATCATCATTAATCCTGTGTCCAATATGACCAGTATTAACCAAATCACTATTAAAAGATTTCTTTTTTATTATCTTAATGATTTCTTTCTGCTTTAATCTAAGGTTACGTTTTATTTTCAAGAAGCGCTCGCGGTCCAAGGAGTTTTTCTCACTTGGTCACTACATCTAAGAGGCTGTAAAAGCTAACTCCAAACAGTCTCAAATGCTGCACTTCATTTTATTCTACCTTGTTACTTACTGTTTTACTGATCCATTCCAGGGAAATGGACCCGGATATCAAGTTACTGACGTTAGTGATATTTAAATAGGATGACTGAATTAAGCACGAACGCTCAATTTGCAGTTTTCCTCTCCGCAAGTCTCCTTCCACCCTACACCCTCTCTCGCCTCTTCTCTCACACCTTTAAGCATGTTTCTCCCGGAATCCGAGGAGGAAATAGCGATTGAGCAAGGCCTATGGGGAATCTCAAAATTTTATGTGGCCCGATGGCAAATTTTTTCGCCGGATCCTGAACGAATACCCTCCGGAAGCTCGGCATTTCAGCGAGGAATGCACCCGAAGGCTTGTAGTGTTGCGGTTGAGACGGAAGACATCCGGGACCTCGATGAAATTATGCGTGAAATTCGTTAAGGCCGACCCCATCGAGTAGCCTTGGTGTCGGAAATAACATGACGTCCATGGAAAAGAGGATTTCCGAGACATCAAATCATCCCCAAATCCCATCATTATACCCAAATGCTAAAGGAAAGTCACTCTCATCAATATGACAGGTATCTAAAATTACTCTGGACTCGTGACCCAAGAACTATATTCTGTACTGGCGCTTTCGTGAACAAAGAAAGTTGAATTATTACAGTAATCACGTTCTATACAGTATTGTTAGCACTTCAGTCACTAAAACTATTTAGTTCACCTTACTGGGCAATCAATTCGCTGTAAATCGCCAGTGAATCATTTTAAATTTCGGTTTTCAGTTAATAATTAAAATTTTTGACATAAATAATAATTTGATTTTCATTATTCTCTTATGTATCTTTGAATTCAGCAATTGAAGATCTGCCAGTTAACCCCAGTATTTTTTGAACGCCAAGGTTTTTCGTCCTTGAATTCAGTAGTCTGACAAAGTATTCATGAAATTTAAAACGTGGAGTGCCTTAAGCGAAACGAAGAGAACAATCTAAATCGTTTCTGTCAGAGTGAAATCCAAGAGAAATTTTCTTACCCCTTATAAAATAAAACACTTTGGATAGGTTTGCTCACCGAGGCTTCCATCTGCTCAGCATTTCATGAATATACCGGAGATTATCGCATTCTAAAGTAATTGAAAGTCATAGGACCGATTTGTAACCTTCACAACAAATACATTATTTTTTACATATTAAATTTTACGCAATTATCTTTTTTTATGAATGATATTTTACAGAATTTCTAATGGAACAAGTACAAATGACTTCCTTCAGTTGAACTTCGCGAAATGAAAAAAGCAAAACAGGGCACGTATGAATGAAAATGTTTGAAAAAGAAGTGTACAGAATCTATAAATTTTGGCGTCCATCCAAGCATCACTACAAGAGGCAATTACAATAAGTGACAAGCGGTCACTCTCTCTGTCTCCGAGTCGAATCAAAACGAACGGGCCCACAATTGAAAAGAGTGCGTGTGAGCTCAATTCTTAAAACTGGGTAGTGCAGTTTTTTCCCAAGAAAAGACGATGAAAAATTTAATAATACCAAGTCATATTTTATCCATCGCAATTACGTGCATGTGTTCGCTCCACATCATAATTTTCCTCTCCACCACATCATCACAAAAACCCGAATAACCGATCCAACAATTCACGAAGTTATCCTTTGCGGAGAGGGTTGACTCACTTGCGATTATAAATTGTTTGTTCCGGCTTCTGAATGGCGCGATCCAGCGTAAACAGAAAAGGAAAATATCCTACTGGTAGTTTCGCCAAATAATCCTGCGTACATTATAAAAGTGATATATAATACCATTGTGCTCTGTATATTTACATGCGCACAGATAACTGGTACTCATAATTACATATCTCCACGAACATAACGTTCAAGAAATTCAACAGATTTGAGCTCTCTGGAAAAGATGTTGGACTGCACGGCGAAGCTGAAAGATAAATACTTACATGACCAAAAAAAAATGAAAGTACTATCCATGAACATCCGTACTCTCAGTGTACTTCGCACATAGGTATTTGAGCCACGTCAGAATTAATATTTTGCATGAGCAAATTTTATGAGGTGATGTCAACACCCTCGGAAATGAGAAAAGTATATTGTTGTTTTCAATTGGATTAGATGAGAGAGAAAATATTCCTCGTTTAATGCGAAGATAGCTGTTCCAATCTCACAAATACTATGTTTAAATGTGGATGTTGCAGTATTTTGCCTTGGTTTCCTAATTTTCTGTCACACTGCGAAATTACCACAACCTTCTGAGCAAGATAAATATCTCAATGGCGACAATAATTTACCAAATATATTAGAAATTCAATGAACCGATAAGTGAGAAATGTCCATCCAAACAACTCAAAAATAACATCAGCAAAAACAAATCCCGTACTCACATATGACTCAATATTTCGATGTGGTGGGAGTGTTAGATAAGAGAAATCGTTGAATCAACAGTCACGTAATGAAAACAAAAGTGAATATTAATATTAGGAATATTTTACTAAAAAAATGAAGTCCTTTTAGCCAATGACCACTTTGAACCAATTTTTAGAAATTAGATAATTATTTTCAATGCATTTTCTTTCGTACATCGCAACAGGAATTAAACCAAGCGTTCTACTGCCACATTAAACAAGTCAATCTGCATATTTCTTCACGAAATAAAAAAGTAATATCAACAAAAAAGTAATATAAACAAAAAATTAATATCAAAGCAAAGTAGTATCAAAAAAACTAGTTTGTTTGCGGTTACATTCAATAAGTGTTTCAGCAGACCCGAATCCGGTTGGTCTCCATATTTTCCAAATAACTCACCCTTTGGCATCCCGCATGGTCCTTTGGTGCGTGAGTTGTCAAGGAAGTCGAGGTCATACATGCGCGCGGGGGGGTAGGTTAATGCCACATGCGCCACGACATGCGATACCAGGGATATCACTAATAGGAAAGCAGTGCTGACCGCAGCCGCTCGGCTTGGAGCCATGACGACGCTTTGGCAAGACGGTTGGGCGTCCTGAAAGTAAAACAAAGTATTATCAATAAAAAATATTAAAAGAACGATGAACACATACACTGTAAAGATAACCAATGAAAAATTTCTGTGTTTGTACGAGTGAATAAAGCATATGCTTCAAAATGACGTAATAAATTTCAAATATACATTTGAATATATGGAAAATGAACATTTTTCAAATAATCCGCCGAGGCTACAGAATATTCGAGTTTAATTTTACTACTGAGGTCCCAAACTATTTCGGTAGGTTCAACTACCGGGAACATCACAAAGTATATAATTCCGCACTTTTATCGCATATTTAAATGCCTGTTTTTTTCTCGCAAAATTCGCGATCACAGCAAAACCGGAGATGCAACAAACAGATCTGATAAAAAATCATCCTTGTTATCTGCCTTGCTTACCATAGAAAGTCGATAAAACAAATTCATCATTTCCCACGGTCAAACAATTAATAATAATAACAAACAACAAATAATGATGAAGTTATAAACCCTTCCACATGCTCACGTAATAACTCGAATATCATCATGCCGATTTAGAGCGCTTAGACCATACAGCGACGTAGGCTGTGGATTTAGCATTGCCTTACGCTTACTTATTTTTTTTCTTTAAATTTATAAGTTTCTAAGAAAACAATTATGAAATAATCCGAAGACTTCATTTGGTTTACACTTCATTTTCAACGCACGATATGCAAACATTTTTATTTATCTACAATTAACATGCATGGAACCAAGCACCAAATATTCTACGTGGCTTCCAAACAATTTGCAATAATCAGGAGTAAAATTTCGCCAAAGTCTGATTAAAAGAGGCGCTCGGCCAATTTATTTGTAATTGTGGGATGTTTTTTTAGAGCAATATGATTTATATGTAACGGTAAGCAATCCTGTTCTTCGGCATCACCAGAAAGCGATGAAATTCGTTTAATAGCCGGATGAACAAATTGACCATTCGACCTCCATATTTCTTTCATGAAAATTCTATCCAAAGAGATGAAGTGTTTCGTGGAAAGAGGGTGAAAACCGGCTTCCAATCTTGGGCATCAATTCAGCAGATGCGCGTGTAGACTATTTAATCATTATTTTACGTAGTGTAATTATATCTGAATATTTTTCAGAGAGTCCAATGATACTTCAAGGCTACCATAGGAAGAGACGATATTTCATATCACGATTAGTTACAAATTCGATGAGATACACAAGGGATTAAAAATTTAAAACATATTATCAGTATGGAAGCAAAAAAGGCTCAATTTTAATGCGTGTCGCATATATGGCTAGTTTTATATATATGACTGCATGAACAAACGTAAATTTAACTTTGAAGTAAAGAAATGGTGACAAAAACTGAACCATCTAGTGACACGTAATTGCCTAATTTTATGGTGTAATAAGTCAATGAGAGATACAATTAAGATATTACACTTAGATGAACAATAATTCAAACAAGGTATTAACTTCATTGGCACTAACCCTAATAGCCCATGAACTATATCGAGTCCAAGGTACTGCAATCGCCTCAAGATTCCTATTCGCTTGCTAAGCTTCCGAGGATCCGTGAATAATGAGACTGGATGGGCGAGTGCTCATCAGAACGGAAAGACTTGAACGAAAATCTTCATCGGGAGGGTATTAAGACTGGTTAGCGAAGGTAAGGATTGGGAGCCAAGGCCAACAAGATATGACTCACAATGGAGAAGGAAAGATAAATGAATCGCACTATGAGTCGGCGAATTAATAAACGTTCCGTATTAGGATTGTAATTTTAAATAGCAAATAAACAAAAGAAAAGGTCGAAATTAAAGGCATCGGAACAGTATTGGAAATTCTGGAGAATGTTTCGAGTGCGTTCCTCAAATTACACAATATATTCAACCGCAGATCAGAGGAAGTTCTCTAGGTATTTTTTTATTTGCGACATAATAATCACTGAAGATTTATTTAATACACTAGATACCATTATTCAAACGGTACCTCAGCCTTAATACAATAATTATATTCGCTAAGTACTTCCAACAAAGAAAGGATGGATACTTAGAAAAAAGTCACGAAAAATATTTGAGGGTAGGTTATCGTATGGATTGTGTTCCTGGAAAATTTAGTGCAAAATATATTTATCAAAGTTTAGCAACACATTCTACTTGCTGGGAACAGCCACAATAGAGTTCTAAAAATAACTTCAAACGTCGAGATATCTCCCAGCGGAACTACTGCGCGAGAAAAATTAACGATGGTCATGCACAGAAACAAGGTCAACCATAAAGCATTTTATACGGTATCCATTAGAAGTAGCTAATGGATATCTAAAAACAAGAATCTGGTGAGAACTTCGAGTTATGGATGGACGCAGGAATAACACCGACACGTTTGGCATATTTTTAAACTGAAATAGGCTATAGAAGTTAAAAGAGAGTCCTTATGAAATGAATGAACCCACGCCTTTCCGTCAACATTCCAGAGTGATAATCGTAATTCAGCCCCGAAAAATATTCAAATGCGATAAAAAAACAAGATTAGCATGATAAGTTCACGATAATAATGTCCAGGCAAAATAAGGGGAATGGGAACCACTCCTTTCGTAAACTCGATCGGGAAGGAATACTCCACGTAGCTCCTGGTTGGGGTTGACTATGTCCATGAATATTAATGAAAATAGGTGGTGCTCGTGAAGAAATATTTCCAAGTGAGTCTTTGGAGGTGCGCCCAGCTTCGTCTACCTGGCCTTCCTATCTCCCTCTCTCTCTCCAACTTTAACCCCTACCTCCACTTTACAGTGGGATGCCACGAAAGGCCACCCATTCGATCTGTTTTGCTACATGCTGGCCAAGAGCCAGAAATAGTCTCTCAATTCATTGCAAGAATCCTGATCCATAAGAAACTATCACTCCCCTCCTCAAGCCAGTTATTCTAATTTCAGAGGACCACCTACTTAAGAATCCATATTAAAGACTACACAAACTAAAAATTCTCTCGGTATCAAGGCCGAGAAAACAAGCATAATGTCTTTAGTTATTTCAATGAGAGTCACTTTCACAGGAGTTATATTCTTATTTCAAAATTCACGGAGCAGAATGCGGGTGTAACTTGGGACAATTGCCTAATTGCAACGAATATCATCAAATAAATAACGATGATTTATTTATCTGAGCAACCCAATTTGGTCGATGTGTCGAGATCGCAAAATAAAAGGGCGATATCGCATTTGTAATGGGACAGAGTGATTAGACGACTTTTACAGTATGCTATTTTACATCAATTCCTGGACTTTTTACGGTACATTGACTATATGAAATGTCATACTATTATTCTTTTAGAAGTTACTTTTTGTAAAAAATACAGAGGATAGATGAGTAAAATTGAATAATGCGCTTGCAAATATGATGTATCACATTACAATAACCGTTTCTTTTGCCGCCTCGAAATAGCCTGAACTGCAAAATCAAGATCAAAAAACATCCTTTTCAATTAGTGTGATGATTAAATTTATAATTTTAAGGATTATAAATTCCATTATATATTCCATTATTGTTATGTTTTTCTACTTCATTGCACTGGATTTTCAATGTTGGATAACCGTAGCCCTCCATTTTTTTCCTATTTCACACAATCCTCTACCCTCACTTATCAATCAGATTGTTTCCATCTTTCACAAAAGGAAGTATTTCGACCTTCCATTTAAAGTTCATTCCAGTATTTTTCTGTTCCTTTCTATGTCTCTCCCATTCTCTCAAATAACAACTAAAAATAAAAATTGTTCACATCGATCCCTAAACCCATTTCCAGTACCGATGGTACTGGAAATCCAAAATACTCCTACAACCATTACAGCCACCTAGTGTTCCCGCTTCATCTCTTTCAATACCGTTTTCCAAAATCTTTGCTTCATCATAAAGTAACTCCAGATAAATAGAATAATGATACATAAACTATCTTTCCGTATTCTATTGTCACATAGGAGCGCCAGTTATACGTAAATAAATAAAAAATATCCCATTATCAGTGATAGCGACGTCGACCGTGTAACAAAATATAAAATTGTTCCATAAATTTAAGTATGAAGCTCGTCGCACGTCAAACACGTATTATACGAATTATAAAATCAATGCAGTGAAAAATGTGAACAGTATAGACAACTATGAAATATTTTAAAATCAATTTGTTTTTATCATAATAAGAGGTTGATAATGGGACTGCGGGACCTAGATAATAAGGACAGTAGAAAGGAGAAGTTTAGATTCATTCGAATTGTGTCCTTAAAGGGAAACAGTGAAAATGAGATTGATAATGTCAGCGACGAAGATTCTCATGATAGAACCGGAGAAGAAAGGCAAATGAAAACATATCGTCAAACGAACGAGCGAACTTAATGGCCACATCATGAGGGAATGATACAAATTAAAACTAGAAAGTTACCTTGAGATGAAAAAAAAGGCAAGACTAAGCCTAGGATATTATTATTATGTAATCTACCGGTTAAGGTAGGTTTTTGGATGGACACAACTATCAAATAAACATTTTGTGACTCCCCACATAGCAAACTACTTCATCTCTGTGTACTTCTTTCCTCCCTTCATCCCGTCCAACATCCCTATCCTGTTCCTGCCCTTACCTCGGTTGCCCAACATTCTCCCCTCTATTACCTTCTTCAACATTCCACTACCGCTCAATATGCCTTTCATCCATTTTTCATGCCTCCATAGGATTTCTCTCAACAAACCCCTCTCCTCTAGTACTTCCTCATTTGTTTTCCTTTCGGTCCATTTCACCTTCTCCATTCTTCTCCACACCCACATTTCAAAAGCCTCCAATCTACGTCTATCCTCCTGCTTCAGTGACCACGTTTCCACACCGTACATAGCTACGCTCCATATCAGAGTTTTTACGAGTCTTGTCTTAACATCCCTACTCAACGTCCCCGTCATCAACTCCCTCCTAGGATATTATGCACAATAAAAAATGCCCATTGCAATTCCTATGCAGAATTGAAACGGAAAGAAAAATAGCGACCCATGTGGAGAACAGCTGCAAACCAATCTGAGGAATGAAACCTGAAAAAGAAGATGCGCGCCGCGACCTTCACAAAATTGAGAAACACCAACTAATACTAGCGCCTTCCTTCTCGATCGAAAAAATTTCCTCCTGAAATTGTCTCCCCCACCTCCCACACAAGATAATAAACCGCCAGGTAGTTTTCGCCTCTTTTGCACGCACCCACCAAACGCAGGAATAGTAATTCTCCTTTGAAAGACGTGATCGGTATTCCCGAATTTTGTGCTGACGAAACTGGCAAACTCCCTTGTCTTCGAGGGCAAAAAAACCGATGGGATATACACGTACGTACAAGTATGTAATGGGCCCAGTCCCAGATCTCCATTTTCGGTTGGGTGGGCAGTAAACGACGCGTTTAGCCCGTCCACTTGTTCGTTTCGACCACCCTTAAAGTCTCTCCATTCCCAATGGACGCGCCGAAAAAAAAATCAGGAATTACAAAATTTTTAGGAGGCCCAAGTCGCACGAAACGAAACGACAAAATTCAAAGTTCTTGGCAGCGGAAAGGGAAAGGTGTCGAAACACCAAGGTCGGACCGAGTGGTCAACAGGGAATGAAATTGGCTAAAAAAAAGTGCCCCAGTGTTTGGCACCAATAACAACACCTTGAAGTGAAAATTGGCAAAAAAATTAATAATGTTAAATGTAGCATTTTAAATTAGGAACATTTTTTTATGTCCTTATACATCGTTAATGTACCTCTTATCAAATCCAACTTTGGAAAAATTTGAATTATGAATCCAAAAAAGAATGGAAAGAACAGACCTCGCTTCATTAAAAGATTAAAACATATCAATTCCGTAGTAATGGAATTAAAAACTCCCTGAATCTTTTAAAACTTTATTTTTGAAACTAAACCAACATTATTGCCACCAGTTGCGACATTTTCAAGGTTGACAATAACACAATTTGTCCATATGGTGGGAGAATTTTTAAAATAACAGCGTGAAAAATGTAGGGTTAGGTTCACACAATACCTACAACGCTCCGTCCATACGAGTACTTGTAATCACGAGATACTCGTAATCACGCAGTGGGGTTTTTCTTGATCTTTCAAAATTATTTTCCCATCAATCAGTCCATAAGAATGATACTCATTGTTTTTTTAATGATACTTGGTCCAATAGAATATAAAATTAAACTGAAATCATAAATAAATGAATCACGAAATAGTTGAGTAATCTTTGAGACGCAATGAACTGCGTAGGTCTTGCTAAACGCGAGACAACGGGTAAGCAGAACCGCTGAGTCGGAGGGATTTCAACAATCTGAAACATCATAAGTTGAAAATTACGGAGAAATAAACATTTTCAACATCATAGCCTTGGTAAAATTGCAAAATCGGTAATAAATATATTAATTTTGTTTCAGACACGTGGAGGGCGGAAGAAAACAAAGAGTTCCAAAAATTAATAGGGATCAAATACCTATGACACGGAGGCAATAGAAACGGTAAATTTGAAACGACTCATTAAATCTAATGAAAATGAGCTTCACGTATTACAATATAATTTAATGTTTAGGTTAAAAGAGAAAAAGTTTACATACAAGGGCAAAAGTTATCAATTCAAATAACAAATTGATCCGGTTTAAAAGTCAAGGAATCTCGTACTTCGGAAGTATAGAATGGTTTTCTTATTTGTCCATGCCAATCAAAAGCTTTCGTCACGCCAAAAAGTATCTAAAGCAATTCGTCAATTCCATGATATTCAGATGATGATCAGATGATTCCATGATGATCAGATGATATCAACAGAAAATATTTGCAACAAACAACCCAATTAAAGTGCATTTTTACCATTACAATGTAAAATAATGTTTCTCCCCGCCGCTCTTTCGTTCTTAAATTACACAAATTAAGTAAAAACTGACTTCCACCTCCAATTAACTAGTGAAAAGCCTTTAGTATAGGAGTATGCGGAAGAAGACTTATTTTAAGTTCTTGCGAACGGAATTAGCCAAACTTTGCCCAAAGGAATATCCACTTAAGGAATATACTCGGTCGTGAAATGACTCGGGAGTGAAAGGTCTTATTTGCCTTTTGAAATCGTAAATAATGAAACACAATACTAGGAAATTATGAGACACACGATGCGATATCCCCATTGCAAAATCGGTGCTAAAAGTCAAAATTCAAAATGGCATGTGTCATAACGACTGGCGAAGAAATTAATCAATTAAGCATAAAGAATAAATATCCACCATAAATACATGTCATAACAAGTATAAAATAATAACATAAAAAGCGAAAAGCGGTCATCCTAATTCTAATTTGCGATTACCGAAAAGCTCGTACATGTTTCCCCTTTTCCTTAATTTAAGGACGTTTCCCACATTTGAAGTCGATTAAGGAAATAAAGGAAAGAATCCTGACTTTAAAAATGAATTACTGTGTTCAGTGATTATCAAAACGTTCGCAAAGAATTGACACTGCTAAAAGTAAAAATTAACTGAGGAATAGGAAAGCGACAAACGGAAATGGATCATGTTCCCACTTTTTAAGACCCGTTTTTATCATGTTTTTCATTTGTGTCACAATTGTCATCAACTTTTGTCCCATTTTTGAATGTTGCGCCATATTATCGCCTTCTGGTAAAATACATATTCTTCCACGAGCCTTTTCGAAGAAAACGCACTGGGAAAATTCTCAGGAACACCAGACGCTCGCAAATCGATTGTGTACAGCAGAAACAAACATTCCGGAGTTGAATAAAATACCGAAATTGCGAATATCGAAGAGGACGTCGATTGCTTTCAGCCCCACGAATAAGGGGGCAGAGAGGCAAACACTTGGAACAGTGAAACTTTTCGCGTGAAACTCGAAGATTCTCTCAAGAATTAATTACATTAGGCTACAATTAAATTATTAAGAGAAGGAAGAATTCTTGTGCAAGGGCCTGATGGAGAAAACTCGGGGAACGAGAGAGGTCATTTTAGTTTAACAATCCTCATGAAAAAGAGAGAGCGAGGGCACCGTTCAATTTTATTGGCATAATATATTTAATTATATTTAACCATATACAGAAATTTTTAGAAAAGGCTGAAAAGGGGATAATTTATTTTCATAATCCCTAAGAAAACATCATCAAAATGGAAACAATGAAGCATGAGAGGAAAAGTGAATGGATGAACTACAGAAGAAGGCCACAAATGGAGAAATTCTAACAGATAACGGACGATTCATACGTAAGAAGTTATGAAGTAATTAAAAGAATCTGGATGAGAAGTGAAAAGATTGGAAAGCAGCAGAAAACAACTGCCCGCACCGATAACTGCAACTGAAAATTAATTCCTATATATTACCCCAGCAACAGACCATAAAACTCAGGAATATTTAATGTGAAGTGCTTAAATGCAAATTATACAAGTCTCCGCCGAAACAGAATAAAAATAAAGAACACCGCCCAAAAATACCACTCAAGGAGGTCCGGAAGGTCGCCGCAGGACGAAATGGAACCGGCGACCCAAACGGGAGAAATGGATATTGCCGCAGGTGATTAAAAGCAGGCAATCACAGCAAGAACTCATAAAAACCCCAAAGGAAAATTAATACTCTAAACCAAACCATGCATTTAATCACGTGAAGGAATTCGTCGAGGAGGCGGGACTCTTGTGTCTACGAGAGCGTACTTGCATCTATGCCTGGAGTGGAGATTTCATAAGGTTGAGGGAATTTTCGTGTTAATCTTACGAAAATCTTAGATTTCCTTGGCATTTGCCTAAATTTCTGTGACGAAACAGAACCTAGTGAATGATACATTAATGACCTACAGAAGAGTTTTACAGAAATACATGCAAACGTGCGATGGAAATCAATCAATATCAGGCAAGCTCGATAAAAGTAAGAGAATCCAATAAAATGGCAAAATTAGCATCATTCCTTTTATTTCCACTCCTGACCATACAAATGGTTTTCTTTCGCTCATCAAACCATCTAGTTCCAATTTTCATTATTGTTATTAACTTTATTACTGTCGCCATCAGCAATTATACACGCGAAAGAAACTAACTTTGGTTATCAGCGGTAAAGATATATATTTCGAACATATAAAGGAGTGATTGCTTATTTGTAAAAGTATCAGCACTACATACGTTATGCAGTTATTTCATAGAGTTCCCACAATTTCCGACTATCTGGAAATAGAAATAATTTCTAAATGTGCATACTTAATGTAATAGTAACTTTCGTATACCGTACGTTCGTATTAATTCTGTAATTACGAAAATATTTTAGAAGTTAGTAGGTTTTCATTTCATTATACCCCCTATAGAAACTTAAAATGAGGACGATACATCGTTAAGTTGTATACAATATTAGGTATGCCATGTAATCCACAAATAATCAAAATATTGACTGAAATGAATAACCCAACAGTCGGCAGCTTCACATCGATGGTTAAACTGGTTTAAGGTCCATTTCTTCGTAAACTGTGCCAGAAAGATGTCCCATCTTTTCAGTGGTCAAACGTTTTTCAAATACTTTGATACACTATGTCATAGTGCATCTTACGAATGTGATAATATTTCATTAGGGAATACTAATAGTGAGGAACGCAGTCAGAGGGAGTAATTCGTACTGTTAATTTTCTACTGTTTTTTCCCTAATTCAATGAATTATATCCATGATATCGTAATATCCTAGAGATCCTGTTATTCTTTATACTTCCATGCTCTTAAGAAATGAAATTTTTTACTCTACTAAACAGTTTAAACCAGTGCCTATCAATAAGAAGCAGTAAACAAATTGCTCCAGAAACACTGGCCTCTTGACAGGCAATATTTATGACAGATAAAGAAAAATTACATCAATTAAAACTAAAATTGTACCAACCAGTTTTTATATTGGTTTTACCTTTATTTCATATTCAAAACTCATTTAAAATATGACATCGGTCATCAAACTATATACATAGATTGAATTCTTAATACAATCGTTGGGAATAATTTGTTACATGTCAATGATTAACCCACGACGCCAAAGATATTCAAAAATAAATAATCGGATTCTGTTGATTATTAAGGTTTGGGTTTTTTACTTAGGATGATGCAAAATTAAAACAACATGAAAATTCACTTAGACTATTTATAAGCCGTTAAATATACGCAAATTTTCTCCAGTGAGCCTGATGATGGTTCGGGCCGCATTTCCGAGATGCGGCCCACGTAGAGCGTATAGGATAGTGTGGCCTACCATTTCCAATCGTCTTAGTCCCATCATACATTTAAAAATACGCTTATCTTGAGATTAAGATGTTAACTGAGAACGCTACTATAAGCCAATATTTAGGCGACACTCAAACGTCCTCTAAGTTACTTGAATGACGTCCACTAATACTGAGCAAACACACCTGAATAAAGAAGCAATGAATGAACATCAACTGTCTTAAAGTTATCGACACAGCAAATGAAATACCATTTAATGGCTCTTTTCGTGGAATCAAAAAGTACGCCTCGGGGGACGATACGAAATTAATGCAGCTAGAAAATTTGTATATCATAATTTTCTCTTTGGGAGGAATGCTATACCACTAAAAATACAGATAAATATTCACATCATTACACATTTTGCACTTTGAATGTGATTTAGGATCAGAGATGTTGCAGGTTCTGCCAAGGAAACTATGTTTTCACTCTATCATTTTCATATGAGAAAATATTAAATCGTGTCGGCCGTAAGCGATGCCTAAGATCGAAGCTCTGAAAAAATCGCATGCCGATGAATCTGGAGCTGAAATTCCTACTGTAGCGCACGAGCACACCATTACGTCGAAGCAGGACAAAACATTTTGGAAAGTTGCTACGGCCAACCGCAAAGAAGAAGGAGCGAAGGCGCAAAGCTTTCCCTATCCCGAGAGAAAGGTGAGCCACGGTGAGATCTTTCGTTTCCTATATACACATCCACTCCATCTCTATATTCGTCCTGAAGAGAAACTCAGTCTGAAACGCTAGGGCGGCCAGAAGGAGTAAACAGCATGCTTGAGATTCCGCACGGCTTGACCTGAGCACCAGTCTTCGGAATTATTATTAGTCCAGGCGCACTCTCTATTCAATTAGATTTTAAAGTACGGGAAATAAAAAACAAAGCTTTAATTTATTTGCAACAATTCTAAGTTGTCAATTAGTGGGCGCTTGGGAATGTGCGTGCAAGAGAATGGTTGTGAAATGAAATATATGAAGCATGATCGTTTGTAGTTCAATTTACATTCATCGATTTAACCACGAATCCAAACTTGATAACTTGATTTTAAAAGCATTAAATCTGTTGACTCCCTTTTACACAAACGATACTAGATATCGACTGAAAAGTACCCACAAATTTATATTCTTTAAATATTTTCTTTGGTGTAGTTCTATCATGCATCCCTGTCGGGTGATTTGGAAGACGTCGAGTAAATCACGCAACACTGAATGAATTGACATAAACGTCCACATACAATACACAATTTAAATCACAATTGAAGGTTAAGTTACCATGGGCTAGCTCTTATTCAGTGACGACC
Organism: Hetaerina titia; assembly: GCA_037158775.1. Lineage (NCBI taxonomy): Eukaryota > Metazoa > Arthropoda > Insecta > Odonata > Calopterygidae > Hetaerina > Hetaerina titia. The sequence continues at coordinate 56,541,844 of CM073773.1, forward strand.
ACAGTCTTCCATAAAGCGAAATGATGACTTGTCCATCACTGTCTAATCCAATTCTCACGTCAAGCATTCCGAAGAAAGAGCTCGCCAGCTATCTCGAAGGCGTGGTTTCGATTCCTGTCTTTCACATGGGTGCAATTGATGCAGGTGAAATGGAAACTCACGGATTGATTTTGTCCTTACGAACAGCTGTAGTCATTGAAGCACATAAAATTCCGTAACTATTACTTAAAACCGGAGATTTTATTGCTCAAGCCTTACTCTGTCCTAATATCACTTTAAACAGAAATGAAAATTTTCCTGGGATTAAAAAGTTTTCATTACTCTCGACAGTTGAACAATTGAAAATTGAGATACAAATGAAACGTATAAACTCAATTCCCTAGGTCGATTGGTGATTCAGAAGAATGAGTAGGAGATTAAAAAATCTAAAATAGGAAGACAAGTCTCATCTGCGGAGGGCATTTTAAACCATCATAGAAGCCAATAATAAAGACGTCTCTACGGAAGAATCATACGGTAGGTAGTGATTAGGCCGAAAATGAGGGTGTAACAATGCAATCGCTGTCACCATTTACCTAGCATGGACTTGACAATAATTATGACCCTAGTCTTGGGCAGCGAAACTAACACTGTCCTTCTGGTTCTTCATGGTCACAACACGATTATTAGCTACAAATAACGCATGCTGATGACGATTGAGAGTTGCATTTACGACAAATCATCAATTCAAATTCAGAAAAATGTAGCATCTTTTAGTTGCAATCACAGACGAAATGAACGTCTTAATTTTAACCAGAGCGTGTTTTATGCTTCTTCAAATGACGACAAAACCACAATTATAGACGAATGATGAATATACTACTAAGAATAAGTTTCAGCTCACGTAACGCGTGAGGTAGATATTTCTCGAGGGAAAGATTTATAAGAATCAAAAAGGCCTCCTTTAGATAAGAAAAATTATGCCAAATGTATATCTGATGGATACTTTACATTTTAATAATTTGATTTGTATCGTTGAGAATCGTTCGGATACATTGGAAAAATAGGAGGAAAATCTTGGACAAACTTTTTCCAAACCCAACTGGTAGGATCTTCAACTGATGTGCACCCGAACAGTTTTCCGTAAAATGAATCTACATGCTAAGACGCCGAGCAAAGAATAAATATTTTCCTATCACACGTGTAAGGGCATAGTGCAACAGAGGAGACGCACGCTAGTAACGAATGCATTGTTATGATTTTTTGCGACTCTTCCCAAGGACGAAGGCATCCCTCTTAAATCACCCTCTCTAAAAATTCCAATGTAATTTTTTCCATCGACGCCGGAGGCGGTCGACTCATCCTCCAACATGACCCCACTCACGGAGAGATGGTGGGGAGTCAGGAGGAACCGGACATAGTCATTTACCTGCGCCCCTCCCAACCCTCAGGAAGTGATTACCGACCATACATTTCCAACGTCTTCTTATTTTTGAGGGGTACAACATTCCGCAACCCTTCGCAAATGCTGTGTGATATTTCGTCCAAGAAAACATCGACATTAAAATAACTTGAAAGTATAGAATTGTGTTGGAGCTAGCGCCCATCTACATCGTCTCTTGCTGAAAACATTTCTATCATGAAAATCATGACAAATGTTGGTCGTTGAACATTTTCAACAGTTTACGTACAAAGAGCTGAATTTCACTGCGATGTGCCACACCTTTTAGTATAACATCCATGTCCATAAGTACAACACTCATGTTGTTGTATATCAACAATTTTTTACTCGCTGAGAAAACCATTTCCATGTAACCATATCCGGATGAGTCATCTCGAGCGAGGAGACAGTGCTCTGATATCATGACTTATTCCATCGGGTGCCCTTGGCATTTCTTGCACCGGGTTCAAAAAACTGCCCGAGCCAGGAGACGAACTCCAGTCCACGAGTCATTGAAATTAACTCCTTACGAAGTTGGCCCCATCTCAATTTGCTACGAATTTGACATGTTCCTTGACATTCTCTAATGGAACATATTTCGTTCTTTATGACTATTCGACTTACGGTGGCTCATAATGTGATCGCAAATGAAAAACCACACAGTTATAATTACAAGGTGAATTTATAAAATATTTTGACGTACTACTGTTGTTACCATTGAAGTCTCGCCCTTTTGGGCATTATAATCATCTGTCTGGAGTGGGACTAGTCGATGGCTTAATTTTTTCCTGGAGCCCTCAACGAATTTGTTCGGGGGATGAAATTGCAAACGTAAAATAAAGCTAAGCATTTTGCGCGAAGGCAAAGTTTGCCGCTAAACTCCAGCCAATGCAGGTGTGTGCTCAATAAAATACTTACATAGCACTGTCATTTATTACAAGCAATTGAAAGACCACCCAAGTTATTGAAATGACGAAAATAATTGTTTTGTACAAGTAACCACGCTTGGCAAATATTACACAGCCAACTAGCACATTTCCACTGAATGAAGAAACATAAATTGTACACAGTTCAACGCTAGTCATACTAGATTTACTTCTCCCATGATACATTTGTAACTGCATTGCTTATTTATTAAGCACATCTGATATTCTTCGAGGCCAGTACTCGTCATAGATTAGCTGAAGTGTTACGTAGCTAAAACTTATCCTTTAACTTATTTTGATGACCTAAAATTGACGGCTAAATTCTGGCTTCTTACGCTGAGCAACTACGACAAAAACAAAAATAGCTACTATTCACCTATAATATTTCTCACAAGGTACAACTTCAAAATGTCTCCATCATTCTGACACTACAATAAGGTAAATAATAATGAGAACATTTGAAAATATTTTTTTTTCAATTTCAACAATTATATAAACAGCAGATCTTAGTTTCCTTCAGACTCGAGGGTGAAATTTAAGGGATGTGGTAAGGCGCCATTCATTCGGAAATTTTTGCGCATTCTGGTTTACAGGAAAAGAATATAATAGTTTATTCAACATTAAGAGAGAATACAAAATCAATAAGGTGCACTCTGAAGAAATAAACCGAAATAAAATACGCGGGAAGAATCCACACAAAAGTAATACCAGACTTGCACCATAACGCTCTCCTCGGCTGTTGCGCGACTTTAAAGCTCAGGGTGCTGCGTACGCGGCGCCTACTTCTAAGGAAAGAGCGGAGGTTGATCAGGAGTGGATCCGAAAAAAAAATCTTGCACTCACCAGAAAACCGTCTGCTCTCCGACACAACACAATGCGCGATTCGTAATCTTCAGTAACAATTCCACGGGATGGTCGAAGATCGAGTTAAAATCCAAAGTGAGGATGGCAAGGATGAGTTAGACACACTCAAACACAAGTAAACACACGCCAGCTGACCCAAAGTTTTGATCACAAATGGGAAAAATGCCCCACTACGTCCTTCCGATGCTTTCACTTCCACGCTCTCCTCGGACTGAAGCAGATACGTTTTCTCAAGAATAGGGCGCCTCTCCCCCAGCCACCGCAACTACCTGCTCCCCGCCTCCAGAGGTGCTCCAACGCCACAGGTGGCCGCTATCCAAACCACCGGCGGAGGAGGCTTACTTAAGGACTAAAGCGGCGGGCGGCACCCTCTGGGAAAAATTCCAGGTTTCACTGGGGCTGAAAATGATTTGGGCATAGGGGCTGAAGACTTCCGAAAGGCATAAGCGGGACAAGGCGGTAGAACCCTCACACAAAAGGGTGCTGGAGGTGAATTGATCCGAAGACAGGGCTAATAAAGTGGGATTTTTCAGAGGGGCAGCGTTGAATGCTGCCAGATTGTATTTTGGAAAGTTCACCTCATCTCCTATTAAAAAAAACCAGCATAAGATGGATTACTGGACGCCTTGAGCAGGCGAAATGAAAAATGTTATCGACGACAGTTTATCATACATAGTGTAATAAAAAGAGTACCGAACTGCTTTCCAAAGGAAAACTAGCTGGCCAGAAAAAAAAACAAGGGCAGTCGTTACCTGAATGATGTTACATCAAACGCTAGAGCGCCATGAATTTTAAATAGAGGTTCCGCAAGAAGAGCGAGACGCTGATGCGACAAATGTCCTCGAGTACACCAGACATACGATGTCCGCGTGCTGAAGACACGCACACGAGGATAACAGAACATAAAGCACAATACAGAACTTCTTAATTAGCTAACTGTTGAAAAATATATATATTTCGAACAGCACGATATTTTTCTGTTTCGTACATTGGGTAAAAATGTTTACTCATTAATTAAAATTGCCAATTTGAATTAATCATGATATTCCACCATATCACGCCTGAAACGTCTCTTTTTATTTTAAAAATGTTTACGTTACGAGCGTGTACGTCTCTGATGGGGAAACGTTATAGCTTGCGAGTCGTAGGTAATTTTTCAATTGGACCAGGTGTTGGTCAAGAAAATGGGACTTAAAGAGTAAATGTAGGGAAATATAAATCTCGGAGGAGGAGGAGGATAAACCTTGGTGGTCCGTATCCATCTCGAATAGAATAGTTCCCTCAAAACTTCCATATTTGAGTTATCGCATTCTTCGTTAACACATAGGTTTGAAGGGTATCGACGCAGAGCAGTAATGAAGTACGATCCTTAACTTGTATCCGAATGAGTGTTCCCATACTTTAGGAACTGGGTCGCGCTGCAAAACCGTCTGAAACGTGCTACCGTCAGCGGTCTTATAATAAACACGTATACAAATAGGTAATTCTCTATAAACCGTTTTTCTACGTAATCAGTTGCTAATATACAGATATGATGTTATTTACATTGCAACGTACTCAATAAATAACTCATTATTCTTCGTTTTTTTCTTTTAGCATGCATTACTAAGGCAAATATTGCAAAAGAGTAATTTACTTCCGTAAAACAGTATCAATTTAAAGAGTTTCTGCCGAAGTTTTGAATTAAAATATCTACAATTAGATTCCCACATGCTCAATTATTTAAAAAAAAAGCTTAGTTGGTTCAAACATTTCGTGACCTACATCAATTCGAGACGTTTCATTGTGGTGAATAAAAGTTCTTGTTTAACCAGAAAAATAAGACTAAAAAGATTAATCAGCTGCGAGTGAATAGACCAAATACACCTCGGTGAATATAACGCTGGGAAGGATACAAATAACAAAGGCAGTAAAAAATATGATGGGCGATGCCATAATATGACAGCAATTGCTCTTTCTTAAATTTTACTCTTCAAAATCATAATTTTATCCAAATCTCGAAATAGTGGAAATTATTTCAACAAAGGTTTGCGAACTTTATTAATACTTTTTTTGTTGCGGATTTCTTGATTGAAGAAATTATACCGGACATATCCCATTAAGTGGTCGTACGGACTTTTTACATATGACATCAGTCGAGGGGCTGCTTCGTTTATTTAAGTAGGCAGTTACACATAAATGTTTTTTAAATAACTATGCCCTAATCATATGTCTTAGTAAATTGATTCATTCTTTTAAATTAACTAGTCTGCTGTCTAAGGTGAAACGCATTTTTTGTAAGCATTAACGAACGTATTTGTTCCAATTGTTAATAATATCACTAGTTTTGTATGATATACAGGTATGCCAATCATAGAGTACACAATAAATAATGGAGCTATTCTAAACCGATTTAATCAACGAAAGATAAGGCTGTTTTTCGCACATAATTTTCGCTTATTGCAAAAAAACAATTCACTCTTAAAATCATATATAACGTGTAACATTTTTTACCTATTCGAAATAATGCTCCCTTACGTTTCGAGTTCAAAAAACGTCACAAGAGGACGTTCGTGCTCAATCTAGCCGAATTACGACCGTGCAGGAATTGAACAGACTCGAATGAAGTACGTTCGAAGGAGGAAGGGTCAAAAAACTTACGAGTTTCAAAGACAGAATAATGGTTAGCTGAGGAGTAAAGTATTAGTTAATGTGTCAAAACAATAACAAATAAGAATTTTGCATAAAAATGAGACTCATACAAGAACGAAACAAAGAGCAGCGTTTTTATGAAAATTTGACGAGAGAAGGAGGCTGAGAATAATGAAAGAAGACTAAAATCCTTGATTGTGATCCTTGGAAAAAACGAATACATAACGGTAGAGAAAGGTAGAAATGAACGAGGGGAAACTGCCCGGTAAACTGAGATTTTCTCATTCACGACTAGTATTGTTCCAGATGATAATAAAAAATAATATGAAAAAATTCTAATGCAACCATTTCAGAGAGTAAAAATCATTCGCCTTGACCGGGATTCGAACCCGGATCCCTCGATATCCGGCCGAGTGCTTTAACCAATTAAGCTACCGAGACGTCCTCTTACACTCTGAAATTTTGGGGGCTTTAATTTTTTTGGGGGGTATTTCGTCATAACATCTTGTTTCTTTAAAGCCCCCAAAATTTCAGAGTGTAAGAGAACGTCTCGGTAGCTTAATTGGTTAAAGCACCGGATATCGAGGGATCCGGGTTCGAATCCCGGTCAAGGCGAATGATTTTTACTCTCTGAAATGGTTGCATTATAATGCACACATAGCGGGTGACTCCATTAAAGTTACTGTTACAGTTTCTTGAAATCAATGAAAACATTCTTTAAATAATCTGATAATTGCCACGGGTGATGCATTTCGCCAACTATATGTGCCCGAGGGAAATACCCTCTCCGTCCCAACCATGCGAAATATATTTTCAAAATTTCTTGAGCGGAAGAGGCATTTAATACGAGTTAAAATTGCAAGTGCTTCAGGGGTACTTGCAATGTTGTCTTCACAAGAGATGATTATAGGAACGCACCGCACCCTTCGAAAAATATTTTAGGCCTGACTTCTCAACTTAAATCTAAAAAAAAAACTCTATTTAAGTCGTGTTCGTAAATTATAGAACAAAAGTAATGTCCACAAAAAATAAAACGGCTTTTTCTGATGGACTAGTTTTTGAGACCAGTTGAAGAGAATGCAATTACTGCAAATTATTAACTTCAAAATGTAACCGCTAGATACGTTAAATATAGAAATGATAACAAACTAATGTCATACAGTTGTTCAAGAAATAAAATATTTCCTTCAATCAAGGCAAAAAGAATTTCGAGGTAAATAATATCCGAGTTTACTCTTCACATAGGACTAGATAAAAAAAAGATGCACTTAATCTCCCCAAAGATAGCTTAATACTCGATTACCTTCCCACAATTCACGATCTAAATGTAAACATTAAAAAATTGTGATATATACTACATGGTGTCTTTTCTTTTCATTTGATTTCAGTGGGCAATTCATAAAAAAATATACATAACTATCTGCAATTACATGATACAAGGCTAATGTCGTTACGACATACTTAAAACGTCAATATGTCAGCTCACATTGCTGTGATTGTAGTGCAAATTATGAAGTTTATATGGTAGGTGATAACCACCAATGAATGAATCGTGTGGATATTTAGGGGAAGTAAAAAATCAGCTGAAAATATTGCGAGTAAAAAAACAAATAAGTTGACTAGCAAACCATCTGAAGCAGGTTCTCCGAATCATAGGAGACGGAATCGACATTTGCCTTCGTCCTCTTACAAGTAATCATCGTACCAGCACACTAACAAGTTCCTTCCCTGGTGATACGCTCATTCCACGATTACCACTCGATGTGTATTCCACTGATTTCTTAAAGGTCACAAGAGCAAAAATATTACAAGATACATGAGCATCGGCCCGGCGGTAAGTCGAAAGATTCGGTGTGCAAGGCCCGGTCAAGGAAATATTTTTGCGCTTACGATCTGCCCGATTCCGCCTTCCCCACCTATCCTGTGTTCGTAATTTATTTGTGTTCCTATCCCCTTTCCTTATATCTATTTCCATGTGAATGAATATTAGTTCGCCGTATGACGGGATTTCGTGTTAGAATGTGAGTGTGTGTGTATATATATATATGGACACATAAAATACATATGTAGAGTATATCACACACACGATGGTTTGCTCCAAAAGTAGTTTAGCTTATTTCTTTCAGGATAGACGGACGGACGAGCGGCGGTTTCTCTGGCTGGGTGCAAGGGAGAGAGGGGGGCCTCAGGAAAGGCTGAAGTCCGGTGGCAGTTGGCGCTTAGTCTTTGCGGAGAGCGGATCGTTCGTTTGCGAAACCTCTATAACGTGACCTCGTTCCGTCATGAACCTGCTATTGGAACGGCGCAAATTTTGACCCGGGTAGATTGGGTATATTTGAGTGGCACAAGTTATTTCGGGAAGGTAGAGAAGATGTGGAAGACGCCGAAAGTTCAGGACGCCTTTCGACCCCAAAAAGTGATGAAAGAGTGATGGATTTGTTGGACAGGGATCGGAGATTGAGTGTTCACACGATTCCGGATGAAAATGACATCCATAGTAGTGATGTGCATCGACTTGTGACTGAAAACATGGGTATGAGAAAGGTGCCACGAATGCTCTCGGACAAACAAAAGGAAACTCGGACGTGGATCTGCCAAGACCTTCTCGATCATGTGAGTGAGGCTCCAAGTCTTTTGGAGAATATCGTTATTGGGCACGAGATTTCTTCCTCTTCCCCCGCCTAAAATCAGAATTGATTGGACGTCACCATGGCTCGGTGGAAGCGTTACAACAGACCGTGACGAGGGAGCGTAGGATTATTCCAGAGGGCGTATGAGGCTTAGAAAACCGGCTGGCAGGGGTGTGTGGACCACAAGGGTTCTACTTCGAAAACTTCTGAGTGAATTTATCAATTCTGACAGTAAATTTCCTTTAACCGACTCAGTCCTACTACTTTTGGGATAGACCTTGTACATGTATATATCCCTCCCTATGGATTACAGCTTTGACGTGGTAGTAGTCCTTGTGCATTCTGATGACCCCAAGGGTTTTCCTGGCAAGAGCAATGATATTTGATCCTGGTAGGATCACTCATGCCAGAGAGGTCGGAGGGTACAAGACAGAATAAAGGAAGTCCACTCGGCATCTGTTCCATGGCGAGGCAGGTGCAAAGGTGTCTGACTTCTATGAGGCAGCCATTGAATGATAGTGTCACATTAAAAACACTATTGAGGAGGGTATTGGGAAACCACCTCAAATATTAATTCCCAAGATATCTATGATGGACAGTAGAGAGAAAATGAGTCCTGTTAAATACGGGACTAGATCCAAACAGCCATGTGTTATGCCTGGCAGCAGGGGAGGCAAGGTCTCCTAGGTCATCATCTCACAAAATCCTTGTAAAGCAAAAGTAATAGTAGCAGCAAGAATAAGACCGATTTGCTTAGAATGAATACATTGTTTAGGCACCATAAAAGGCATAGATACACAGGAAAAATGCTCGGGAACTCAGGGAGATATCAGGTAGACTATATTGTGGTTAGGTAACAGATTTAGGAACAGTATAATTCACACAATTCGTCAGGAGTGGATGTTGTCTCAGATCACAATTTAGTAATTATGAAGTGAAGCATCAGATTCAAAAAGGCAAAAGAGGGAAGACAGCTCAGGAAATGGAATGGAGAAGCGCTAACCAGATCAACAAGGAGAGACTATTAGCAGGCTGTAGATAAAATCATGAGTGGCAAAAAAGAACTGGGTACTATTGAGGAAAAATTGAACATATTAAAAAAAAATATCAAAAGCCCCAAAAGGATCAATGGGAATAGCAAACCATAGATTATTGATGATGAGATGATTATAAGAGAGTTGGGATGGACAGTGTTAGGAAGAGGGGTAAAACAGGGATGTCTGTTATCACCCTTGCTGTTTAAAATACATGTGGAGGAAATGGTGAAAGAGGTATGGGAAGAACTGGAGGTAGGAATTGGTAGAGAATTCATAAATCAGTTTCAGTTTGCCTCTCAGCCAAGGGTACCTCAAATTGCTAAATTAAAAGTAAGTAAAGCACATCCCTCGAATCCGCAAAACCATGATAGGATGCAGAAACTTGAACTGCAGAATGTATGTCATTTATTTCAACTCTTGGAAGTAGGTATTAGTTGTGATTGATCAAATATCATACAACAGAAATATGAAATAGGTTTAATAGGTCTCACATTTAAGAGAAAATTTTGTTTAAGGTCATCCATTCCTCACGCTGGCTAAAACCCTGTTTAACCCCATTTAATTAGATCTTCTAAAATTGACAATACTTCTCTAATTTTTCTCAACACTAAAAAATTCTCATAACAAATGCTTATTTGCCCTATTTTTATTTGCATAAAATGCTTATTCCCTCCTCATCCATATGAAGTGATTTATTATTAGAATTTGATATCAGAAACACTTCCAATCTATATTGCACACATAATCTCCTCAAATGGCAAGTTTCTGAACCATATATTATTTTGTTCCAAATTTGAAATCCCAAATCACACCCATTTTAATAATAATTTTTTATCATATAATTCTTCACTTAATATCCACACAGTTTTTCCACTTTCCTTAGAAATACTGTCAAAGACAAATTCTTCCTGCTCCTTGAGACACTTGTTAATGTAATTTTCTTGTGATGCATTTTTATCCTGCATGTTAGGGAATGATCCTCCAATGCATATGACAATAATAAGAATACTTTATTTGATTAGAAATTTATATGTTTATTACTTGAACTCATTAGCTCAACCAGCTGAGGGCCTAATTCTTATGCATTTGCCTACAGTTATTCCCATACCAGACTAATAACATCCTTAGTGCAAGAATATACTTTTCCTTAGTCATTCCTATAGAGGTAAGAAAAATTTTAAGTTTTAAGGTTAAGGTAGGTTTTGGATGGACACAACTACCAAAAAAATATTTTGTGACTCCTAACAAAACCCAATTCAGCAGCCTACTCTGCATCAGGTCCCTCTTCATCTCTGTGTACTTCCTTCCTCCCTTCATCCCATCCAACATCCCTATCCTTTTCCTGCCTTTTCCTCGTTTGACTAACATTCTCCCTAATATTACAATCTTTAGCATCCCACTGCCGATCAATATGCCCTTCGTCCATTTTTCCTGCCTCCTTAGGATTTCTCCCAACAACCCCTCTCCTTGGCCACCATACCCAGTACTTCATTTGTTTTCCTTTCAGTCCATTTCATCTTCTCTATCCTTCTCCACACCCACATTTAAAAAACCTCTACATCTATTTCTATCATCCTGCTACAGTGACCATGTTTCCACGCTGTATAAAACTATGCTCCATATCGAAGTTTTGACGAGTCTTTCCTTAACATCCTTTCATTAACTCAATGGGTCTATTATCAACTACCTCCACCTTGTGCCTCTTTTCCTAGCACAATTCCTCTCCTTACATCCCCACTACTTTGACCATGTTAGTCCAAAACACTCCTGTGATATGTAAACTGTTGTACCTGCTCTATTTTTTCCCCTCCCATTTTAAAGTTTAGCTTAGCCTTTTTCTTTCTGGAAAATTGCATTACTTTTGTTTTATTATTTCTCATTCCGTATCTATCGCACCCCTCCCATGGACTACAACCTTGTCGTGGTGGAAGGGCTTGTGTGTTCCGATGACCCCTAGAGCTGTGCTGGCGGGAGTAATAATAATTACTCCTGGAAGGGTCACCCATGCCAGATAGGTCGAAGGTTAGGAGGCAGACGAAAGGTAGTCCACGCAGCGTCTGTTCCTCAGTGAGGCAGCTGCAATGGCGTCTGACCCCAGTGGGGCGGCCATTAAGTGATGGTGTCATGTTAAAAACACTATTGAGGAAGGCAACGGGAAACCACCTCAATTGTGATTCCCAAGAATATAATGATGGGCACTATAGATAATATGAGTCCTGGCAACTACGGGACCCGGCCCAAGAGGCCGTGTGTCGTGCCCGGCAGCGGGAGAGGCAAGGCTTCCGCGGTCGTCATCCCACGAAACCCTTGCAGGGAAGAAATAACTTCAGCAGGACAGAAGACTCAGAAGAAGGCGAAAGTAGTTAGAATAGGAACCTGGAACGTCAGGACAATGTTGAGGAGAGGCAAATTAGAAAATATTAAGCGAGAGATGGAAAGAGGTAACATAGATGTTTTAGGCCTCTGCGAGGTAAGATGGAAGGATAGCGGGGATTACTGGAGTGACAATTATAGAGTAATATACAGCGGCGGGGACGAGAGCCAACGAGGGGTTGCCATAATTTTAAATAAAGGGGTAGGAAGAAGCGTAGTCAACATAGAGCAAGCAACAGATAGAATTTTACTCGTAGAGATTAAAGCAGAGCCGACGAACTTGGTCATTATTCAGGTATACATGCCACCGAGCAACCACAAGGAGGAAGAAGTCGATAGGATGTATGATGAGTTAGAGGATACCATCGCGAGTGTTCCTGCAGGGAAACATTTGATAGTGATGGGGGATTGGAATGCGACGGTAGGCGAAGGAAGAGATGGTGGTGAGGGGGGGGACTATGGGTTAGGCACGAGGAATGAACGCGGGGAGAAAGCAATTGAATTCTGCAGGAGACAGGGGTTAGTCATCACCAACACATGGTTTAGACACCACAAAAGGCGTAGGTATACATGGAAAATGCCAGGTGACTCAGAAAGGTATCAGTTAGATTATATTATGGTTAGGCACAGGTTTAGGAACAGTGTGATAAATTCGCACAGTTTCCCAGGAGCGGATGCGGACTCTGACCACAATTTAGTTGTTATGAAATGTAATGTTCGTTTCAAGAAGATACGGCAAGGGCGGCGGGTTAGGAAATGGAATTTAGAAGCAGTAAATGGATTAACGAGGAAGGAGTATCAGCAGGCTGTAGAGAAAATGTTGGATGACGGTAAAGAACTGAGTACTATCGAAGAAAAATGGGAATGTATCAAGAAAGAGATATTGGAAGCCGCTAAAGACACTATAGGAACCGTTAACGGGAAAAGGATAAGGAAACCATGGGTAACGGATGAGATGATTGCAAAGATGGATGAGAGAAGAAGATGGAAAAATGTAAACACAGAGTAAGGCAAAATGAAGTACAAAGAGTTAAACAATAAATTGAGAAGGGCCACAAATAAAGCAAAAGAAGAATGGTGGAAACCGCAATGCGAGGATATGGAAAGTTTACAGAAGAAGGGTGAAATTGGTGCGCTATACAGCAAGGTTAAGTTATTATCGGGAAGTAAGAAGGCAAGATCTGTGCAAACAGTTAAAGATAAGTGGGGTAAGATAATAGTTGAACCAGAAAAAATCCAAGAGAGATGGAAGGAATACATAGAAACACTGTATGCTAGAGAACTTAGGCCGACAAGGTTAGACATAGAAAAAGAACATGACGTAGAAGAAGATAGCTTAGGTCCAGGCATACTCGACGATGAAATAGAAAGGGCATTAAAGGAGATGAAAGCAAATAAGGCAGTGGGGGTGGACAATATTCCTGTAGAAATGTTGAAATGGTTAGGGAAAGGTGGGAAGAAGGCCATATATGGACTGATTTGTAGTATCTATGAGGAAGGAATCTGGCCGGAAGATTTTGTGAGATCGGTGTTAGTTCCTATTCCAAAAAAGGCAAAGGCTTCGTCATGTGAGGATTACAGAACGATAAGTTTGATATCCCACGCAGCTAAAGTTATTCTCAGGATCATCAACAAAAGGATAGAGAGAAAGGCAAATGATTACTTAAGGGATGATCAGTTTGGGTTTAGGAAAGGAAGAGGTACGCGTGATGCCATTGCAGTAATGAAATCACTAATCGAGAGGAATATAGAATACAATCAGGACGTATTTGCCTGCTTCGTAGATTTCGAAAAAGCGTTTGATAGAGTGAATTGGGAAAATTTAATGCGTGTAATGCAGAAAATATGAATGGATTGGAGGGACAGGGGACTGATCCACAACCTGTACATGTCTCAGACTGCTCAGGTGCGAGTGGGGAACGGAGAGTCCGGATGGGCAGTGTTAGGAAGAGGGGTAAGGCAGGGTTGCCCATTGTCACCGGTGCTGTTCAACGTATATGTAGAGGAAATGATTAAAGAGGCATGGGAAGAACTGGAGGTAGGAATGAAAGTCGGAGGGGAATTTGTAAAATCGGTTAGGTTTGCTGATGACCAAGCATTAGTTTCTCAGTCAGCCAAGGGGTTGCAAGCATTGTTGAGTGAATTGGAGGTTCAGTGCGATAAATATGGGATGAGAATCAATATTAATAAAACAAAGGTTATGCGATTTTCCAGGAAGAAAAAGGCTAAGCTAAATATTAAAATAGGTGGGGAAAAAATAGAGCCGGAAGAACAGTTTACATATCTCGGAAGTGTTTTGGACCAATACGGTCAAAGTGGTAGGGACGTAAGGAGAAGAATTGCGCTAGGCGAGGAGGCTTTCTCAAGGAGGAGGGAGTTGATGACGGGGACATTGAGTAGGGAGGTTAAGACAAGACTCGCAAAAACTCTGATATGGAGCGTAGCTATGTACGGCGCGGAATGTGGACGCAGAGATGGAGGATCGTTTGATATGGAGGCTTTGGATGAGGTGTTGGACCGCAAGGATAACAATCTGGAGGTGAAATGGACCGAAAGGAAACAAAGGAGTACATGAGGAAGTCCTGGAGATGGGTGAGAAGGGTTTGTTGAGAGAAATCCTATGGAGGCAGGAAAAATGGATGAAAGGTGTGTTGAGCAGCAGTGGAAAGTTGAAGAGGGTAATACAGGGGAGGATGTTGGGCAAGCGAGAGGGCAGGAAAAGGATGGGGATGTTGGACGGGATGAAGGGAGGAAAGAGGTACACGGAGATGAAGAGGGACGTGATGTCGATTAGGTTGCTGGATTGGGTTTTGTTTGGAGTTACAAAATGTTTATTTGATAGTTGTGTCCATCCAAAAACCTACCTTTACCGGTAGATTACCTAATAATAATAATAGTTTTTGATGATGGGATGTGGTAAACCAACTTGTAGAGCACTGGGATAGTGACTAGAAGGCCCTGGTTCGATTCTTGGGGATGCCAATGGAAACTCTAAGCTTCTGATATGTTGTAGATTTTTTAGGTACCTGATCTTCCTGGGTAACCATTCGAAACACAAGGGAGGAACAGGTCCCCCTACCCAGATGTGTGTATTTCACATACTTATGGGCTCTGTACAGGGCTCTACCCTCACCTATCAAACTGACTTTTGGTTTAAGAACTGTGATGAAAGTGGTATATGATGAGTAATTAAGATCATGTATGAAAGACATGAGGGTCATAAGAGGTGCTGAACACAGAAGAGATCAGATTATGTTATTTCCAAAGCTCATCTAGAGAGAAATTGTGCTTCCAGGAATATGCAACAAAGAAAAGCAATTTCAATTAAGTCAAAATGTTGTCAGTAATAATGAGAGAATGTATACTTAAGGATAAGCTAAACATGATTCAGCAAAATTGGAAAAATATATGTATACACAGAAAATGCTGGTATACATAATAGCTGGGGGAGTTTAAAGGAATGATTATAGAATGTGCTGAAAGGAAATGCAGAAAATATATGGTCAGGTGAATGAAAAGTGATAATAAATTATTCTGACCAGGCAATCAGGATAAAATAGACAAAGAGGTGAATTGTACCCGATATAAGGAACGTCGAATATGATAAGTCACAAAGTACAGAGAACTCTGTAAAGAGACACACTACATAGCAGTATGTAAAAATTCCTTAATACTAAACAGAAGTTAGTAGTAGCTTACAAAAATGTAATATTACAGAGCATTTGAGTTTTCTTTCGCAGAATTGATAGATCTCTGAGCTAATGACTGGAGAGCCAGGGCTCCCTCAGCTTCTATCAGTCTACATGGTCACTGCCTGCCAACACTAGGGTGTGTGGTAGGGGTGATTAGACACTACGCATGCAACATCAAACATTGCCTTTCTTAATTTTTAGTTACACTTTATTTCTGGTTAGGTTTTGTATGGTACAAAAACGTGGCCATTGAAGCAAGATTACAGGCATAGATTTGAGGCTTTGGAAATGTGGAGAAGAATAGAAAAGGTAAAGCGGATGGAAAGGAAAACAGATAGTGTAGTGCTAGGCATGGCAGGGGAGGAGAGAAGTTGCCGAAAGAACTCCAAAGGAGACAGAAGAGATGGATTGAGAGCTCTCCACAATCAAATCCCATTTGTCCACAGCATCTGCAAGATCACATTGTCAGAGATGACACCGTGACAAAGAAACTGCCCACATATATATAAAGACTTATAACATGAATTAAAGTCCGTTAAAGCTGTATGAATAAATTGGTCTGACAATGCTGGGTATATCCGCTAGTATATTATATAATTTTATGCCCATTTCCATGGGTCCACCTTGTAAAGCTTTGGTCCTTTCACTTTTGCAATGTATGTTAACAGGAATTCAACCTCTGGTATTATAACCATACATGCCTCTGTTTAGCATGAGTAGCTCATGTTTCGTTTGGCATTGGTAGTTCAACTCAGTATATAGATGCATGGTTGTGTAATTTGAAGTCCTCAAAATTGGCAGGCATGGGGAATCATATGGTTTCCCACATAAAATCATCAATACCCTTTTTTTGCAGAAGAAACACATTCCGTGATAAGTACAAATAGCCCCAGAAGGGAATATTATCGATAACATATGAACAGAATTTACCATAATAAATATCTAATGCCACTGTTTTAGTGGTTGTGTGTCTAATTGGACGTAGAAGATAGCATGCAGAGCTCAATTTGTCACAAAGAGATGTAATATGTTCTTTCCAAGAGATCTTTAAGCTTCATTTGAAACCTAAGAATTTTATTGTACAGAGACTTTCTCTATGGATTTAACATTTACATTCACTAGCAAACTTTTATCACCCTTTTCGTGGGAAAAGTGTATCATTATACTTTTTTGTAGATTAAGGTTAATGAGACTATTGCTGCACCATCTATTCATGTGATCTGATACATTCTTAACCATAGAGCTAGGTTGTCTGATAAATTTGAAGATATAAGGGTATTTCTATCATCTGCATATAGAATTGCTTTCACTCATTTTTTTTGGCTTCACGATTTCTTTTACCTTTTCAGGCTCCAATAGTACATTTCCTAGAAGTATTCTAAACATTTGTTCCCACAACTCATCACATATCCATGGTGTGAGACTCTTAAGCCTCATTCTATGGCTACAACAAAACTTGTTACCTGACTTTAGCAAACATTACACATATAGAGTTAACTGAACTTGGCCCACGGTTCAGTTAACTTATTTATAGATAACATTACAGCTCATCTTCAAACACTAACAATAAAGCAAACAAAGCAAATTTCTGGTTTATCATCTGGCAATTGTTGCGGGCTGAAAGTAATAGAACCATTAACCTTAAATAAAAATACTCATTATGTAGGTAAATGGTAAAAAAAATGTGTGTTAAGTTAAATCAATGTGATTGACTTCTTTCTAATTTTTTTTGCTTTGGCTGAGGTCATTTGTTGACTCATTCTACTTACAGCTATGAATTAGGAGAAAATGCAATAAAGTGCATGCAACACACTATTTCCTGGCAGCTAGAATAAAGGGGAACTCCAGAAAATCATATGTAGTACTTTTGCTATGTTCTAATCTAACAATGTGTATGTGTGAAATCAGATTATTTTGAAGTTGAACAGGAATTCTCATTCGATTTTATATTCCAATTCAAAATTTGTTCACTCATGGATAAGCTAGAGGACTCCTTACATGTGACAAAAATCAACAAAATGAAAAACCATGAAATTTTGAATGAAATATATTTGCAGTTGATGTACTGGCGTTTAGAAGGTCCATAATAATAATAATAATTTATTTGCTCAAGGACTAGATAGTACAAAAAATTGCATGCTTAGTACAGCACACCTCAAATGGAAATGAAGAACATTAGCCACAAGAAAGATATTCATTGATGCTATAGAACATTCTTTTCAGCAAGAGGCACTTTAACTTATACTGGAAGGATGTAATGCACACTGAAGTTTTAAATTCAGCTGGCAGGTTGTTGTGCAAAATGAGAACCATATTATGGGGCCCTAGATACGAACAGTTAGTACATGCATAAGAAATATTCAAGTTATTAACCTGATAAACCCAATACTTATCTTCATAGTATTGCTAGAAAATATTGCTATATTCTTTTTTACAAACCCATTTGGATTAAAAAAATAAATAAATGAGAGGCAATACATTGAACTTTTTGAAAATGGAAAGACTTTGGGGCATCATACTTGACACTGAATATCAAACATCAAATCTTCTTTTGCAGTTCAAACACAGAAACAGCATCAAGGGAGGAACCCCAAAATAATATATTTGGTACGAAATGAGATTAAAATAGACCATAATAGATTGAGAGGATAATGGTTTCAAACAGTGAACTGAATAGTGCAAATAAGGAAACACAATGAGTTAAATCTCTTCAAAAGACTCAATATGAGAATCCAAATGAAGTTGGGAATTTAAAATAACGCCTACAATCCCAAGAAACTGCTGGAGATGCCGCGACAGTAACTTTTTAACGGAGTCATCCGCTATATATGGCATTCCGTATGAGGCATTGTTCAAGTTGGAGAATTTTGTCCTTGATTAAACCACAAAATATTTTTCACCTTTCTCATTCATAAACTAATATTGTTAAATACATAGAGCATGGTTGAGCATTAGAGCATCGGATCGGCAAGTCGAAAGTCCCGGTCAAGAAAATATTTTTACACTTGTGATCTGCTTGATTCCGCCCTCCCCATCTCTCCTGTGTTTGCCCTTTACATGTGTTCCTATCTATTTTCCTATGTCAGTATCCTTATGAATGAATATTTTTTCGCCATATGGCGTTTTTCGTGTTTGAAAAAGATCTTCGAAACAGAACGCTTTCTCCTGATGATGATGGCTGTGCCGCATAAACATCAAAACTACATACGTGAGTGCCTTTTCTTACTGTTTCTGTGTTAAAATATCATATTCAATGTTTTTATATATTTGTGTTTGTGTGTATATATGCACATGTGTCACTAATATCGTTAGTACCCAATAAATATTTCATGGCAACAATAGAACTCTAACTTCTTGATAAAACATAAATAAAGAAGGAGCTAAATGAAAGATGCATTTCACGTACCTATAAAGCGAGTAGTTAAAACTTACACTATGATATGTGCACATTAAAATTGTTCATACAGGACACTTGTGCACGACTCCAACAGGTTTTCAATCAATAATTAAACAATGAAAAATCAAAACACGAATGAGTACTTACAAAATGGATTGAAGCGAATGGGAGCAAAAGACTGTGATTCCACGCACAACGTTTGCTGAAAACTTCACACTGAAAATACAAAACCTAGCCGTTAGGTATCACTTGTAAATTTGCTAGAGGAGTCTACGATCAATGCAGAAAAACAAAAATAGTAATAACAAAGAATTATTACAGCCAAATTAAATGTTCTTGTTTGCTGCATTATTTACTTACATCAGTTCATAAATCAAGCTTCCAATATTTTATTCAAAATTGGCATCTGCTTTCCGCCGAATTTATATGGCTGAAACAAAACAGAAACGGTAATCGAAACAGCAGAGTTCCGTAATCCACGTATGAACGTGATGTAAACCGATGTAAATTATTTATCTGAAACGTCAGTATCAGCAATTATTTAATTTTTCTGTTAACATTTGGACGTTAAGTCAAGCTTTAGGAATGGAAACCCTGAAGGATAAGCAGATAGGTATGTGCGGTGTACCGTTGTTTTTAATGTTAATTTACGACTATGAAAAACTCCAGATTTGCATTTTCAATGCAATACCTTATCTTGATGTAATACTTTCCAAATTTTTAGAGGCAATTAAGCAAATGCTTAACCTCAATCAGCCTGCATCAAAAGTTGTTGCTGCCGAGCCGGTATGGAAAATTTTAATTTATGACAGATGTGGTCAGGACATTATATCTCCTTTGGTATCTGTGAAAGAGCTGAGGGAAATGGGAGTCACCCTGCATGTGTAAGTAAACAATTATTTGTGATTTTTACGTTACCCTAACGTTGGGTGATGATCGGTTTTACATAATTTGTCATTGTGGACTAAGATAACTGTTTTAACGGTGGTTTTTTATTTTGTAGACAATTGCATGCTGACCGAGACTCAATTCCAGATGTACCAGCTGTTTACTTTTGTCTTCCTTCTGCAGAAAACCTTGCTAGAATAGGTCAAGATTTACAAAATAATTTGTACGATGCCTATCACCTAAATTTCATATCCCCAATTTCACGCCAGAGACTGGAAGAATTAGCAGCTGCTGCCTTACAATCAAATTGCGTATCTCAAATAAGCAAGGTAATTACACCTTCTTGTTAGTATGAAAAACTTCAGGAATAAAACCCAACTAAGCCTTCAAATGTGGTTATTACAGGTTTACGATCAATACTTGAATTTTATATCATTGGAAGATGATATGTTCACATTGCGTCATCAGAGTAGTGATCCAATTTCCTATTATTGTGAGTAATTATCTTCTTTTGAGAGTTATTTTGAAATTTTGTGATTCCAATTTTGAATTAATGATACAAACTGCATATATAATCTTTTTAGCCATCAACAAAGCTGATGTTGCAGACACTGAGATGGAAAGCATTATGGACACAATTGTTGATAGCTTATTTTCTGTTTTTGCTACATTAGGTAGATATTTTAAAAATGACTTCGAAATTAAAACATCTTACTATTCATATACAATTTATAAATAATTATTTCCCAATTTACTGGCATTCTCATTATCATATGGCTATTTATTGAATATTAGGAGCGGTGCCTTACATAAGAAGTCCTCCAGACAATGCTGCAGCAATGGTGGCTGAAAAATTGGACAAAAAGCTGAGAGAAAATTTGGGAGATACTAGGAACAATCTCTTCATCATGGATGCCACCAAAGGAAGCCAATTTAGGTAAATAATGCATGGTGTGCCTGTTGTCTTAATATTTGAGGTGACTATAAACAATGCATGATTAAGATGGCTCATTTCTTCTTCCAAGTCCCTATATTCTTGCTTAGCCTTAATAATTGCATATTTGAAGTGCCCTATAAATTATGATTTTCGAGTTCAATTACCCATCAGCTTCTTTTTCTCAATGTATTATGAATTCATAATGAATTAATTGGACCTAAAAATGATGAATGAGTTGTTGAATTTATATGTTTAAAGATACTGATGTAATGGGTGGAAATTCAAAACAGTTGCTGTACATATGCCTCTCCTAGTAGAAATTACATCTTATTAATATATATTGTAGTTGATAATAAGTCATTGAGATTCAGAAATGTGTTTGTGCAACCCATTTGTGGTGTGAAAAGGAATTTTCCCGTTCAGAGTAGTGATAAATTATGGAATATTGAAATATATTTTTTTCTGTCAGGTATAAACGCCCATTGTTGATCATCTTGGATAGAAATATGGATATGGCTACTCCTTTGCATCACACATGGACATACCAAGCATTAGCCCACGATGTCCTGGATCTTACTCTAAATCGTGTTGTTGTTGAGGAGACAATGGGCCGTCCTCCAAGTGGTAGTGGATCTATCCGAGCCAAAACTAGAGCATGTGACTTGGACTCTCGGGATAAATTTTGGGTTGCTCACAAGGGCAGGTAATATTACATGTATTATTATTTATTGGACATTTTAGCCTCCAGAAGTTGCATTAACAATATCATTTAGAAATAAATGCTTTACACTTTAAAATTTACAATCTCGAAGTCGAAATTGAGTATAAATTTGGTTTGTCAGAGTGGTATGTCTTAGGTCAATAGCATTTAAGAAACTGAAAAAATCATGAGTTCCATTATGCTTCTTTTACATTTTCAAACTAAAATTTTAATGCTCATTGTTGATTTATCAACTTGGCACTGGAGGAAGTTATACTCTATATACATTTCTCTGCTTAATCGCTAATTTTAAATAGAAATAATATTCTGTAATTATGGGTATTTCCAAAAAGTTGAATCCTATTGGCATAGTGGTGGTTAATGTTCTGGAATCCCATGGTAAGGAATTTTGCGAAGGTACTAATCCTCAAGTATCATAATTTGAATTCCACTTATAGTTTCTTTCTATCCATTTTCTTAACTACTCCAAACTAGCGATACTCTTCCAATGCTAAATTGTGGGGATGAGCGTGAATGTTATGCTTCAGGAATATTTAGTTTATAAAATTTCCCCAATGGCACATGATTCAACTTTCATCCTTGGAAGCTGTAGAAAATAATGTATTACATCTTCAAGTTCTACGCTACTGTTAACTATAGATAAGATTTATTGTTTTAGGTCTATAGTAATATTTGCTCAAGCTCAGTAGAATCCATTCTAGTTGGGGATATTTACCCCAGGGTCTTCAGGGGTGTAATTTTGAGATCGTATCTTGAATATTGTAATGCTTCAGCTAATTAATTTGATATTTAAGCTATTGAAGTTGATGGCGTTTAATTAATTTTTTTTTGTAATGTCTGTATTAACATAGCTTGTTGTTTTCAGTCCATTCCCCACTGTGGCTGAGGCTATTCAGGAAGAATTGGAGCAATATAGGTCATCTGAAGAAGAGGTTAAGATGCTTAAGGCGTCAATGGTAAGATTTTTTGCTTTGATAAACACATATTTTATGGGCAATCATGAAAAAATCCAATTTTACCAAGTTCTAATTCCCAATCGACTCCTCACTTTGGGGAAAATATTTATACTGGAAAAGAAAATACTTTTTCTCCCACATTATGTTTTATTATTCATGACCTAGGTTGTGCATAATAAAATGTATGTGGAAGAACAAAGTAAACATAGAAAGAATATTTCTTAAACAAATAAGAATAATTCATTCAGATGAAAGCAACATTTAGGTGATGTATCCATAATTTGGATTATCATAGGCATCAAGAATTAGCAAACATCTTCCTTTAAAGTGAAGAGAGGAATGAATACCATTTTTTAAATTTATTAATTATACGCACATTACCAAAATGACTTGTTAATGATGGCACTGAATATTTGACAGATTAGGTTTTAGAGTTTTCCTTTTGGTAAAACATCTTTTTATGCATAGGATTGGCAAGAGAACTATGCAGAAAGTTTGCTATGAAATATTCAGCATATTTTATAGCATTTTGTATGAAAATTGCTACATTTAATAATTTAGCTATAATTTTCTGTAAAATTAACAATTTAAAATTGAAATAAAGTGATTAAAATATTTCCCAGCCTATAAAATGCAATTTTTTTTACTCCAAATTATGCTCTTAAAATCAGCCTACATCTTATGGGCCAAGAGTGTGTGGACATGACGTCATTCTAAGAGTTTTAAGCCGATTCACTGGGACAAGTATACTATTAAATATATTTTCCCTCATCTGGCATAGAAAATGGTTGTCTTTATTTCAAATTTTGATAATAACACTGCATTTAGCAGGTAGTATGCAATAGAACTTTAACTTTCCCTTGACAGTACTTCCTAAAAAATTCTTGAATAAATCGTGAATCACATAGTGTCTTTCAATTCTTAATACGTTCCAGGAAATATGGTGTTAATTTTTGGTAGAAGCGGTGGCTTAGGCAATGATGAAGTTTCCTTCCAACCTGAAATTTTCTTCCCACATCACCAGGCCTAATTTTTTCATTTCCAAGCTTGCACTCTACTGACCTTTCTCATATTCTGTTTCACAGTCATCAACCCCTCGCTCACAGCCTTCCCTCATTTGTCTTACCATTTGACCATCTCACTCTTTTCATCTCCTCCCTCTCACACTTTGTAGACCCTTCCCTTGAGCTCCTAATCCCTTTCCAAAATGTATACTAAAGCATGATTTTATGTGATGCATAATGATGAATTAACTTTCATGCTGGACTAGGGCCTTAGCTTAGGAACTCGGAAGCAACTCATACATTGGCCACTATAGAGACTACCGAATATCATCACATGTGATTAGGTGTTATATGCGGAAAAACTAAACCTTTAAAAAAATATATTAATTTAGTCTAAAAAATATTGAACTTCTAAATGTGTTTTTGTGTGTGCAAACTATTTTTCCTGTAATAGTACAGAAAGTAATGAGAGATAATGTGAATCTTTATAAATAAATATACAAGAGTTATTTTTATGCTAAATTTCACTGAGATGTACATACATGTACATGCTATTTCATTATTTATTTTAACATTTTACAGTGAAAAGCTCTAAATGCAAAAACAGCACACATGGCACAATGGTATCGTAAAAACATCTTTTGGTCCTCAGATAATAAATTCTCATGAAATTCGTTTAATATCATGATATCAGTGAAGATTATCTCTCGACTTCTTTTTCCCTATCCTGTCCTTTCAGTGAGCATAGTCATTTACCAGTGAAGGGATTTCTTACATGGTTTCATAGCTCCCTCATGAGAGAAGGCTACATAAATACCTTCCTATGCTGCCATAAATAAATTTTGAGAACTTAAATCCTTTGACTAAAAATAAGGCTTAGTGAGTGAAGCACATGGTTGTTTTCTCTAGGGTTGCCCCTATTCCTGCCTAGCCCTCTAGACCATAAAGTGTTGAATACTTCAGGCTGAGAATTTTTGTGTGTGAACATTACAATAATATGCTATCAAGATCTACTCTTTTGTAATAATTTTTGGTAAGATAATGTAAATTTGTGGAAAAGTAACAGCTCATGCAATACGTGCAATGATTTTTTATGACTTTCGACGTGGATTATCTAGATAGAGGAGTAAATCAATCAACTTACTTCCACTTTTGGTGATGAAGCCCCATTTTTTGTCACTGTGAAATGCTGGGGTAACGAATTTCATCATGGCCACTGTTCGCTCAGCAATGAAAGTCGTGAAGGTTGTCCAAAATCAGTTGTTGTGCCAGGAAACATTGATGTTGTGCAAGAACTAGTGAAGGAAGATCGTCATGTGACTTATCTTGAGATTGAGGTATCTTTGGGGATTAGTATGATGAGCATCAATAAGATATTGCATAAACATTTAGCTGTGAAAAAAATTTGTTCGCATTGGATCCTGCATAATTTGACAAAAGCTCAAAAAGATGCTCGTGTGCATTGGTGCAAAGAAATGCTCAAAAAATACAATCGTGGTGCATCAAAAGCTATATGTATAACATCTACATAGGAGACGAATCTTGGATCTATGCGTATGAGCCTAAAACAAAACAGCAGTTCACTGTATGGGTCTTCCAAGACGAGCCAAATTTGACAACAGTGATTCGTGCACGAAGCACATTAAAGCAAATGATCTCCTCTTTCTTTGGAATAACTGGATATGTGGCAACCGTACAATTAGAACAATATCGAACCGTGAAATCTGAATGGTACACGAGCATTTGTATGCCAGAAGTCCTTGGTGAAATATGGAAAAAGAAGCAGCAACATTCAAAGAAGGCACGCATTATTCTTCATCATGGCAATGTATGCTCTCACAGATTGGCTGAAACAACTACCTCTTTGACTGGCCAAAATATCGAATTGATGGGTCATCCTCCGTACAGCCATGATTTAACACCAAAGGACTTCTTTTTGACATTTATCAAGAAAAAATTGCATAGCCAATGTTTTTCGATGCCTGAAGAAGCCATTGATGCATTCAAAAACCATGTTTTGGAGGTACCTCAATCAGAGTGGAAAAAGTGTTACAAAAATTGGTTCGAGTGCATGCAAAAGTGTATTAATTATCATGGAGAATACTTCGAAAAACAATAAGGCTAATTTCAACCTTAAATTACTGTATTTTCATTACTAGGCTTAAAATATAAATAGCAACCCTCTTAATGCCAAAAAATATGAAAAGTTACTGTTTGTTAGTGGTAAATTTCTTCATCCTCCCTCCTTAAAAACTTTAAAGAAATACCTTGTGGGAATAGACAGCAGTAAAAAGGCAGGAATCATTTCTACAGACACACCACAGTGTTAAGGCATTACATGCGTTTTTCACAGAGAAGTGCAAAATTGTAAAACCTCGGAACCTGTAATTCAAGGGAGAAGAAAAAATGAGAACTGAATTAGATAAGATTAATTCTTATAGAATATAGTCCAATTAACACAAAATTCAATTTCACAAAAACATGAAAATGTTATTATGAGCATGGGTATTGCAAGATCTCAGCTATTGCAAGCAAGCAGAGCAGTCGATTGGAAACTTATAAGCATGGGTGAAACTATCTTTACATTAGAGAACATGATATGGCTAGGAAACAAATAGAGAATCTTATTTATTGCTGTGTATTAATCCCAAGAGTTAAAAGCCTCTTTCACATTGTGAAGTGGCAATTTCCAGAAACTCCTTTTTATAGGGGTGGGAAGGAAGTACATGGTGAATACAGTAAAATAGTATCCTATAAGTGTCTAGTTTTCATGAATGGATACTACTGAATTCTAATCTTTTAATCATCTAATTACAACTTTCAAAGAATTTATGAAATTATACAGCATAGCTTCTATGCATGTACATGTTTTTCATTGTCACCTGCCTTTATAATTTCACCTGTAAACAGTCCAAATTTTGATGCACTAAATGGTTAATTTCTAAAGTCCAAATTTTATTACTTGACCTACTCAAAAAACATTTTGATAATTGATTATTAAATTTGGGCAGTTAGGATATCCATTCATATATTTCCAAATGTTTGGGTGTTCTAGGTCTTCATAAGAAGAGTTTAAGAGTACCAATTTTTGTAATTAATTGGGAATTCTCTATTACCACCTTAACAGGTACAAGTAAATATTATTATGTTACTTTCCAAATCCTTATTAACTTCACCCTTTGTGGTAAATGTTATGGAAACGAAATTGAGAGATGGTGAACTGATTTTGATGACCCTCTTTGGTTACCCAAAGGCAATTTTTTTAGATCTTGACAATTATGAACTAATTTGAAGATGGAATTTTCCTGTGATCACATCATATAGATTGTATTTTTCTATTTATTATCAGGGCTTGGATAATGAAAGTGATGCAGCCTTTTCAATGGTGTCTGAGACTACTGCCAAACTAACGTCTGCTGTTAATTCACTTCCGCAATTAATGGAGAAGAAGAGGTTAATAGATATGCATACAACGATTGCCACAGGTAAAGTTTCTCTCCAGGAATACTAATGTTGTTAAAATGACAGTATTTATGTGTTTGAGTATTTGTCAGCAATGGTGCAGGTAAATCTTTGGCAGTCAAATTCAGCCTGACATGTTTTGTCTTGAAAAATACTGATTTGAGTTTTACCCAAAGCTCAATTTTTGACTCAAGTCTTTTCTCCCTCCTGATTTTCTGCAGACCCCCTTCTCCTTTACTTCTCTTTTTTCACTTTCTCTTTTCACTTTTGTAAACTGAACTTCATTTTTTGTGATGCTGTTAGAAGTTATCCATTATGGTTTTATTGTTATTATTGGTTATTTGTCAAATTTAATTGGTGCGATGCTGTTTTTGAATGAAATAAATATTTGTCACATATATTAAGGCAAGAGAGAAGGAAACAGGAGTGAATGAGACAGGTGGAAATGCCTCATATTGGGGCCATTTACTGGTTATATAGTGCATCATGTGTTTGCTTTACATTGGTTAAATAGGGCACCACTTTCATCTTAATGTGTGTATTTGATTTTTTGAGTCTCTTTCATCCTAGTCACCTTTAACACACTTGTTTCTTCCAAGCTTTTTAATGTTCAATAGCTATTGAAATCTTCCAAGAAATAATATTCCCATTTGGCCAAAATTAGAGGTCCTCTTAACATTTAGTAATGATACCTTAATTTCCAAATATGGGGAATTATAGTATTGGTGTTATAATTAAACTACAGTGTACCTAAGGGATCTGAAGATATACAAATCCCTCATAAAGACATTGTCAGAGATTTATTTGTCCAAAACTTGGGGACCAGATACATGTAATAGTTAGTAATCTTACAGATATTTTTGTTTGGGGAATATGAATGAAACAATTCTTTTGAAATCTTTTTCATTTTACTTCCAGCAATACTAAATCATATAAAAACTAGGAGATTGGACACCTTCTTTGAATTTGAGGAGAAGATTATGAGCAAGGCCACCCTTGATAAGAGTATCATGGAAATGCTATCAGATACAGATTCAAGTACTCCTGAAGACAAAATGAGACTCTTTCTGGTTTTTTACATTTGTGCACCTTCAGTATCAGAAGTATGTGTTGTCCAATAATGTCTGACTTATTTTATTTACTGGCAATTACCTCAAAATATTGAGGCATTATTTGTTGCGACTAATTAAAGAATGTTTCATATTCCTCTAGGCTGAATTTGATCGTTATGCTGCTGCTCTTCAAAATGCTGGCTGTGATCTATCACCATTGAATTACATAAAAAGATGGAAGTAAGTAATCTTAAGGACATTTTCTTGACAAAGTATTTTGCTAGGCCATCTAGTGTGTGTTTCATGAAATCTATGAATAAGAAGGTTTTTTTTGTGTGCAATATGTGCCATTTCCCTGTCAGAATGAAAATTAATCAATTTTTTTTTGTTTTTCATGCCAATATTCTTTTCAATCTATGGAACCAAAAACATATCATACACATTTTCACTCTAAGATACCTTCCTCGCTTCACAGGAAGTATACAGAGGTGAAGAGGGGCCTGTTGTAGAGTAGGATGTTGGGTTGTGTTTTGTTAGAAGCAAAATATTTATTTGGTAGTTGTGTCCATCCAAAACCTACCTTAACCAGTAGATTAACTAATAATTAAATAGTAGGTACTCTCATTAGTGCCCTGAGCATGCTGATTTTTGGGCTGGATAGAGAGGATAAAGCTAATTTCAACCAAATAAAAATGTTTTGCTCTCTAATTTCTTTTAAACTAATGCCCTTCAGGCAAAGGATATTCTTCTTTCCTTATGATGAGTCATTTATTGAATGGTCACTTTGAACATGTGCACTCAGATATCTCTTGCTTGATCATCCTCTAATGTGAACTAGGTATTGTTTTCACTTTTTCAATAATGTTATCCATTTATTTATGTTTTTAAGGTTTATGTTTCATTGTAAATATGGGGTGTGTTCAGAAAGTGAGGGTACTGTGACCTTCATGGGCTGTGGTTTTTGTTTTTTGAGGGTTGGGAACACTGAGTGGTTGAGAGGGATCTCCTGACCAGAGCGAGCATCATAGGAACATACCTGTAGTAGTACGTAAACTTACGTTGTAGTGTCCAATTGCATGAAAGATGTCGACAAGATATTCCACCAAGTACGAGCCACGTGCTGTGATCAGCTTCCTGTTCGTGAAAGGAATAACAAATAAATTCTGACTTGAAAAATTAGTGTATGCCTTATGAACCATGAAAATTGGTAATATAAAGATTACTCACAGGAAAGGTCTCTCTGAAATCCCTCTCTCTTTGAATGAATGGAATCCCCTCTGCCACCATTCTCTGGATTAGAATGGTGAAAAGGTGACTGGAAAATATTGTACTATTGTTACCATTATGGAAAAATGTATTTAAACACCTTATCTTTACTCTAATTTTGTTTTTTTTTCTGCTCATGTACTGTATTTAATTCTGGTATTTAGATAGCATTATCTATGTTAAATTGACAGAACAGAATGTGAATAAATGAGATTCAACAAATTGGTTAGCCATATTGTGAAATTTACCATGACCTCATGAGACAGTACAGCCATATGATACACAACATCTCTAACATTGTTGATAAGGTTGACAGGAATACTTTCTCAAGATGAAAATGCATTGAATTATGGTGACTCTATCAATATAATTATTTCTATTGACAAGTGAACCATTTCCTGTTTGGGAAAGAGTGGGATAGAACCTTCCCCAGTCTTTGTAACATTAAAACTCTGTCCAAGACTTAGTCTTAACAGCCAAAGTTAATTATACATTCTTTTCCCCCACTAGCATTGGATATACTATTTTTAAATTGAGGGGAAGGAAAAGGGGATGAATACAGGGGATGAAAGATCCCCTTTGATTTGTGTTCAGGGTGTTTTTCATTCATATTAGGAATGCATCTTCAAATTGGATATTGTTCTCTGAATCTTCTCATTAACATTTTATCATCATCATCTGCAGCTCTACAGCCTGGTGTGGGCGTTGGCTTCCTCTATGATATGCCTCCATTCAGTTCTTGTTCTAGCTTTTTCCTTCCATCTTGCCTTCCCTAGCAACTCCCATTGCCTTCATGTCATCCTCCACATCCTGTAGCCATCTCTTCCTTGGTCTACCTCTTCTTCTGACTCCTTCCATCTTGCTATTAAGTATCAGTTTGGGCATTCTGTCATTTTCCATCCTTTCTACATGCCCCGACCATGCCAGCCGCAGTGACTTGGCAAATCTAACTATGTCCTTCCCTTCTAGTAGTTCATTTATCTCCATGTTCATTCTAACTCTCCATCTCTCTCCTTCTCTAATTGGGCCATTGATTCTCCGTATGATTTTTCTTTCGAATTTTCTAAGTGTTACTTCATCCTGACTTGTTAATGTCCACGTTTCAGCTCCATACGTTAGAATGGGCCTAGTAAGCTTTTTATAGATCTTCATTTTTGTGTTCCTTGATAGTAACATTGATTTGAGGAGTGTAAAATTTGCAAAGTATGCCTTGTTACCTTCCATTGCCCTTTGGTTGATCTCTGTGGATATCTTATTTTCATTGTTAAGTCTGACGCCTAGATAGGTAAACTTCTTGACACCCTCAAACTCATAATTCCCAATTATTAAGTTTTGTAGGTCCCGCTTGTTCTGAGAAGCTGACATTATCAAGTATTTGGCCTTCTCTTCACTAACCTTCAGCCCCACTTCTTTACCAGTGTTTTCTAAAATGTTAAACATTTCTTTTAGGTCATACACATTTCGTGCAATTAGTGCTATGTCATCTGCATATGTGAATCCTTGCTGGGATTTATGCACAATGGTCCCTCTTAGTTTCAATTCTTTCATTGCATTATGTAGGGCCAGGTTGAATAACGTGGCTGAGAGAGCATCTCCTTGTCTTATCCCCGAGGTCATATTAAATGCTCTGCTTGCTCTACCCCTAATAAAGGCTTTACATTGTGATTCATGCAATGTCAATTGAACTAGCCTAATCAGTTTCCCTGGAATATCATCACCTCTCAACACATGTAACATTTCTTTCCTGTTCACGCTGTCGAGGGCTTGTTTGAAGTCAATGAAGTGTATATGCAAGTCAACATTATACCTGTATTCGTAGCATTTCTCCGTTGTTTATCTTAATATCTGGTCAATGGTACTTCTACCTGCTCTAAAGCCACACAGATATTCTTCCAGTTTGTCGTCAGCATAGGTGCTTGTGCGTTTTAGAAGAAGACTGGATTAACATTTTATGCATACAGAAATTTGAGGAGATCTGGCCTCCTCTACCCACTGTTCCTATTAATATTTAAATAAAGATCTACAATATATCAAAATATTGACTGATATAATAATATAATATGGGAACTGGCTTAAAAAACTGATTTAAAGGAAAAATGTGGGGTAAGGGTAAAATATGTTGTTTAGCAGAGATAATTGTCAATTGCATTGCCATTGGCACCATCTATTTTTTAAACTGTAAATGTAATGTAAAAGTTATTAGATTTCTAATTGAAAGAATTAAATTTCAGAGCATACACTAAAATGGCTGCAACTCAAAATCATTATGTTGGCGCTGGTACAAAAACTGTGAGCATGTTTTCTAAACTCATGAGCCAAGGATCCTCATTCGTCATGGAAGGTGTGAAAAATCTTGTTCTAAAAAAGCATGTAAGTAGAATCTACACATTCTCAAAGGAATTATCATTTCAATTTATTCATTTTTCTGTAGCTGCTAATTATTGTTTCTCTTTGTTCTTATTTGGTAGTTACTGTAATCGGTCAAAAATAATTTCCCTAAATGTAGTAAAGAAAATTAGCATGGATGATGCACTTTATATTTACTTTTGTCATAAAAAGATAATTTTAGCCTTAGCATGTTATTTAATAAAGCTTTAATTTATTGAAAAGTTGGTAAGGATCATCTAAATTCTCATTATCTAAATCACAACAATCAATATAAAAACACTTGGGATAAAATTACACCAAGTACCACTATTTGTATGAGCCAGAGTAATTACAGCCATCCTACTAATACTATCGTTGCCTGTACTAACTAGGGTTATTAAAATATTGTTAACGGACCAAAATATTAATACATCGTTCTTCCATCCAGCAGGAGGAGGATATACTATCTTGTATCAATACATATTCTGATTCTTTGGCCATCCTGAAGTTTACATTTTAATTTTATGAGGATTTGGAATAATTTCTCACATATTATTGCACAAAAATGAGGAAATAAGGAAGTATTCGTAGCATTGGGAATAATTAATGTTATAATTGCAATTGAAATCCTAGGGTTTGTTGTATGAGTCCATCACATATTCACTGTATGACTGGATGTAGATACACGAACATGCTTCACCTTAGCAACAATAGTAATCACAGTGCTGTCAGGAATTTAGATCTTTAGATGACTAACAACTGTACATGGCACCCAGTTTAATTGTAAACCATCTCAACTCTGTGCGTTAGGATTTGTATTCTTATTTACCATTGGAGGTATGACTGGAGTATTCCTTGCAAACTTATCAAGAGTGATAATAAACTCTTGAATGGGAAATAAGTCCTTTTTTCAAATGCATTCAGTTGTCACTTCCTGAGATTCATGACTTCTGTTTGCCTTTCTTTTTATAACGTAGTCCTGCAATTTTTTCTACATTAGAATAAATCCAACACCTCAACCATAAAATTGATTGATATTCTGGTTATTTTTTATTAACTTTTCATTTTGGTCCTTGCAGCATCAAAGAATTCATAGATTCTTTCCAGAATCCTTTTACAGATAAGAATGATTTACTCCTAATCACATCCATTGGGAAAATTGTAGTGAATGTATTTATTGCACTTTCCCCATTATGAGACAGTCACCTTGAAATAACTCACAAAGGAAGTTATCTAGTCAGCTTCTGGATTACTTCTTTCATAATAAACATGAAGAAGATGCTAAAGATTTCCATGCCGAGCTTAGCTACTTGATAAATAAAACAGTTTCTGGCGTAACTTGGTGGAAAATCTTAATACTGACTTATAATAATCAAACCACTTTACTTTTCCACATAAACTTAAGTTTATGTGGAAAAGTAAAGTGGTTTGATTATTAAAAGTCACTTTGCTATTTGCTTTCAGCATCAAAATTGCATAGCCAAGTTTCATCTGTGGTGGTAACCTTTGAAAGAAACCATCACCTTTCTGTAATATCAACTTCAACTCTGAACAAACCTGCACGTGAACCATTCTTTAGTTTGGATATGAGCAGTCTCGAAGTCCTCCATGCATGAACATGCCTTGTGTTCAATTTTTCTGTAATCAATGTGTTTGGTGACACCTACTGAACTTTTCACTCTTTCTGATAGTGAGTCCTGTTGGCATTATTCCATGGTCTTGTCCCACAATGGTAGCAGGAGTGTCAATGTTTACTCCCATAATACCAGTGACCGGTGCTCCAGATCTACCTTCCTCTGAAGTTGACCATCTTCCCTCTGTAAACATTTAAAATCATCTTCTAGCTCTGCTATATGGAAGAACTGACCTGCCATAAGCTTTCTATAGTTTTGCGTAGGCCTCGGTTGATGATTTGTTCAGGCAAAAGCAACATTTGCAGCATGTCACATGTTGCCATCACCATTGCCATAGGTGAACTAACATGATTCAACTTGCAATGACTGCCATTGATGCAATAGTGGAGTCAGGTCAAATGAAAATTTTACCTCATATATATTACACTTGAAGTTAGCAGTATGAAATGAAATTGAATGTTTGCCCAGTAATTGATGCGATTAGAAAAATATGACCACTCTATGTTAAACATTTCTTGATGAAGGAATTTTCTACTTGTTGCCCACGTGTGGACAGAAAGAAAAAAAAATGTGTATTTGCTAAGCGTGGTGGACAAGATGATTGGGAAGATAGATGAGAGAAGAAAATGGAAGAATATAAACATAGAGTTAAGTAAAAGGAAGTATAAGAGTTAAATAATAAACTGAGGTGGGTAACAAATAGAGTAAAAGAAGCATGGTAGAAAATTCAATGCAAGAATATAGAAAGTGTACAGAGGAAAGGTGAAATTGGTATGCTCTACATACAGTTAGGAAGGAAGAAGGTAAAATTTGTGTTAACAATTAGAGATAAGTCAGGAAAAAACACTGGTTGAAACGGGAAAGATTCAAGAGAGATGGAAGGAATACATAGAGGAAAGGGAGGTAAAGAAATTAGACCAGCAAGATTAGACATAGAGGGAAAGTATGACATAGATGAAGACAGCTTAGGTTTAAGGCTTACTTGAAGCCAAGATAGGAAGGGCATTAAGGGAAGGGAATTGAAATGAAATAGGGCAGTGAGGGTAGGCAACATTCCTGTGGAACTCCTTAAAGGTTTAGTATAATGTGAAAGGAATAGTTTTTATGGACCAATTTGTAGCTTTTATGAGGGAGATAGATATTGAGGTTGGAAGATCTGATCAGAGGAGTGTTAGTTCCTATTCCAAAAAAAGGTAAATGCAGCATTATCTGAGGACTGCAGAACAATAAGGCTGATTACAAAGGGGAGGGAGTTCATAAAATCAGGTCTGCAGGTGTTCAAGCATCAGTTTGTCAGTCAGCAAAGGGGTTGCAAACTCTGCTGATTGGAAAGTCAGTGCAAGGAATGGAATGAGAATAAATTTAAATTAAACAAAAGCTATGCAGTTTTCTAGAAAGAGAAAGTTAAAGGTTAAAATAGGAGAGCAAAAACTAGAGCTGGTGGTTTCCCATTTTTGGTTTTTTCCCATCTTTTAAGTGTTTTGGTTCAATATGGTCAAAGTAGTGGAGGCATAATGGGAGAATTGCATTAGGCCAAAAAGCTTTCACAAGGAGGAGGAAATTGATGACAGACACGTTGAGTAAGGATGTTAAGAAAAAGCTCGTCAGAACCTTGATGTGGAGCATAGTTTTGTACAGCATGGGAACATGGTAATTGAAGAAGTATGATAGGCATGGATTGGGGGCTTTTAGAGTGTGGATGTGGAGAATATGATGTGGACAGAAAGGAAAACAAATGAGGAAGTGCTAGCTATGGAGGAGGAGGAAAGGGGATTGTTGGGAGAAATCCAAAGGAAGCAGGAAAGATGGATGCTGAGCATTTCGATTGGCAATGGGATGTTGAAGACTGCGAAAGAGGGGAGAATGTAAGCCAAGCGAGGGAGGGGCAGGAATAGGATAGGGATGTTGGACGGAATGAAAGGGGAAAGTAAGTATGGAATTGAAGAGGGGCTCAGTGTAGTGTTGAATGTTGGGTTAAGGTTTGTTAGGAGAGGCATGGAAATTGTCATCATGCTATTTCTTTGTGTCTATCAAAAACTACCTTAACTTGTGTATAACCAATAATAATAATAGCATTATCAATGTTATTAAAACAATAAAATAGTGATTAAATATGAGTCCCAAAAAAATTTCATCTTGTAACAAACCATAGACAGTACAGTACAGCCATGCATTATGCCATCTCTAACTTCATTGAATATGGTGATAGGTATACTTTCTCTAGATAACAAAAGGAGATATATTATTCCCAGAAATGGCTCTGGTAAAAGTTAACTGTGGTTGAGAAAAAACCTATTATGATAATACCATTCATTTCAACTAACTTATAGTAACAGAGTTTTTAAAAGAAGCTGAGAGATTCGATGGTGCCAAGATGATGGAATTTAAGCCAACATATTATGTAACATTTGAAGTCTGCAGGATGAAGAGAAAACTATATTCTAAACACAAAATTAATCTGAAAAATTGATTAATATCATTTATCAATAATGTAGGTGGCACTTTGAATTTTATGTTTGTAAATTTCTTAGAAAATTTTTTCCCACAGTTATAGTCATCTTATGATACAAACTTCCTCAGTGTTTTTTTTAGATCACCATCCGCTCGTCAGATTTTGAGAGTTGGGTCAATGTCATGTCACTAAGATTACCAAATAGTCATTTTCTGTGGTAGCGGAGCAGTGCAAACAATACAATATTTATAGTATGCAATCTCATAGCTGCGTAAAAGAACAGTTCTGAAGTATCACATGATATGCTACAATTGCCTGAGGTTTGAGAACCACTTGACATTAAATTGCTGTACAGTATACAGATTATGTCAAGGTATTACACATTTCACCAGAATTCAGCCTCATCTGGTACAAAGAATACAAGGGTCAGTGTTGGTGTTAATTTCAAGTACAATTTCATTTTGGCATCACAGTGGCCAGAAGGCAGGTAGGTTGGTGACTATGTAGAGGAGGTTTGAGAGTGGGGCACTGTATCTTGGAGAAGTAACATGAGAGTAAAATTCTGTGGATAAGTTTGTTGTTCCTTCTGGACTACGGATATATACAGTTTCATTGAAGTGAAGTCTGAAAACTTCAAGTTTTTAGAATTTACCATATTTGGTGTATAAAATATAACTAATTGCAAATGTTTTGCTTGAAAACAATTCCTTAGCCATAGTAGAAAATGATAAAATTTTAAATATTGATATATAATTTAAATTGCCACATGACAAACCAAAGCCTATGGTGATTTAATATTTTAATTTCTGTCACTATATTACATTGGCAGTAAACTTCATGTGTTGCCCTGTCCTTTTTTAATGTCATTAATCATCCTTATTTAAACCTCAAATGATGCATTGTTTTTCCTAATATTTACCAATTATATCACAAATGTGGTATGTGGGAAGTGCAGTATGTTGATTGTCATGTCCAGCAAGCAAGTACTATTTGGCAATATAGAAAAGATAAATTTTTAAGAAATAATTTTTGTTGAATATGTTTACCTTAAACAGCTTCATAACAGGGTATCCTTTGATTTTATGACATTTGACAAATCTTGGCACAAGGTTCTGAATTCCCTCCTCATAGAAATTGACCACGAGGGAATTGAACTGCTGAACTTCCTACCTTCAGCTGTTCATCACCATTGAAGTACTGGTCAACAGAAAACTAAGTGAAGAAAGAAATGATGATAATTTGGTGTCAAGTCTGGTCTAAATGGTCAGTGGCCTATTTGATCCCTTTTAAATTCATCATTCAAGTACTGCATAACAATGTGATTGTTAAAGGGCAACACAACTCCGTGATTGAGCATGCCATACCAGTTGCTCTTGATTGCTTGAGATGTTCAGGAAGTAGTTCACAGTGTTAAAATAGGCAACAGTGTGTATGGTAATGCATTATGGATTCATTCTTGCAAGCATTAAAATATCTTTCTGCCTGAGGTAATGGTTTTTGAAGATCTCTCACATTTACATTGCTCGTTGGAATTGTTTTCCGTCATAGGTGAAGTTGTATGCTTCCATTGAAAATACTTGAGCCTGTATGTTGGGGTGAATCGTAGTACCCATGTATTACCCACACTTGGGCTGATAAACTTCTCTATTTGTCTGTAAAAATCTTTGGCATTCAGTGAGAACACAGTTTTTTTAGGTGAAGTTTTTTGTAGCCATTTCATGGAGTAATGTCTGAAAATCTTGAGGGATCATGTCACAAGAGAATTGTTGGTCTCAAAATCTTTTCATTCACTTTTAGCATCTGACAAGAAAAGACTTTTTTCCCTTTCATTAGACACTTTGTCTTACCTTTCATTAAATATTCAAACCCACTTTCATATGATTTCCACTTGTCAAGCTACAAGTAAATTTTACTTGCTTGCTCATTAATTGCCTGCCAATATTTTATCATTGGCCAAATTTTACAGTCAGTAGATATTTCAGTTGACTAAACACTTGTGATACTGACAGTTTAAACAGTCAAGAAGTACCTGTACTTATGGAGAATGACTGGTTACATGCATTGAAATGGTTCTTTCTCCTGCAACCTCTTTAAGATTTCAGTGTGATATCATTCTGCTTGGGAAGGCTTAAATTTTTGTCACTTATTTCCAGCAATGAATAGCAAACGTGCTAATTGCATGGGGTCATTATAATTGAATGAACAAACACCACTGCATATGATCAAGTGTAGTGATAATTCTTATATGATAGCTACATTTAATTAGTACTTACTTGTCTGGGATGCCTCACATTGTCTATGGCTTTCCTATACTTGACTGAACAAGATACAGCTATTACTCCAGTTGTATATTGATGATTATGTAATTTACATATTGTAACACTTCATGGGATGTTGTTGAATGTGGTACAGCATATTCAAAATGTAGTCTCCAACATAATTCTGTTTCAACTATGGATACAATTGAAATTTTCTTTACTATTATGAACATCTTTACTTAAGAGTTAATTTTAAAAATTGGATTTGACCCAGTTCAAGCATATCCAATTATGTAAAGCTTTCTTAATTTGAATACATTAGATAAAATGGATTGGTGAAACATTGAGGTAATGTAATATTTAATTATTTGATAAATTGAAAATAAAACTTTAAATATTCAGATGAAAAGTTATGGATCTACAGATTGCTAACTACTTGAGACTTCACTTTTTGAATTTATTTATTTACGGGGATAACCCTTTTGCACAAAGGCAAAAAACATATAGTGGTTCAAAAATTATTAAAAAAACAAAACAGTTTCTGGCGTAACTTGGTGGAAAATCTTCATACTGACTTTAATAATAAAACCACTTTACTCAGGTCTGATGATGTTATGTTATAACGAAACCTAGGTAGTAAAAATTAAAAAGTTTATGTGGAAAAGTAAAGTGGTTTTATTATTAAAGTCAGTATTAAAAAAACATTTACAAATGGGAACAAATTACATAAATTTGTACACTTATTCTTGAGAGTTAAAATATAATTTAAAATTATAGAATTTTGATTTGCAATGCATGATAGACACTTTCAGATGGTATACAGGTACGCAAACATACCTAGTTAGATTAATTAATGTAGGCAAAACATCAATATTAAATAATATTCCAAATTTAAAAAATTGGAAACAGAATATTAGAAATATAATATTTGTTACAGGCTAGATGATGGTACAAAATGATAAATGGTAGTAATAGTTATTAACTAGACCTTGTGGCATCCATAAAGAAAATTTTCCCAATGGGCATTAGGAATAACTTATGGACATGTACACATATCCACTCAGCAATAATTAGAATTATAAAATTTTTCAGATGTTTTTAATTACATTTTTTTTAAGGGATTCTGGTGAGATAGAAAGTGGGTCAATATTTTCACAACTATTAGTATCTCTCAGAATCTGGCTTATAGGCAAGTAGTAAGTGTAGTTTTGTGCATGATATTTAATTTCAAAGAGTGCTTCATACCTTGTGTTATGTGAAGGTACTCGGAAAGATATTGCCCTTAGGAGTTCTGAGGAATCAATCTTGTTATGCTGTAATTTATAAAGAAAAGTGATTTTATTAATTTTTCTACATAAATGCAAGGAGGGCAGATAAAATAGAGGTAACATTTCATGATAACTAGAAAGATCTTTTATGAAGATTGAATTTGAATGCAATTTTCTTTGAACACATTTGATTTTATGAACATGAAGTTTGTAGTAAGGTGACCTAACTAATGAGATGAACAGAACTTTAAATGGCTTTATATGTTTAAAGTTTTTACAGTATCAGAAGATCAATCCAAGCGATTTGTATGCTTTAGTTTGAACATAGTTAAAATGTTGATTGAATTTTGATGGGGAAAGGATGTTGGGGATTTCATGTCCTGATTACCTATTACTGCAGTGCAATTCAGTGTAATGGCAATTTCAGTTTCTCTGTAAATGCAACTAATTACCTATTTATTGCTTCAGGATTTACCGGTCACCAGGATTGTTGATGAGCTAATGGAAATGAAATCCACTCAGGAAACAGAAGATTATAGATACTTTGATCCAAGGCAACCTAAGGCTGTGGATAGCTCTCAAGTTCCCAAAAATCGTTCACCATTCCAAGAGGCTATCGTTTTCATAGTGGGAGGAGGGAACTACATTGAATATCAAAATTTAGTAGATTACACTAAGGTGAGTTACTAACAGCCTAAAAGGCACATTTAACGCCACTTTATTGTGGAGAGGATTGAATAAGCTATGGGCAATGGTTTGTGAGAAGATTTAACTGCATGGATTACCTTAAGGAGATAGAGCTTCAAGGCACCGTACAAAAAGTGAAGAAACATGTTAGGAAATGTAAAAGAAGTGTTATCACTAAGATTGCTTAACTTAGTGCCCACAGTAATACTTCAAGGATCTGTAGGTATCATATAATTTAAGGCATTGCTTCCGGTATTATTATGCTTACAACAGATATACCAAGAGTGGATCAAACAAATTATGTTAATTTACACACATTTTAAATGAAAATCTCTACTGCAGTGGTTAAGGTTCTTACTATTATTAGGTAATCTACCAGTTAAGATAGGTTTTTGGGTGGACACAACTATCAAATAAACATTTTGTAACTCCAAACAAAACCCAATCCAGCAACCTAATCGACATCAGGTCCCTCTTCATCTCCGTGTACCTCTTTCCTCCCTTCATCCCGTCTAACATCCCTATCCTGTTCCTGCCCTTTCCTTGCTTGTCCAACATTCTCCCCTCTATTACCTTCTTCAACATTCCACTACCGCTCAATACACCTTTCATCCATTTTTCCTGCCTCCATAGGATTTCTCTCAACAAACCCCTCTCCTCACCCACCATCTCCAGTACTTCCTCTATCTACTAAAAAATGCTTCTGAAAGGTATTCCAAATTATGTTCTTTCAATTTTATTGTTGATGAAAAAATGCAATATAATTTCTATCATTTTTGTCTCCTCCTAGTAACAAAATGAATAATTGATTTTCACTCATCTGTCGTCATATGTTGTTGTAAATTCTTGCATAGTAGCATATTCTTGTTTACAGCCAACATACATGGCAAAATTGAATATGTATGGCATAATTCACTTTTATTATAATTCAACGATCTATTCATTAAAGTGAACAGTGATTCCTATCTCAGAATGAAGGGAGAAAAGAATTGATAGATAATAAATATGAAGAATTGAAGAACAGTTTATTCTAGTGTGGGGTGTTAGGTTTTGTCTCTCTGGGGAAACTAAGAAATGTGTGTGTGTTCAGACTGTGTCCATCTAAATCCTTCCTTAAGCAGTCGACATTGAAATAGTGATCCTCATGGTAGTAGTTGACATCTTTACTTTCGGTGTAATGTATAATAAAAGGCCTTTCAAATTTAAAATATATGTAGAATGTTTAAACATATCTATGATGAACAGAGGTGTGCAAAGCTTCACTATTATGTTTTCCAAGTAATTGTCACAAAAAAATTCTTACTTATTTGTTCAAAATTCAAAAATAACTTTTCCATTGCTGTTTCCTCAAAGCAAATATTGCTTTCTAATAGAATCATTTTCTATTCAGAGAAATGGGCAATTGTACATTTGCAAATTATTGCCCAGGAAAAAAATTTATGGTAATTGCAGCGTGACCATTGTGCACCTTGAAAATTTCTGACCTTCAATTTATGATTACGTCCCTCAACTCTACAGTGTTTTGTTGGTGATTTTCATGGTATCAAATTCGTCTCTAGCATTGATAAAATTTCTTTTTTCATTCTTTTACAGGGTAAGGCCTCCCAAGGAAAGAAGAGAGTAATATATGGATCTTCCACATTGACTAATGCCAGGGATTTTCTTAAACAGGTAATAAATGATTATAAATAAATGGTTTCTCTTTGTATTTTGTAGACTAATTTTGAGTTTAAATTAAAAGCAGGACCTTCAGTAAGCAATGATTATCGTCAACACTAAATTATCAAGGGAAAATACCTGCCAAAAGTAAATGTTTTTCTAAGTATAAACAAAAAACTGGTTGTGCTTGATTGAAATGACCTTAGCATGTGTCACACACATTCTTGTGATTTATTTTTTCCTGGAACTTATCACAGCAAGGGGTTTTCTTCCTAGCTTCTCTCTTTGTTTTGAATTTATACAATTATGAACAAAATCGTTAGTTGGTATATTTCTCAAAGTATTTTTGCACTTTGCATCATTTGTTGCATTCTAATTTAGCCCTCGTGCTTTCAAATATAAATAGTAGAGAAACTGAAATAACTTCTCCATTATACTTAAATATTTGTAAGCATACATTCATTCATGTTAATGCTGAGTTGTGACATTGAGTACCTAAAAGGTTGGCGGCTGCATTTTTTAGGGTGCAAAGTGATGGAAATTTTATAAGTTCAATGTTGAGCCCATAGAGAAACTTGATGGAAAAATTGGTTTTAATTGGTCAGAAGTGATTGATGAGAATAAATTAAGTGTATTAAAAAAAAAGTAAGTTCCCCATTATATAGATGTTATTTCCACCAGACTTTAAGCCAAAGAATACATTTGTCCATTGGTAGCAATTTGGGCTGAATGATGTCAACCCAGGCTCGTAGGCCCATATGAATGTACATTCATTGTTTCGCAGCTGTCGTAATGTTCTACAATCAAATATTATTAAGGAGTGTTTGAGTGTATAATAAGTTTGGAAGGGAAAGACATGGATACTCAATTTCAAAGTGCCTTGTCTAGTATTAGCATTTATGTGGCAACTTCTTAGGAGATCATGTCATGGATTAGAAGATTCATTTCTTCAAGCTTTATTTGGGTTTGATTAATTTTCTAGAACAATAGTGGTTGGTATTGCAGTCAGTATCTTTAGATCAACATTGTTTGATGCTGGATTTGCCTATATTATGAGGATCTCCCCTTTCATGTGACATCCTCAGATTTGATTGATTTGTGTTTTGTTGCACAAATGCCAGCAAATTGTGATTATTTTCTAAAAAAATTGTTACTGCTTTCCCTGTTGTCATTTTTGGGATGCTCAACAATTTCTATTTCTTCCCAAATAAATCATAGGGATTAATACCTTCCAGGTGTAGACATATACTTGGACATGAAGTACACAAGGTACCTATTATCTACTGTAACTTGCTACAAAAGGAAGAAAACCTTTGCTTCATAACTTAATCATGAAGTATAGCAATCACCAGGAAGTTCAACAATTTTCTGTGAAAGACAGTTATATGCTATTCAGTTCCTGTAAACATGTCATCAGTACAAAAACAAGTCAAACAATAACTGTACTTATACAAGTTAAGGGAAGCCTACATGTATGGGTGAAAGTCAATATCAGTCACTTCTTACCTGCAGAATGAGAACACAGTTCCAATGAAACTTGCTCCTGGCAAACAGATTGGCATTTGGTATTCAATCTAACAACCATTTGTACTGATTTATGAAACACACTATAGAAAATAAGGTACTTGGCTGGAAAAGCATTCTTGTTTATAAGTTTTCACCCTTAATGTGTTAATTTAAAGGCTACATGGAAAATATGTTAATGTTGAACCAAGTATTTATCTGTTTGGAGCATTATGTAATACATGCCCGAAAACTGGATTGAATAATTGTTTTTCTAAATCTCAAACAGCATTCACTAAGATTCAGCATGCTATGCAGAGATATTGTAATGTTTTTCCAGGAAAAATTATGTCTTCCCACATGATTATGTTACTGTATTTAGAATTTTTACTGTACTTGCTGTCAACACGGCTGTAATCTGTGATGTTTCCAGAAATGTTTAAATTGGAAAGCTTAGAACTGTGATTTTTTTCTAATTGGTATTGATATGCAGGGCTTTTTGAGCAAGAATTAATTTCTAATATTATTTTTTCTTTCATCATGTCCATTTTTATTAAAAACTGTTTGTAGATTTAATGGTTTATAGTGGTTTAATACTGCTGCTGTCAATTTTGTTAACCTAAAAACATAGCTTATGGGAGGCAAATATCCAATTTAATAGGGTGATCAGAATTATGCCTGTAATATGAGTATTATGCAGTCACTTTCATAGTTTCAGAGTGAAGTGTTAAATGATTACAGATGTATCTATACCCTAATAATTATATTTTATTCTTTTCAGCTCTCACTTCTTGGGCAGGAAATAGCTACGTGAAATGAGGACTAAATTAGCTTATTTTCCACCTGACCACCATTTTTGCTGCATTAGTCAAAATTTCATTTTGACTTTATCTGCAGAAAAATATGCACATTCATAATCCATATTCTATTATTCTTGAATTTTCCAATGAAAAAATAATGAATCA
This sequence comes from Hetaerina titia, assembly GCA_037158775.1. Taxonomy (NCBI): domain Eukaryota; kingdom Metazoa; phylum Arthropoda; class Insecta; order Odonata; family Calopterygidae; genus Hetaerina; species Hetaerina titia. The sequence continues at coordinate 56,585,893 of CM073773.1, forward strand.
TTAAGAAAAAGGAATATCAAGATGATCATTTTCCATTCACCAGTGACTTCTTTGATTTTTTTCTGATCAATCATTATCCATTATGTGATGAGAGTATGCTGAAGTGAAAATTACTATGTACAGTGTTAGAGATTTCTTGGTTTGTTATATGATTCTTCATTTCTAAATAAAGTATTTATTGGATTAAAGAAAAATGACACTACGTTCCTTATTATAAGCTTGAAAATTTTCCTGATATCTCTAAAAGTCTATATGTAAGCATGTGTTTCAAAAGTTGTTTTCAGGAGAGTATCAGTATATAGTTAGCACCAGTGTAAATGTTAGCAGGAATTTCACTTTCTCAGTTATGTTTTAAATATTGAGAGCACCTTCAAATTAAGTTTTATGCTATGATTCATATCTAATCACCAAAAATTTCAATGCACTGCCATTTAGTGGGTGAATTAGGTGTTACTGTAAATCTACTAACCTCTTTGTTTACACCATTATCCAGATGTTCCCATAGGGATTGGGAATGTGTGCCAATGAATCTGATGTTAAATTTCCGATACATATCTGCTGTGCGGAAGAGAGAAACTGAATGAAGATATCACAATTCGAGGGATGAAACTAGAACAAGTGGAAACCTTCAACTACTTGGGCAGCAGCATAACATGGGATGGAAGAAGTTCGACCGACATCAAGCGAAGAATAGCCCAAGCTAAGAATGCATTCATGAAGAAGAGGCAACTACTATGTTCAAAGAACCTAAGGCTGGAAACAAGTAAACAATTCAAGACTTTCGTGTGGAGCATAGCACTCTATGGTTCCGAGACTTGGAACATTGGAAAAGTGGACCAGGGAAGAATAGAAGCTTTTGAAACATGGTGCTGGAGGAGAATGCTGAAAATTAAATGGACAAACAAAGTAAGAAACGAGGAAGTATATAGAAGAGCAGAAGAGGATAGAACCATATGGAGAACTCTACAGCAAAGAAGAAATAGATGGATTGGACACACATTGAGGCACAATGGATTGATTAGGAATATAATAGAAGGAAAGATCACATGAGGAAGACCAAGAAACATGTACATAGGACAAATTAAGAAAGATGTAAAACAGAAAAGGTATCAGGGATTGAGGGAATTGACATTAAATAGAGGCGAATGGAGGGCTGCAATAAACCAATCCTAGGATTAAAAATACTGATGATCTGCTCTGATTAGGTCCATCATCATTCTCTACATGAGCAGGAGAATCTTTAGAACATTGCATTAGGCAGAGGAGCTTTCACAAGAAGGAGGGCTTTGATGACAGTAAGGAGGTTAAGAAAAGACTAGTGAAAACTTGGTGTGGAGCATGGCTTTGCATGTCACAGAAATTTGGTCAATGAATCAAGATGATGGGTGTAGATTGGATGCTTTTGAGATGTGGGTGCGAAGAAGGATAGAAAAAGGTAAAATGGGCTGAACGTAAGACGAAAAAAAAGAAATTACGTGGAATGGTAGGGAAGAATAGAGAATTGATGGGAGAAATCCTAAGGACACAGGAAAGATAGATGCAGAGCATTTTAAATGGGGATGGAATGTTGAAGACTGCGATAGAGGGTAGAACAAGTGAGGTTGGGCCAGGAGGTGGTTCGGGATGTTGGGTGGAAAGGAGATATAATGTATATGGAACTAGAGAACTGTTTACCATTTAAGTTCCACCCTCACCTATTTAGCCAATATTCAATTCGATAACTTTGGTGGTAAATATTGTGTCTAAAGTCATAGATGTATTCTCACTTGAAGACCCCAGAGATTCCTTCTTAGGCTCCATTATCCGTAAATTCAATTAGTCTAAATCTGAAATTTTAGTTATACTTTTGATTTTAATTACAGTTCATTTAAAAGAATTACAGAAATAATACATCATGAAATAAATTGACCAAATCAAAACATGGCGAATAGAGGTAAGTAGTGTATTAGTACCCAAACCTAACGATATTAACTTCTTGATGTGCAGCTTGTATAGAGAATATAAGGATAAAATATGTATAAGCCTGAGATTCGTTCGAAAACTAATCATTACTCAGTATAAGATGATTATTGCTGAATATCTGCTAAGTATTTAAGCGGATATGCATATACTTATATACGTATACTTGTATTGACGTTTCCAGCATGCATCCAACGAGTGGGTCATCAAAAAAGTTCGCTTTTTCATTCGACATGTTTGGTATTCCCAATCCACTGATATGATTATTGTTTTTCTTAGGTTCCGCAATGCTACTTCGAATAAACACTTGACCTCATAGGTGTTGCATTTGAGCAACCAATCACTACCTAACCGAGGCTGTATTACTAAATGTCTGGCGAGAAGGAACGGTATTACAAATGCGTCTTCCCAACCGGAACGGCTTGCCGGTCGGTTTGGTCTGGCTTCTTATGCAGTACATACCTGTTAGCTACACACGAGTATATAGGGTTCACATTCTATGGCGGTAATCAGAGAAGTTTCAATTTCATTTGGCTCCATAGGTATAGGAAAGCACGATCCCGCGCACAATTTACGTGCTCAATGTGAATTAATCTTAAATCAAAGTGTTATTAATAGAATGAATTTGTTTTATTTATAATGAAATGATTTATTTTTTGTTTCAACATTTCATTCTAACGTATGCTCCATTTTGTAATGAAACGGCATCATATTTTGCGGTCAAAAACTCTCACCCAGTCATGCATTTAAAGGAGTCTAAAGGAAAAAGGACCAATTATGGATAAAGGATATTCTACGTTTATGGATAGTTAGAACTTCCACATAATGACGCCTCAATCCGTTTTGTCAATATCTACACTCATCAACAATAAATAAATGACGTCAAAGAAGTTAAGAATTACTTCAGTGGTTGAGAAATCTTTTTCTCATTCCCCATTCTAGAGGCATTCAATTCATTGAAACGCAACTAATTCGTAAATTCAATAAATGCTTCGCCGAATGATACCTGTCCGTATTTCACACGTTCTGTCTTCCAGAGAGACTGTACACAGAGTGAATAAGATGTTCATTATATATTACGGTACCTATACTCATGGAATTGACATGTTTTCCTTTCATGTGGGTCCTGTCTTGGACACGTTTTCACCGCATGTCATAAGATTTCTTTTTTGGAAGCATTTTCTTATTTTAGGCCCTATTTGAAACACCACATGAAATATGTTCACGCATACAATTAGGGTGATTTAAAAAATTGGCGGTTCTCATTTCGTAACTGTTGTATTTTACCGTTCAGTTCTACCAAGCGTATCCTCGTTGAAGTGATTGCACTGTTAGTACAATTTTTCTAATTAGTCATAAGACTGATATTATCCTTTAAAAACAAGTGATGTCAGCTTGCGTGAGGTCATATTTTTCTCCTATCACGTGCATCACCATTCGATCGCTGTTTTTCTTTCGATGGTTGTGTAATTAAAGTGACGAACAAACAAATTACCATTTTCGATTTCAAGGCACCGCCCCAACTTCGAAGAAATCTCGATGAGAATAAAATCGAATTTCGAAGCGTAAGCAAAATGAAATCCGCTTCGATTTCCTCCTCCATTGATGAATCCATCAATCAACCGCTTTCTTTTAGATAACTAGTCAAGATAAACGAACACACTTTTCAGCTCTTTTCACAAACAAACGCCTGGGGTCTCACTGCGGCCTCTAGATAACGTAACCCATCTGCTTTACCAGTGCTCGTGCGAACCAGGCTCACGCAAATTAGCATTCCGCGAATTGGAGAGTGCGCGTGCTTGCCCTTTGCGTCGAAAACCGACACTGCGCCGAAGACCGATGTTCCGGCGAACTAAGGGGTGAAGAAGAAAACCTCGGCCCCGCAAGTGGCCTCGATTCCGGTCGGTGCATTTGTACTTCACGCCCACCGATCCAAAGGGAATATATTGAATCCTTATTTCACTTGAGCACTCGTAATGTACAACAAAAATGGCGGTTGAAAGATCCTGATTAAGAGCATTTGGACTTTTGCAGTTATAGAATTCTCCAATAAGATATCTCATCCACCATACAAGTAATACATATACAAATAAGTAAGAATGAGGGTAGAGAAAAAAACACTTTGCTATTCCACATAAAAAGGTTTGTTATTTTACACGGCCATGGTTTCAAAGCTGCGCATCATTATCACCTGATAGCAAGAATAGCAAAGTTTGTCTTTTTTTCTCTACCCTCATCATGAAGGAATTCCACCTAGTTAAGTCTTAAAACTATCATGTTTACATACGAGTTATCGTATATCGTACACCGTATACGTAGCTTAAATAAAAGAAGATTAAAGTAAAATCAAACGTCAAGGGAGAGAACATCTCTCAATTTATGTTACACCTGCACGTTGGGACAATGAAAATCGAGTGTCCTTATTTAAGCCACCCCAGTATTTAATTACGTATCAAAAATACATGATCTATACGACGCCAACCTTTAAGCTGTGAGCATTCATTGCAATCGAAATCTTTATTTATTTCTTTCCTACCAAAGTTCTTATGATTATTACCTGATGATGACGCCTAAGCGTTGAAACTAGTAGTACGAAAATAAAGAACAGAGGAAAAACACATTGTGCTCTTCATTTAATGAACATGAACTTCCACAAAGTTGAGCCTGAAACAATTGAATACAAAGTTCTTTTAATTTCCCGACGTGTTTCAGTATCCCTTATGACTTCAGCATTTTACAAGGGTGTTAACTTTGGTGCAATTCTGTTGCATGGTATTAATAAAATTCCCTGATAGCTTTATTAAACAACTCATAATTACTTTGGTGACTTAAATGACTTTATAGAAGAAAAGTATTGCATTAAATACCAGAAGTATAAACACGACTGAGCGCAGTTACTCGCACGATAGAATCCTAACCGAAAAAACTCAAAAAATCGAAGATAATTTACATAAATAGGAGGATTGCAAACCGAAGCCGCCCCATAACTTCTTTAAGTTTACATTTTATGCACAGACATAATACGCCGAGGTCACTTTCCACGCTCCCATAAATACTTCAACTTTATCTTCGATGTAAATTATAGCTCTTTATTAAAATTGCCGACAAAACGATGCAGTCCTCACCAGCTGCACTCTTCGTATCTGCTTAAATAATAAATCCTTCACTGATAATCTCCGCTCCATTGGCTTATAAGGAAATGTTGCGCCGTTACGTAAGACCACCTCAGTTCTAGCATGCAAGCTTGCCCAAGGGGTGAGATGAAGGTGGGTAGGGCGAACGAGGGGAACAGACTGTGAGTGCGTAAATCACCAAGCGGTGGTGGTGATCCCTTTCTTTGTTCCTCTGCCAACGAAGTCCTCCATCGAATTCCACCACGTCTGATACCTAGCAACGTTTTAAATTAATCGGATGTAAATCCCGTGCGAACAGCAGCTGTTTCAGATTCAATACTGCACGGGTGCCGTTTTCGTGGAATGAATAACACTGTTGGCTGGCGAGGTGGGAGGGAAAGAATTTCCGATCCCCGCGGAAGAAAGAAACGACAAGGGCCGGATTAGAGTTCCCGATTCAGGTTTCGGAGTATTTCTTTCTTCGTTCGACCTTTTAACCCTGACGGGATGTTGACGGAAATCAGGTGAATATTGAATTATCGAGTTTTTGGGCATGGAGATCTGAGTTTTGGATGAAGCAAATGCATTAAAACGTTACATGAACTACCGTCATGTGAATGCTTCTAAGACGGTCGTTGGTGTCGTTATTTTAGTGTTTTTTTTGGGCGACTTTCGACGAGAAATGCAAATAGGCTTGCTACCACCAAGGACATACCCTACGATAATTAACGCAGCTTCTCAACGAGCTGGTGCTACATACATGCTCGTATTTACTCCTTGAATTTTCCCATATTGCAGATTTTGAATTTTCTAGGATGGGAGGAATTTGAAATACCTTGTCTATAAAACCCGTATATACAGGTCGCAATACATATAATCGCAATCACGGAACCTCCACACGCGCATTAAACAGATCATGCATTCGAAAAATTTTAATAACACGAAAGAAAGTACTAAAATGCAGCACTATTCAATAATATTCAATTTTTATGTCACAAAGGGTCGCGGTGGTCCAGCGAGTGGGGCGTTGGACTACTGACCGGAGGTTCAGTTACGATTCCCGGGCAAGGCAGCTCTGGGCACCCGCAGCTCCACCCAAGCTATGTGATTTTTCGGGTACCAGATCTTCCTGGGAAACCATAACTGGCACAGGGAAAGGAACTGGCCCCCCTACCCTGATGTGTGAATATTCACACGCCGTCGGGCTTGGTACATGGGTGAGCTCTACCATCACCTACTAAACCGACTTTCGGGTTGATTACTGTGTTTATGGTTTTTTTATATACACGTACATACACATACGTATGCCTACCTACACTCGTAGGTAGGAAATATATTCTACGATGATCTCACAGATGTGAAAAATAAATCAATCTGAGGAGCAGGATGGAGTTGGACAACAGAAGTATAGAAAAATATAAAAAAAGGACACTAACAGGTGTTCCGAAATTTTCGGTGGCAAAACCACCTTCCTCAACTCCAGTGGAATCCACTGAGTTCGTCCTGTCCGCAGAGAAAGGTGGTTGTGCCACCGAAAATTTCGAAATACGTGTGAGTGTCCTTTTTGTTTTTTTCTATATTTTTGTTGACCAACCCTATCTCCCTCTTTATTTCCTGAAAAAAAAATATATATATATATAAATGCATAGTTTCAGGAAATATATGCTGTCGCACGCGGATTACATGTATTCTACTATGCTGGGGAAGTTCGTGGGACACTTGTTGAGAACAATGGGTAAACTTATAATAATTTCAGATCACTCCACAACATATTGCATGACACAATTAGACGGGAAACTTCGCATTAGTTATTTAGGTAACATACTACCACCTTGCACATTTTGAGAAAATCTGCAATGCTCACTTCGTAAATGTCCCATTTCAGAGGGAAAATAACTCTTATCTTTTCGTATTCTACGGTTCGAAATTGTGGGCCATCCCAGAAAGACTGGGGACAGCTCAAACGCGCAAATCATCGGTGGAGGAAAACGCTCCTAGGCAAAAATCGAACCCGCGTCCTCTATTAATTAGCAGGCGAGTTAGGAAATTATGCAGTCACCACCGAGGCCGGCAGTAAATTACAGGAATGCGCAGAAACTAGACCTTATTGACTCGGCATAAGAAAGAAAACATTTTAACTCGACTTTTAAGTGGGGAAATTTATAAAGGTTTCTGCAACTGTCTCAGAATTTAAATGTTTGCGCTGAAACTGTGACTTGCAATCAGAATTTATTCAATTGATTTGTTTAATTTAGCCCCACTTGATAATTGTGTCCGGCAAGCATCACATTTGAAATTGGCAAAATCGTGGATAAGAGAAATACTCCTCAGACTACATTAGCTACACTACAGCTACACTAGCCCGTCTTCGTAGCCATGGATGATGAAGAGAGCGAACACCTCTCACGTGGATACTTATTTTTATCCGGAATACACCTATTTAAATGTAGTTTTACGTAGAGATCACCAAAGCACGGAGGAGACATTGAAGATCCAAAAGATCTATTAAGGGCTGATAAAGTTTGAAGGGTGAATCGATTTTTTCATCGAAGCGTGTTTATCTGCAATATCTCCAGTCAGAAGAGTTTAAAATATATTGATGCATTATTGAACAAGGAGCCGTACACTTTGCTACTGAACAATTTCCTTTCGTACGCTACTACAAAATATAGAGCATACGTTAGGGATAAGCTGTATTCTACTAAAACGTGTGATGACCACAAGTCCCTTCCCTGCTTCGCCTGATTCCTCTTTTTGGGCCAAATGGTTAATGAATTTCAGGTGTGATGGGCAATTTTATACATGTTCGCAAAAACCCCTCATGCCAATTCCGTAAAACTCAGTTTAGTCATAAAAAAATATGGGCAGTCCGTAATATCAGTGTGGGACGAGAGAACATTTTGATGAACTAAACGGTAACCCATTCAGATTCGCTATTTTTGTCTTTGGATCAACGGTGAAAATTGCAAATAAATTTGAAACTAAATATTTCAATATCTTGCGGTTTCTTGATTCACTCAAAGTTTCAATATTTTACACGCAACATAAATTCGTAAAATTTGCAATGGGACTTTTGTCAATTACTATTGTCGATATTTGAGCTGAGACAGATAAAATAACATTGTAGTGTCTCATGGAGAAAATTGAATCAAAGGTTAATGTAGTATATAGTATATCCGCGCAGGCTGGGAGAGTGCTAGGAAGAAGGTGAAAAAAAAGATTAAAACTGGTCAATTACCACATGGCTTTCAGTCGATGTTAGACATACCAAAATCGCGAGGGTAGATTCCTTTAAATACTTGGGTGTAACAATTACTCACGATCTGCCCAGGGGAAAACACATACGAGAAATATGCGGTCGTGCTAATAAAAAATTGGGATTTGTTAAAAGAGTGCTAAGTAAATGCGACGAAAAAGTGAAAGAAAGATGTTTACTTGCCTTGGTCAGGCCCCACCTGGAGTATGCTGCCAGTATATGGGATCCTCAAAATATAAATTTGATTTCGGAATTAGATCGAGTTAAGCGGATGGGGGATAGATTTGTCAAACATTGTTATGACCAACGCAGCAGCGTATCTACTTTGCTAGACAATTTAGGTTGGGATTCTCTTACGCAGCGGCGTTTACAATATAGATTAAACTTATTGAAAACAGTTAAAGATGGGCCTTTTTCCGATGACATCAAGAATATAATACGAACCCCAACGTATTACGGTCGGAGGGAGCACGAATGTAAGATTAGAGAGATAGACTGCAAGACTGACAGGTTTAAAATGTCATTTTTCCTAGAACGATAAGAGACCAGAATGCTTGTAGTCGAAATCCCCCAGGAGTCAGTTCATTACGATAAGTATGAACGTACAGGTTAGGGATTTCGCGTGGATATATAAATTTGTATTTTTTTTCTTACAGGTTCCCCCTTTCCCCTACCTATTTGAATAAACCCTCTCATCCCTTACCCTTTCCTCCTGGTGCTACACCCCCTGCCACACACCTTTTTTGGTGGCTCGCAGGGTACTTATGTAGATGTAGACTAACCATGTCCCCTTTTTTTGTTCTAAGGCAGCACATAATTTGTCCTGATGTGTTCTCATGATCACTAATATAAATGGAAATGTATCACTTATCCCCTACTAGCGAGTACTTACAGGGGCACAGAGCTCCGAAATAGTACCTGGCCATTTCAGTATCAACATTACCAGCTGTTGCTAGCATGGAACTACCTGAGTTAACTACCAGGGGTGATTGAGTATCATGTCCCACCAGTTTTCACCCATCTACTTAATATATTGACACTTCTTTCGTGATTTTTAGCCATTAAAACTTAGAAGTTTCTTTGGCACCCAGAATTGCAAATTTTGAAAGTACATCATAATATTTAGATTTGAATACATTTTTCGGTCATCCTGTTCCACATATACGTACATACTGAGGATACGTGGAATCAATTCCTTGAGATCACGCGCTCACCAATCAACAAGCTCATACCCAGTAAATTCATAAAAGATAGCACAGAACCTAGCTGGTACAACGCGGATGTTTGAAAGGCATTACGACGAAAGGCTATGCCACGCCAAAATTAAAATTATTAGGGATAATATCTCTTGCGACAAAAAGAATGAGATCACTTATGATTATAAGATATCTTGGGCGAATGCCGAAAATGAATTTCGGAAAGCGTTAAGGGAATTCAAAAGGAAAAGGTTAGCAGCAAATTTGAAAGAGAATCCGAAAGCATTTTGGTCATACGTCAGAGAAGTTCAGGGAAATAAGTCAACTGATAATTAATTCACTCAAAAATGATAAAGGCGAAAGAGTAACCAGCAGTTTGGAAAAGGCTAACTTATTAAATTCCTTCTTTCAAAGCGTCTTCACCAATATCTCACAGATTACCCCCGATAGCTTACCAAATCGTGCCGGTCATTTGAAATTTCATATGATGGAATTGAGCGTTTGCTGAAAAATATTAAGCCTAATAAATCCTCCGAGCCTGATGAAATATCCGCTCGTATATTTGAGTGTCTAGCTTCGGAAATTGCGCCGTATCTAGAAACAATATTTAAGAAGTCGCTAGTGGATCACAAGGTTCCCAGAGATTGGAAAACGGGTAACGTAATACCAATATTTAAAAACGGAGACAAGGAGAAACCGAGCAATTACAGACCTATTTCCCTCACATCCATTTAATACAAAGTTATGGAACATACAGGTGCTAGTTTGATCGTGAGACACATCGATAGTCAGGAGCTATTAATGAAAAATCACAACGGTTTCCGAAAAGGTAGATCCTGCGAGACAATACTTGCGCTTTTTGTTCATAATATTCTTATTTCGGGAGAGAGCAATGTTTCAGTGGATGCGATTTTTCTACATTTTAAGGAAGCGTTCGACAAAGTACCTCATAGTAAAATACTCGCAAAGCTGGAAGCAAATGGCATGGATAAAAATATCCGGGGTTAGATTAAAGACTTTTTGTATGGCCGGGTTCAAAGGGTAGTGACAGATGGAGTTGTCTCAAATGTAGTAGAAGTTACTTCTGGTGTTCCCCAGGGAAGTGTCATCGGACCTCTTTTATTTCTGCATAACGTTAACGACATTGATTCCGTAGTCACTAGTAAGATATGTTTATTTGCCGACGATACAGTGGTTTACCATGATATCCGTGATACTGAGGACACTGGTTTTCTCAGATGATCTTAATGCTACACAACGCTGGTGCGACACTTGGCAATTAGAATTAAACTTAAAAATGTGCATAGTCATACAATTTTTGGAAAAAGAGCAATTCCTACCCGAATACCTACTGCATTGGGAACACCGAAATGGAATGTGTAGATTCAATTAAATATCTAGGCTTTACCCTCACTCGCGATCTCTCCTGGGTGAAAAACATACGGGGAATCTGTGGGCAAGCTAACAAAAAATTAGGATTTATTAGAAGAGTACTTGCTCAATGTGATGAAAAGGTCAAAGAGAAACGTTACCTTTCGCTGGTTAGACCTCATTTAGAATATGCTGCCAGTATTTGGGATCCTCACAAAGTTGGATTAATTACCGAATTGGATGGCGCGCAGCGTAGAGGAGCTAGATTTGTAAAACGTTGTTATGATAAACTTAATAGCGTGTCCAAAATATTAGAGCAGCTAGGGTGGGAATCACTCACGGAGTGAAGATTAAATTACAGACTGAAGCTCTTGCATAAATTAGAAGGTCGTCTCTTTGGCAGTGAAGTTTAAAAATGTATTATTACTCCAATCGTACTACGGTAGGAGAGATCATGTTAATAAAATTACAGAGATTAAGTGTAGAAGAAATAGATTTAAGATGTTATTTTTTCCACGAATAATAGGGGATCATAATGACATTGCTCGTTCGCGGTAAGGTTATTATGCTCAGGTAAAATTATTCCAGTGTATATTCACCCCCTGTTGCATACCCTAGCGGTGACTTACAGAGTATATGTAAATGAAATAAAAATAAAAAAATTCTGAAAGAGTACCAGGATTTACAGAAAAACGAAGAGAAAAGAATCAGAATATTGACTGATAACAATGCTCCTATACATTTGAATGATCTAGTTAAAGTTCTTTTAGGCTTCGTGTTTGAGCTGAACAATTTTGAAAGAGCGACGGCAGTTTGAAACCAGATGTGATTTTTTAAATTTGCCATGCAAACGATAATGGGTCCATATCTGAGGGCGGACATTTGTTGATAAAACTAACACCATTATAGTTTTTTTTATTTTTTAGGTTGAGGAAGAAAACCACGCGTTCAGAAAGAATTGAGGAATTGTTTAATGGTAACAATGCAATAAGTACGAGAAGTTTTTTGGGTACTACTAAATGTATAAACTAGTAAAATAGTATTACTGCACTGGAATTTTGCCAAAATTATACCCGGTTGGTCCGGTGAGCACAAACTCGTCATTTAACCCGATAGTTTCAATTTCAAATTTTGCCGTGAGCATGTACCATATGTCATGTTGCCATGGTGAGGATTTTTCTGATTCGAGTAAACCAATAAATTCTATATCCTATCGTAATACCTTAAACTAAACTGATTTCACATGCACACAAAGTTAAAATAACATATAATATTTTCCATATAATGTTAACATTCATTTTTTAGATCACAATTATCTTGTAGAGAATTTGGAAGTAAGGCTAGGTAGTCTCTGATGCTATTATAAAAGAATAAATCAAATTTCATCGTGGGGCGTCTCAGGCCATTAGGAAATATGCAATCTCCTAGCGCCTCAACGGTACGGGATACTATACAGATATCGGAAAAAAACATGCTTGGTCCATCTAGGCAAAATTTGATTTTCATTTCAATACCGACCATAGCTTAAATCCTTGAAGAGTGTCAAAATCTGTACACTTTAAAGATAAAAGAACCAAGAAATAAAATGTTGAATTCGAGAATTTCGCACACAATTCATTCATCTAGAATCCGAGTAGTCAAGGCGGATGATTTTTTTCACTGTAAAATTTTCGCATTTTTGTACACGCCAGTGGGTGACTCTACTAAAGTCTCGGCTACGTCATTCCCTACGATTTATTTGAAATAATATACTACTGTACCCCTGGCGAGATGGACCATTACCTATATGTTTCGGTTGTACTTGCATATGGGTGGGACATGGTTTTGCGATGCCACCGGAAGGTCTACACTTTCATTTTCGAGCCAAGGACCGATTTTCCAACGCGTGGAAGGAAACTAGGTATTCGACTTTTGGGGAAAAACAGAATCCGAGGTGATACCGAGAGATTTCCCACGGCTGTGGATGAGGTGGAATGTTGGCTAAGGGTATTAGCAGTGGGCGGCCAGGGTCCATTCGCCTCAAGTGAGAGGCAGGCAAAGGAAGGGAACTTGCCCTAGGCGTGTATAACAAGGCAAGGAGGGGATTCCGATGGAGGCATTCAGGAGGGGTGGGAGAAAGAGGAACGGGGAAGAAGACCGTTTCGCGGTGTAATCGTGCTCAACCAGAATCCCTGGATGGAAATTGAGAGGGAGAGTGCTTAAGGGAAAGGGTGGCGGGAGGGGGCAGTGGAGAAAGGGGGTGGTGGGGAGGAGAGAAGGGTGAAAGGTAATGTGAGCCCCTCTCGTGAGGAGGGAGGTAGATGCGGAAATTTAGGTGGAGGTATTCGCACCACTCGGGAGGTAATCGCTTGTTAAGCATTTTGACGGGAAGAGAAAAGTAGGTTATACATTTTTTCCATATGATGTTGCTTCGCATTAAATAACTGCGTAGTGACAAATGAAAGCAAAAATACGGGTGTATTCCATGCCAACAGTTCGAAATACAATCAAATGCATCAGTGTAACGTGAAAATACCTATCCTGGGTGCAAGGGATCATTGAATTGATAAAATAGTAGGTGCCATACTCACTTATCGTTCTCATATTCACTGAGAGCAAACTCGGCACTCATCTTGCCGAGATTTTTTTCACAACCAATTTTTAGGGTAAAACTGAAAATACCTTAACTTGTGATTTTTCTGTGGTCTCAAGTATTTTGCGAACTTAAATTCGTCGATAACACAAAAAAAATCGTCGATTTTTGAGGAAATCACTTCCACTTAACGTCCCGAACGAAGGATTGGATGGATGGATGAATTGACATTTGTGGATGTACGGCCACATTAAAATTCATTCAATCAATTGTAAACAGTCGCAAAACTCGAGAACAGATGTGTCATGAACTTCATCCAACTCGGCCTCTTTCGGTGGTGTCAAGTCTTTAAAATAGGAGAGTTAATTCACCGTACGAAATTCATTTTTCCCATTTTTATTTACTTAGTCTTAGTCCGAAACCAGCACTTTTTGGCTTTTACATCGGAATATTAACAGTGAAAACAACGGATACGATAACAAACACCCAAGCCCTAGGTGGAGGAAAACCCACCCAGGCGGGAATCGAACCCGCGAGCCTTCGATTCAGACGAGGACATAACCCCACCGCCACCGAAGCCGGCAAAAAAGCATATTAATGCAAACCGGAATAAAGTATGGTTTTTAAAGTGGATATTCAAAGCACATTTTCAATATTAAATACGAAACGAAATGGAACGCTCAAAAATTAACTTGGATTTTTCTAATTCACCCACAGAAAGTCTTGGAGAACCCATAACGAATAAAAGAACGCAGACTGACTGGTACAACTTCAGGCGCAATCTCAGCTGTTGTAGAAATTTTCAATACGGACACCGCGTCACAGAGGAAATCCGCTCTGTTATAATCAAAATGAAAGCAAAACGTCACTTTTCAGCATAACAAACAATGGAGGTAAAATTTCCTAATTTAGCTACAGTTTAAACTCGATCATAATTTTTCACGATTCATCTCTCCGAGCCGAGTATAAAAAGTATCCCAGTATTATTTCCGAGAGCTTAATCGTTCGGAGGTTTACCTGTCCAACAAGTAGTCACAAGTAACGCCAATGCACGGCCCTTTTTCACCGAATCTTCCTTAGAACATTGGCGGCGGTGAAGTTGAGGAGTGAGGGAAGGAAAAAGGAGAAAGAAGATGTTTTTATCATCAACTACTCAAAACTGAGGTCGGTCGAAATCCTACCCTCAGGGCCTCGTTGGAAAGGGGCGTTGGGAGCAGGGAACGGGGTGGAGAGAGTCCGTTCGGATGAAAAATCTCGGATTCGGCAATGGGCAACAATGGGCCATTGGTCGAAGGCCAATGGGTTGATGGATTGGGTGGAAGGAATGGAGGGGGATGAAAATGAGGGGCGTGTGGGGAGGTGGGGGGGTGGGAGGGAGGGAAGGGAAGAAACGTTTCGGGTGGAAATAGCGCGAGAGGGGATTGCTCTTTCCCAGGGACTCCTCATAAAGGGGACTTTAAAAACTCTCCTATTATCAATTTTTGGAGAGTCAATCCACCCTCTCTCTTCCTCCCTTCTCTTCATTCCATTCCACCTTCCCCCGCCCACCCCACTCGTCGTCCATCCCAAAACCTCCCCTTCCACTCCCATTTCCCCCTCTCTCCTCCGAATAACAACTTTACATTGCCATTGGGCTGCGCGATGCATAAAATCCTATGCTCACTTCACATCGCTCCATATTTTTCCTCTTTTTTCTGATAACTAATACATCCATTCATTGATTCTTCACAAACCGATTTTACCTATGAAGATGCTCACGCGAACGATGGTTTCCCATCGACTAACGATAGTGCCAATAGTCGACGTGGGTACACGCCCATTCCGAAGGTATGGGGAGGCAATTATCGAGGACGGTCAGTGGTCTTTGCTGATGTTCGATGACGTTCCTGAGCGTAATTTTCAAGAATGTGTGCGCATGTTAGCACATCTCAAAATAAGTGAATTCAGGATTTTTGTTTTCCTTCCGACATTGACCACTTTTGGATGATGCCTTAAGTTTCCAAAGAAAAGAAAATGAAGCAAGAACCCGAGCACTCCCTCTTTTGGTTGCTTAAGTCACATCGATATACCTTGGTAACATCGAAAGACGATTTTTCCGAGCGAGCATCGCACAGTCGTACCCCTCAAGCTTCCACACTCTCCTCAGCCCTCCCGCCGGGGGGGCGTCCCCTCCCAGTCCCCTCTCACCCTCCACCACACTTCCTACCCACCCACCTCACCCACTCAGCGGCCCGGAAAGCACCCCCCACCTCCAACCACCCACCCACCCGTCGCATCTTCCCCCTCCTCCTTCCTCTCCCCCCGATTACCCCGGAGAACGCAAATTACAGGGCCCTTCCTTCTTTTACCTCCGCACAGCAAATTGCTGGGGGCCCTCAATGTTGATTATATCCGGCAAGGGCATTTTCGAGGAATAAAATGTCCTTCAAAATGATATCGTTGCTTGCCGACTCTTTTTGAACGTTTGTCCGTCTCCCTTTCCTTCGCTCTCTTCGCGTCGGTGAGGATGGGGCTGAGGGAGTGGAGTGGGGTGGGTTTCGAGGGATTTTTAGAGGATGGTGGCGGGAGAGGGCGAAGTGGACTTGAAGAAGGCTGCTGGGACCGGATGCGATCCTCTTGAGGCGACGGCGCTAAGGGGAAGGAAAAAAGAAATACAGGGACCATAGCTGGAATAGCCGGCGGAAGGATCGGAACAAACGGAGTGGTCAAGTGGGCGCACGTTATGGGCCTAAGAGAAAAGACCCCGCGGGCCTACAGTGGTCCATAATAAGGGCAATTCTCAGTGAAGTGACGCGGGAAGAGCATGATTTTTGAGAGGAGGAGATGGAACAACTGAGATGTTACTTTCGTCGTCTGCTTGGAACATTTTTATTTTCTACGATTTGTATGCAAAGCGAATTGTAGTGCGATTACCTCTGAAGAGAAACCGCAATCAAATTTATATGTGAGCCAAAAATCTCAATTTGTAAAAGAATGTATACGCCCTAAAGATTTGTCCACCAAAATGTATTAAAAAAATGTAATTAAAGGATGTGGTTTCATGACTACTTCGTTTTATTTTGCGGCTGCTGTGCATTGAAAAAACCCACCAATGGCCATCATTGGACATCTCCCAATCCTCTTTGTTTTATTCATTCACTAATCTTGCAGGATGAATAAATATAAGGTCCTTGACTGGCAATATTTTCAAATCATTATGCAGGAGGGTTGGGAGAGCGACAGATAATGGAGGAAAAACCTGTCCGCCACAATCATTTCAAAATATTATGCTTGTTACTGATTTCAGTCATGCGCCTGAGTGCGATGGGGTAAGGCTGAAAGATAAAAGACCATGGAGGTCAGTTTAGCCTGATACATGATGAAACTCTGCATTCATGCAGACGTGCTCATCGGTTAATTATACCCTATTGCCGAATGTAACATTTAAAAAAATATCATTGACGATGATAATCACTGCGCTCAATCAGTTTTACCGTTTATTATCCACTTCAAAGATCACCTGCCCAGCAGTCCTGATCATGTCTTAGTCTCAACAATACATCTGCTTAATACCCCGCAGGCCACCGCAAGGGCGTGTGGCGGGGGGTGCTGGGCACCACCCGTAATTTAGAAAGAAAAAAAACCGTTTGCAGAAGCCACAAATTTATAGTCCACAAACCAAACATGGTATACATTCATGCAACAACCTTTCACCCCACACACGTGCAAACACACAAACTACCAACTAACATACACATGCACATACATTTAAACCGAATATCTTTGCAATTTTTCATTTTGTTTCGACTTGTAAATTAAATGTTTTTAGTGTTGCTAAAGGGACTTCGGTTTCGTACATTATGATTTCTGATTGTTCTGGGAAAGAATGAGTATTTGAATCTATCTCCGTGATTTTATCTTTGCGGTCTGATCTACCTAAGTGGAATGGGGCCATTATAATTCCTTTGGTGTCATCGTTAAACTCGCTGGTTCTGAATCTTTCTAAAAGTCTTAAGTCTCGCTTGTTCTCTTCGTATTTCAAGGGGCTCCCAGCCTAAATCCCCTAAGAGATCTGTTACACTTTTGTTCTTATTATAAATATTTTTAACGAATCTGGCGTTTTTTTCTGGACTTTATCTAATTCTTTTTGCCAGATTTTTTCCCAATGATCCCAAATACTTGCGACATATTCCAACTAGAACAAAATAACGCCTCTCTTTAACTTTCTCATTACATTTCCAATATGTCTCAACAATGGAATCCATTCAGCCATTTGCAGTCCTTTGGACACGTTGACTAGCCTAGGGTGGAGTTATGGAGGAATACTTATGATAGACAAGAAACTATCATTAACCTTAAGTTAGAATATCAGCATCCCGAAATAAATAACGTACTTGAACTAGTATTTATTACAGCAGTCTTAAGACTCGCGGCAGAAGAAATCTGTCATTTTCTGAGATTGTTTTATTTTCTGAGTGCATCTCTTGACTCTCGTATAAAGGGAATTGTTCCCTGGTATGAGCAATATAAGGTGTCGAGTCTTCGACCCTGACAATGCCACACGCAGGTGAATATTCATAGCTAAATTATTGTGTTATCATGCCCAAGAAAGCTACGAAAAGTATTACTAGATAAGACTTCAGTGTGAGAATAAAAGCAATAATACATGAAGGCAGTGCCTTAGGAATCGTGTAGCAACACTGGAAATAGCAAAAGAATGCAATTGATTTCTCTTTGGGATGTCCATAAGCTACCAAGAATAGCATGTTTGGTTGGAGATCAGCTAATTCATGCCAATGTAAGAGAATTATTATAGCTGCAATTCATTTTATGGGATGAAAGGACACTCAAATTTAAATACGTCTATCTATGCATGAAAACATGTTGTTTACATTACGAAGTTATCGGTTTTTCCGCCGCAGAATTATCATGGATGATATTGTAAAATAAATAGTGATTCTTGAAGAATTTTAAAGCACGGCTATGCTCACGCTGAAAACTGAAAAAGAGCACTCAATATTATCAACATTTTGAAGAAGAAATTCTCTTTCACTGCGGTACGCATACTACAGTAGGCGAGATCATGCCAATAAAATTAGTGAGATTGAGTGCAGAATAGATTTTTACACGAACGATAAGGGATCAGAATAACTTTGTACGACCACGGTCACATCTTATTCGGGTCAAAATTGGTCTGGTGTGCATTCACCCCTTGCCACACACCCTAGGGGTGGCTTGCAGGATAATAAAATATCTAAAGAAAATATCAACCAAGTGTAATCGAAAAACTGATAGTTTCAAAGAGAAATGATGTGATCACGAAATCGACATGTCCTCATTTTGAAATACTGAAACTTTTCTCGATAAGTTTATTGGGTGGAAACATATTCTGGGTATTGCATCATTGTGTGTGAATCGAAACTGAATTTATGCATAGGAAAATTGGGCGAAAATCTATAAAGTTAATATCATTCGTTGTAATATGCACTTCTGGCACATGCCATCACAATCTAATAGTTTTAATTTATCACCGTCCTCCAGGAAATATGATTATCATGCATCTATATTCAATGCTTGGTATGTTTTTTACTAATATTTTCAAAGATAAATGAAGTTCATTCGAACTCAACGATGAAAGACTCAACAATAGCAGTGAATATATCTGCACAGTGATGAGGACGTCGTAGTCCAGTGGGTAGAGCGTTGGACTACTGACAGGAGGGCCCAGGATCTGTCCCCCGGGACGCCTCTGGGGACCCTCAGCTTCACCCAAGCTGTATGATTTTTCGGGTACCAGTTCTACTGGGGAAATTTTGGTCGGACCCCCCTACCAGGATGCGCGGATTTCGCATGCTATTGAAGTACTAGCTGAGCTCTAGCGTCACCTATCAAACCGACTTTCGGGATGATAACTGTGATTTGGTTAATGTACGTTTCATGTGATGCACACATACTTTCTATTTAAATTTCGGCGGCCCAATTCCTACTCACAAATGCCCAGAAATATTTTCCCACTTGACTGCATCATTCTCAATAGTTTTCACCAGAAGGTACCCAAGGATGGCGCCGATGCGTCGAAACTAGTTGTACCGAATAAAAAAAATATTAGTGGAATGATACATCGGTATTTATACTTCAGTGATAATGGATATCCACCAATTTAAGTCTGAAAACATCGAATATATCTATCATGATACTTGAAATCAGTGGCGTCAATACAAACTTTGTAAAAAGAGACGTTTCAGGCGTGATATGGTGGAATAACATGATTAAATAAAATTGGCAATTTTCCACAAAAAATAAAAAAATTATTGATACGACCGGTTTCGAGGCAACTACATCATCATCTGGGCCAGATGATGATGTAGTTGCATCGAAACCGGTCGTATTAATAAATTTTATTTAAACAAACTTTGTATCTAGTTTCCACATAAATATTTAGATTTGACTGTTTGAAGTCAATGTTACTTCGCGAAACATTTAACTGCAATCTTATTTCTTGATGTATTAGTTTTTAAATAATTTTGAGCGCACAAATTGCAATTCTAAAACAAATCCATTATCTGGGCCAAAAACTACCTTGCTGATATCTATTATACTGTACTAAATCTCAAGGAAACAAACACAAGAACAAAACAAGGACAAACTTAAAAGTTATAAAGTCAATCAGATTTTTGTGTGCAATATAAAAGGGAAGCTAAACTGAAGAAAGAATGGAGGGTGACATTGTGGGCAGAATATAGTAATAAAAATTTTCCACAGTTTGCAACCATTTTGAAGTATCAGTTGTAGTATCACTTATACGATTTTTTTAAACAAATTAGATTGTCACACGGTCAATTGATGGCTGCACTGAAGAGCACATTGAGTAAATCAATGGATCTGAATGCAAACTGGTGCCATGTCTTGCCCATGATTAATGGCGTGATATCATATAGTACGAGTATTCGTATTCTGCCGGATGACGCAGAAAATTCAATTGCCACTAAAAGCCGTTCTACAATGGTTTTGCAAATGGTTCGAATCCTGAAAGCGGCAGTTGGTTGACGCTGATTGACTTGAACAGAGTTCGTCTTTAGCCTGTAGTCTCAAAAAATAAAACAATCTACAGCCGAGAATTGCTTCGAAACCCTCGAGACTTCATTGCCATCTTCGGATTTCGACCTTAAGACTGGGGACTTAATACCCATTGTAGAACGGCTTTAAAGCTGTACTTTAAGGACAGTAACTCACTAGTCGTTTAAAAATAGAAAAAAACATGACCCCAAAGATTGTTTAACTGCCGAAAATGGTCTGGAAAAACTGCTTTCAGGTCATTCTCGTACAATTTTTTCCCGCTGAAACACAAATATGGAGATGAGCCAAGGAAAATTTGATTAACGCTTTCTGAAATATTCTCGCATATCCGCCAAACCTCCACTCCGCTGGACTCCGCCTTTTGAAATACTCCTTCTACGACGAATCGGCATTTCCACATTTTGGAATGGTATATGTGAAATTAGCCCTCGGGCCGTGAGGTCCGGGAGTTCCATCCGCTTTTCCCGTGATCCTCTCTAATTTCAAAATAGGCTAACCGGCGGAAGAAGACTATTTAAAGATGAGAGGGTCGAGAAAAAAAATATGGGATGGAACTCGAAAAAGCTCTCGGGGCCACCCTCATGAACGGAATTGACACATGACCTGAGAGCCTGATTACACTCATTTCCAGAGATTTTTTGAATGGGCCTCGAACTAGGGTGGTTGCAGGATCAAATGAAGGAGTGGCTGTGGGTACGGTAGAGGCTTAGCAGGTACGCGAGAGGGAGTCACGTGTTGGGAGTGGCCAGGAGTCGGGAGGGATTGGGAGACTTTCGGGGATGGAATTGTGGGATGGTGTTTGAAAGAGGGCAAGAGGGTGGGTGGGGAGGTTCGGGTGAGGTGAAGCAGAGGAAGGGGAAGAGGAGGGGGGAGGGGGGGGGAGGAAAGATAGGGAGGATGGTGGAAACAAATGAATCGGCGGAAAAATGTGAAAACTCCTTTCTGTGAATGAGAGTTATCTCCATTTTTTTCCACCTCCTAAAACTTCCTATTTTCTAGCTCCCACACTCACCCTATCTTTACTCGGGAAAAAAAACATTCGAATCTTTTTATGCTTCATCACGCAACCTGTAATTGCGTCAACCGACCCAAATTACTTACCCTCCACTACCCCGACGAAAGTCATGACCATCCCATCCTACCTCCCACTAGTGGAAGAGGGGTTTTGTAACATCCCTGGAAAAAGACAAAAGAGTCTGAGATGTGTGAGTGAGTGTCTTTATCTCGGGTCTACGACGACTCTTATTTTCCTTTCCCAATGAGAAATGGCCGGGGTTCCTAAAATGGAATCCACAAAATTGTACGTTATTTTTTCCATTGATATTTATTTCCCGCTCTTTCATACTCTTACATGGCACTTCATATCCTGCCAAATCTCAAGGAATTGCCTGCTGGAGACATATTAAGATAATTTAGGCTCTTGAAAATTTTTATGATTTTGCTTCATTGTTATTTCCGTTGTCGTGAACATGCAACTATGACATGGCCATGGAAACAGCGAAAAGTATACTGTGCCAAATAACTGCGAATTCTTTCGATATTTTCTTGATGTGCGCAATTTGTGCACTCTCTGGAGACTTGATCTGATGAGGATTAAACTTGTTAAAATGAAGTTACAAGTTTTACGAAATTTTGAGCATTACAGAATTTTCTACTCCAATATGCATTAATGGACCCGTAATATTCTTGCCAAAACTAAAAATAAATCTATTGACGGGCTTAATGGTTACAGGACTAATGGTCTGATTCTTCAGAGAATTTGTTCGTTTTGATTATAGTCTTGACATATTTACCGTAGAAGGTCAATACGCCCATTAATTGATACTTTATGCTCTTTTATATCGTAAAAGTTTTTATTGCAGTTTCCAGGAGCACATACATATCGTGATAATAATTTCTTTAATCTTTTCAAAGCTATATACATTTCTGTTTCTCTGTGCCCATTTCTAGTGTTCTCGACAAGTAATGGGGACACGCAATCAAGTTGATATGTGGGGTGCACGCGAAAGCTCTTCACCCCAATTCCAAAAACGTCCAATTAGAGAGCGATTAGAGTGACTGAGGCAAACGAGAAAAAGACAGGAGATTGACCCTCTTAAATCCCGAACAAAATTTCAGAATCTCGGTTCGTCAATCTAAAATTAAACAAATCTAGGCTTTAATAGCCGCCGGCATCCCTTTGTTTATCACAATGGGATAGGGTAGCCTCAGAAATAAGATAGAATTGTTGCTCACGGAAGGGGTTAGAATGGAATACCAACTCAGTAGGTACTCAAATGTTTTACATTACCGTACAAACTCTCCCTCAAGGGGTTACATGCCACCACCCAAAATCCTCCGGTTTATAATTTAATGTAAATACGACCTAAATTCATTTTTCATCAGTCAAATTGGTGAGTGCAGAGGAAACGTGGGTGAAGTATAGAATCAAGGGAAGCCAAACTATATGGCACCAGAATGGTGGCTTAATCGATTGCCACGCCACTTACGCCTCTCAAAGTGGGAAGAGCCGTCCTTGTAGTGTCGTTCTTGGTAAATGACAGGGCTATCAATACCATGTAGACCTGCTCCTCATGATGGCCTTATCATTAATTTGTAACATAATGAGGAAAGTGAATATTTTGTTAGAAATAGTAAGCACCCAAATGAACATGTCTCTGCTCCTTATCTTTACTTACCGTTAGTCCAATGGCACACCAAGTATGCTGCACGAATGCTTGGGTCAACGAATGACCATATAAATACCGCTGCACTGAGTGTACATTTCTGGGAAGGCACGGCTCTCAATCGATTTGCTCCGGCTGAAATTCTCTCAGCGAACTCTTCTCACTGCTATCCTTTTTCTCCCTCCCCTCCCCTCTCGCCCCCTTCCTGCTTCTCCTTCCGTTACATTTTTCGCCACCCTCCTCCCCTTTCCGACCGCGTCACTCTCAACCCCCCCTTCTCTCCACCTCAAACGCATTCCAATCCACCCCTTAACCCCACCCCCGGACCCCTTGCACCCCTTACGTACCCCTCGCACCCCCTCCTCCCGCCGCAAAAACCCCCTCCGGTACCGGAGACCCACCACACCTCTCCCTCTCCGCCCTTACACCTTTTCCACCGGCACCCCCTCGGGGTGGGGGAGAAGGCGGCCTCATCCCTCCCTCCCGCCCCAAAACAGGTGCTACGGCAGTAAACTAAAGTGGAAACGCATGCACGTCTCACCGGGTGGCGGCCGTGGGGGTGGGGCGGTGAGAGGTAGGGTGGGCCGGTCCGAGGGGGAGGATGGGAGCGAAGGTCGGGGCGGTATGCGCGCCCTGCCCCGCGGGCGGATTCCGCCGCCGGCGGCCGGGATCACTTGTCCGGGCGGCGGAACTGGGGGAAGATGGATTGGGCGATCGGCGGAGCGGGAGGCCTTTTGTGGCCGGGAGTGGGGGAGGCGGCGGCGGGGGTCTCACCCAGGAGTGGGTGCGGAGGTGCCTTCTTTCCCCCTCCCATCCCCTCGAGGTATTTCTCATGCCTGCCTCCCGCCCGAACCACCCCCATCGCACGCTGCTAGCTATTCCTACATTTTCGGACACTTCCTGGGCGGGACACTTGTTTGTACCTCCTCGGATTTTTTTTAGCGCCTCCGGGGGGATGAGTGGGGGTGAGTATCAAGTGGTTCGAGAGTGGGAGCCATATTTCTCGCAAGGACGCCCGTCTCGAATTGACCGGGTGCTTGTGTATAGTACATCAGTTGGTTTTCCCGGGCGTGTTGCCGAAGCTGCTTTTCACTGTGATGGACTGGGAGGGCCATTGGCTCTTAGGGAAGCGATTTGAAATCATTGCTACAAACCAAGTTTTGCACGGCTGTGGACTACCTCAGCTACCCTCCGGCTCACCACCTTATTACATTCACAAACATGTTCACTGTGCACTTACGTGGTTTGTATACTTAGGTTAAAAATATATATTCAAACGCAATAAACACCGTCAACATGTGTAAGAACGGTATGGACAGAATGACACTGGAGTTATCGCCTACTGACATTCAGCGGAAGAAAAGACTACGCACATTCTATATCCTCACAAAGTGAATGTTTAGCTCTCTTAAAAAGGGTAAATAGACACAGTTGTAGTATTAAATAATGTCATTTTCCCATGTACTACTACAATGTGGGTATACAATAGCACTGTCTAATTTTTTCTTCGACGAAATTTTATGCGGGACATAAAACTTACAGCATTTGAACGAGTCATTTATTTCATGGTAAATAATTAATTTTAATAATATTGTTAATTTCCATAAACTTCTCAAATAGATTAAGGCATCCTATGGATAATGCCTTGTGCAATCGATGAGACCAAAGAATGCGTGGAATTTGGCCGAGACTCAATTAATATCCCAGCTGCTGTTCCAATTATATAACTCGTATTCGATACTCTGACTAATTATTTTCATTATTTCATTTTTGGAATACTAATAGGATATCATTATCAAGAGGATTGTCGTCTTTGGACGAAACTCAAATCAGGGTATTGCTATACCTACGAAATACGGAGTGAGAGGAACTGTAGTGCGATTTTCAAACAACAAATGTTCGAATGGCTTCGCAAATATTTGAAATTAATAATATTAATTTCAAAATTATGCCTCAAAATAAAAGAGCAGGCGTGCCAAGAAAATGGTACACTGTGATTAATATTTCCCATGATTAATTCCTTTTCTCGTGAAAACTCCTCGCTGCTGCTGAGGTCTAAATTTATTTATTAGGTAATCTACCGTTTAAGGTAGGTTTTTGGATGGACACAACTATCAAATAAACATTTTGTGACTCCCCAGCTAGCAAACTAATCTATATCAGGTCCCTCTTCATCTCTGTATACTTCTTTCCTCCCTTCATCCCGTCCAACACCCCTATCCTGTTCCTGCCCTTAACTCGCTTGCCCAACATTCTCCCCTCTATTACCCTCTTCAACATTCCACTACCGCTCAATACGCCTTTCATCCATTTTTCCTGCCTCCATAGGATTTCTCTCAACAAACCCCTCTCCTCCCCCACCATTTCTAGTACTTCCTCATTTGTTTTCCTTTCGGTCCATTTCACCTTCTCCATTCTTCTCCACCCACATTTCAAAAGCCTCCAATCTACGTCTATCCTCCTGCTTCAGCGACCACGTTTCCGCGCCGTACATAGCTACGCTCCATATCAGAGTTTTTACGAGTCTTGTCTTAACATCCCTACTCAACGTCCCCGTCATCAACTCCCTCCTCCTTGAGAAAGCCTCCTTGCCTAGCGCAATATCGCGGAGAAAATAAGCAAGGTTGCAATGGATATTTTATGCATTTAAATGGGATCAAATGGGAAAAAAGCAAGAACAACAAGAGTACCAAAGGTAAGCCATGCTTACCAAAGTGCTTTTTTCCTTAGTTTTTATTTTTGTCGGACCTTTTCAGCCTGAATGCCTTCTTGGAAAGCTCCCTCCAGAACTTCACGGAATGAGACAACTTTAGAAGGCCGAGCTGCCTCTATCATTTCTTCTTGCAGGTCCCCTGATTAAAGATTGCCTGTGAGTTCAATACGTAAAGGCTATTACTGGATTATACGCCTAAACATGGTTAGCTCAATTCAAGACTTTGCTGACGGAAGACATAAATCATGCTGCGGATCGGCCGTTTTTCACTTTCCCGCACTTCGTTTCTCATTCGGCACGCCTTGGAACTATCTTAAGCGAAAGTGAAGTTGTTATGAGGGTAGTCCCGGGGAAAAAAACTGAACCGTAAAAGACCAGATCATTGGCGCAAGACAGTTGCCCTTCGCACCCGGCAGCGGTGCTGCCAATGTAAACTCAAACGAAGTTCTCCCTAAGGCGAGGGCGGTCTAGAAGAGGTAAGACACGATTTAGGAGAGTAATGGCAGGTAGAAGCGTGGAGTTTTTTCCTCAGATTGAGTAGACTGAAAAAAGGGAGCCCGAGAGTGAAAAATAGGATGTAGACATTTTTCATTGAGCCTCATATAGAAAAAAACGGGTAATACAACGATCGGATGGGTGAACTGACTAGCTAGACGGGGTCCCATTCCGAGGGTATTGGTTCAATCGTCGAAAACGATAAATCCCTATATTTTATCTAAGCTTTCGATAAGCTGGAGGGGGGCGATGTTGATTAAGTAACTACATTGAAATGAATCAAAAGATAACATTAACATAAAACTAATCGTTAAAAAATGAAGCAGTCTTAAAGTAGATACATGTTCACATTAGTAATATTACTTACTCATTCTGAATCACATTTGAAGGTCTGAATTCCAACGGAGTTCAAAGGCCGCTCAGTTCGTATTAGTATCCTGAAGATGGAAGAAGAAATAAGTTATTAATAGCTGCCCAGTAAAAAATCAAGTTCTTTCAAGGATCATATAAAATTTTAATTGTTTTTTCCACCGAAGACGTCCTTAACACAGAAATATACCAAGAGAAATTCACTCTGTAATATAGGGAGGGCCTCGGAGTATGCATTACGTTTAACTAACATGAATTTATTGACGTTATTTACAATTAATGTCACATAGTACTCTACAAAATAAGTCGGGCATACATAAGTAATATTTCATAATGTATTGATTAGGAATATAATAGAAGGAAAAATAGAAGGCAAGATTTCACGAGGAAGACCAAGAGACATGTGCATAGGACAAATTAAGGACGTAAAACAGAAAAGGTACCAAGGATTGAGGGAATTGACATTAAATACGTAGAGTAGTAGGCTGGAGGGCTGCAGTAAACCAACCCTAGGATAGTTGTACTCGAAAAAGTATATGTATAAAACACAGAAACACACAAAAAATAAAAGAAACACACGTTTTCGAAATTGTGGTGGTCAAACCACCTTTCTCAAGGAAGAGAAGGAAAGAGTTCCTTCCTTGTCTTCCTTGAGAAAGACATTCATATGACGACGGCCGTGCCGTCGAAACGTAAATATCTACTGTAAGTGTCCTTCTTTTATGTTTCTGTGTGTTTAATATTTATTAACCTTATATATATATATATATATATACACCTACTAAACTATATATACCTACCTACTAAACCGACCTTCGGGTACTGTGTTTATGGTTTATATATATATATATATATATATATATATATATATATATATATATATATATATATATATATATATAAACCATAAACACAGTACCCGAAGGTCGGTTTAGTAGGTGATGGTAGAGCTCTCCCTTGTACCAAGCCCAACGGCGTGTGAATATTCACATCAGGGTAGGGGGGCCAGTTCCTTTCCCTGTGCCGGTTATGGTTTCTCAGGAAGATCTGGTACATATATATATATATATATATATATATATACGATCCATATATATATATACGACATATATATAGATATATATAGCGACCCGCTATATATATATATATATATATAGCGGGTCGCGGTGGTCTAGGGGGTAGAGCGTTGGACTACTGACCGGAGGGTCCCGGGTTCGATTCCCGGGCAAGGCACTTTGGGCACCTGCAGCTCCACCCAAGCTAGTTGATTTTTCGGGTACCAGATATTCCTGAGAAACCATAACCGGCACAGGGAAAGGAACTGGCCCCCCTACCCTGATGTGAATATTCACACGCCGTTGGGCTTGGTACAAGGGTGAGCTCTACCATCACCTACTAAACCTGTGTTTTGGTTTCTGTGTTTGTTATTACTATCAGTGAATTTATATATATATATATATATATATATATATATATATATATATATATATATATATAAATAATATATATATATATAATATATATATATATACGTATAAATATAGACAGCAACACACATCACGAGAACGCATAAAAAGAACACTCACAATAATATCTTGATAATTTCGACGGACCCGAACTCCGTCTTCTTCGGAAGATAAGATATGAGTCATATCTTATCTTCCGAAGATGACGGAGTTCGGGTCCGTCGAAATTATCAAGATATTATTGCGAGTGTTCTTTTTATGTGTTCTCGTGCTGTGTGTTGCTGTCTAAGTTTTTTATTCAACACTTCTGTGTTACTTCGAAGAAATCATCTATGTAGAATATATATATATATATATATATATATATATATATATATTCCGAAGAAGGCAAAAGTAGTAAGAATAGGAACCTGGAACGTCAGGACAATGTTGAGGAGAGGCAAATTAGAAAATATTAAGCGAGAGATGGAAAGAGGTAACATAGATGTTTTAGGCCTCTGCGAGGTGAGATGGAAGGATAGCGGGGATTACTGGAGTGACAATTATAGAGTAATATACAGCGGCGGGGACGAGAGCCAAGGAGGGGTTGCCGTAATTTTAAATAAAGGGGTAGGAAGAAGCGTAGTCAACATAGAGCAAGCGACAGATAGAATTTTACTCGTAGAGATTAAAGCAGAGCCGACGAACTTGGTCATTATTCAGGTATACATGCCACCGAGCAACCACAAGGAGGAAGAAGTCGATAGGATGTATGATGAGTTAGAGGATATCATCGCGAGTGTTCCTGCAGGGAAACATTTAATAGTGATGGGGGATTGGAATGCGACGGTAGGCGAAGGAAGAGATGGTGGTGAGGTGGGGGACTATGGGTTAGGCACGAGGAATGAACGCGGAGAGAAAGCAATTGAATTCTGCAGGAGACAGGGGTTAGTCATCACCAACACATGGTTTAGACACCACAAAAGGCGTAGGTATACATGGAAAATGCCAGGTGACTCAGAAAGGTATCAGTTAGATTATATTATGGTTAGGCACAGGTTTAGGAACAGTGTGATAAATTCGCACAGTTTCCCAGGAGCGGACGCGGACTCTGACCACAATTTAGTTGTTATGAAATGTAATGTTCGTTTCAAGAAGATAAGGCAAGGGCGGCGGGTTAAAAAATGGAATTTAGAAGCAGTAAATGAATTAACGAAGAAGGAGTATCAGGAGGCTGTAGAGAAAATGATGGATGACGGTAAAGAACTGAGTGCTATCGAAGAAAAATGGGAATGTATCAAGAAAGGGATATTGGAAGCCGCTAAAGACACTATAGGAACCGTTAACGGGAAAAGGATAAGGAAACCATGGGTAACCAATGAGATGATTGCAAAGATGGACGAGAGAAGAAGATGGAAAAATGTAAACACAGAGTTAGGCAAAATGAAGTACAAAGAGTTAAACAATAAATTGAGAAGGGCCACAAATAAAGCAAAAGAAGAATGGTGGAAAACGCAATGCGAGGATATGGAAAGTCTACAGAAGAAGGGTGAAATTGGTGCTCTATACAGCAAGGTTAAGTTATTATCGGGAAGTAAGAAGGCAAGATCTGTGATAACAGTTAAAGATAAATGGGGTAAGATAATAGTTGAACCAGGAAAAATCCAAGAGAGATGGAAGGAATATATAGAAACACTGTATGGTAAAGAACTTAGGCCGACAAGGTTAGACATAGAAAAGG
Organism: Hetaerina titia; assembly: GCA_037158775.1. Classification (NCBI taxonomy): domain Eukaryota; kingdom Metazoa; phylum Arthropoda; class Insecta; order Odonata; family Calopterygidae; genus Hetaerina; species Hetaerina titia. The sequence goes on from CM073773.1 coordinate 56,615,845, forward strand.
AACATGAGGTAGAAGAAGATAGCTTAGGTCCAGGCATACTCGACGATGAAATAGAAAGGGCATTAAAGGAGATGAAAGCAAACAAGGCTGTGGGGGTGGACAATATTCCTGTAGAAATGTTGAAATGGTTAGGGAAAGGTGGGAAGAAGGCCATATATGGACTGATTCGTAGTATCTATGAGGAAGGAATCTGGCCGGAAGATTTTGTGAGATCGGTGTTAGTTCCTATTCCAAAAAAGGCAAAGGCTTCGTCATGTGAGGATTACAGAACAATAAGTTTGATATCCCACGCAGCTAAAGTTATTCTCAGGATCATCAACAAAAGGATAGAGAGTAAGGCAAATGATTACTTAGGGGATGATCAGTTTGGGTTCAGGAAAGGAAGAGGTACGCGTGATGCCATTGCAGTAATGAGATCACTAGTCGAGAGAAATATAGAATACAATCAGGACGTTTTTGCCTGTTTTGTAGATTTCGAAAAAGCGTTTGATAGAGTGAATTGGGAAAAATTAATGCGTGTATTGCAGAAAATAGGAATGGATTGGAGGGACAGGAGACTGATCCGCAACCTGTACATGTCTCAGACTGCTCAGGTGCGAGTGGGGAACGGAGAGTCCGGATGGGCAGTGTTAGGAAGAGGTGTAAGGCAGGGTTGCCCATTGTCACCGGTACTGTTCAACGTATATGTAGAGGAAATGATTAAAGAGGCATGGGAAGAACTGGAGGTAGGAATGAAAGTCGGAGGGGAATTCGTAAAATCGGTTAGGTTTGCTGATGACCAAGCATTAGTTGCTCAGTCAGCCAAGGGGTTGCAAGCATTGTTGAGTGAATTGGAGGTTCAGTGCGATAAATATGGGATGAGAATCAATATTAATAAAACAAAGGTTATGCGATTTTCTAGAAAGAAAAAGGCTAAGCTAAATATTAAAATAGGCGGGGAAAGAATAGAGCAGGTAGAGCAGTTTACATATCTCGGAAGTGTTTTGGACCAACACGGTCAAAGTGGTAGGGACGTAAGGAGAAGAATTGCGCTAGGCAAGGAGGCTTTCTCAAAGAGGAGGGAGTTGATGACGGGGACGTTGAGTAGGGATGCTAAGACAAGACTCGTAAAAACTCTGATATGGAGCGTAGCTATGTACGGCGCGGAAACGTGGTCGCTGAAGCAGGAGGATAGACGTAGATTGGAGGCTTTTGAAATGTGGGTGTGGAGAAGAATGGAGAAGGTGAAATGGATCGAAAGGAAAACAAATGAGGAAGTACTAGAAAGGGTAGGGGAGGAGAGGGGTTTGTTGAGAGAAATCCTATGGAGGCAAGAAAAATGGATGAAAGGCGTATTGAGCGGTAGTGGAATGTTGAAGAGGGTAATAGAGGGGAGAATGTTGGGCAAGCGAGGTAAGGGTAGGAACAGGATAGGGATGTTGGACGGGATGAAGGGAGGAAAGAAGTACGCAGAGATGAAGCGGGACCTGATGTAGATTAGTTTGCTAGGTGGGGAGTCACAAAATGTTTATTTGATAGTTGTGTCCATCCAAAAACCTACCTTAACCGGTAGATTACCTAATAAAATATATATATATATATATATATTCATTCATATAGAAACAGATATAAGGAAAGGGGATAGGAACATACATGAAGGACGAACACAGAAGAGGTGGGGAAGGTGGAAGGTGTGTTCCTATCCCGTTTCCTGATATCTATTTCTATGTGAATGAATATTTGTTCGCCACATGGCGGGATTTCGTGTTTAAATGTGTATAAAAATAACACGATATGTTCATTTCATCTTTGATATAAGGAAAGCATAGATCCTAGAACATTGATTTCGGGCGTCTTTCGAGCGAAAACTGGGGAAACATCTTCCAAAACGTAGAAGGAAACCACAAGTACGTGCATCCCACATGCACCCAGATGCACGACTACGCACTACGGAAGCGAGGAAACCAGATGACGTCCGGTGCTGAAGAAGATGAAAGCGGAAGAGAGCGAGTCAAGAGGCGACCCGATAAGCAAACAACACGTCTTCTCCTCAAGTCACGCCTCGTCTGGAAGAAACGAGCCCCGAAAAAACAAGTTAGCTGGTAAAGTGGCAGGTTGCTGGTGTGTGTGGAGTGAGATCCATACATCAATCGAAACACTGTGTTGCATCAGTGCTCCAACGAGGAAAGCTCTATAAATCGAAAAATCTCCAAAAATGAACTACTTGGTAAGCCAAGAATACATTTTCTCTCTGCTGCTCTGTTACAAAGAAAACTCGTTTCGTATACTATGTACGAGGTCTAATGTAGGTAGTTCCTACGAAATTCTAATTTTAACCAAGAGCGACTGAGATGCTATTATTGGACAACCGAATGGGGGTTAGCCAATGTGGATGCCCTTTCGCTGCTTAGCTAAAAGATTACAACGATATACCATCACCACAAGGGTTTAGTAGTTCTATCATGGTGTGAGTTCTCATGTTGATACGAGGGTCTTTCAATGAATCTTTGGAAAATAAAGAAAAACAAATTACTTTGGGTTTTTGAAAAAAATGTTCAACATAAATTTCTTTTAGCTCGATAAACTTGCCCCAGCATTTACCTAACTTTTTTAAGGAATCCAAAAAATAGGATTTCGAAAGGTCCACAAAGTAGGCATTTATGTTGGCGTTGATTCCTTCGTTCGACGTAAACCATTTCCCAACGAACCATTTTTTCAAGTTTGGATATTAAAAAAAGCCACTGTGGGTCAAATCTATTGTATACGGTGGATTCTGTAATGATTCAAACTTCAACTCAATAATTATCGCATTGAAACTGACGTGCTTCTGCGCATTGTCTTGATGGAAGAGGATTTTTTTACCAAATGAGGACGTTTTTTCTTGATTTCTTCGGTCAACTGGTGCTATTACGACGAAAAATACTCTCCAGTTAACGTTTGCCCTTTTCGCGAATAATCGATGCCAATGAATCGGCGTACATTCCATTAAACCGTGGCCGTCACCTTGTCGGCCGGTTTCACTGTCTTCTTAGGAGCCGGATCGCCTTTCGAAACGCACTGTTTCGAGTGTTCCTTTTATCTCTGGAGTGTAATAGTGTATACGTGTTTTGTCCCCGGTTATGCGCCGATGCAGAAAGTTGTCAGGATTGCAATGGAAAAGAGCGAAAATAGCTTCCGAATCAAACACACGATTACGTTTATTCTCCACAGAGAATAAAAGCGGCACTCATTCCGCCGAGGTTTTTTTTCACAGTCACTTTTTCGGGTAAAAACGAAAACACCTTACCTTGTGATTTCCCTGTGGTGTCAACTATTTAGCGAACTTAAGAGTCGTCGATAACTCAAAAAAATCGTCGATTTTGCTAATCATTTTCGAGGAAATCACTTCCACTGGACGTCCCGAACGATGGATTCGGAATTTGTGGATGTACGACCACATTTAAACTAATTCAATCAATTCGATAAACAGTCGCAAGCACATGAGCAGAAGTACCAGGCACTTCATCCAACTCGGCCTTGATCCCTTTAGGTGGTGTCAAGCCTTTAAAATAGGAGAGTTTATTCACCTTACGAAATTCATTTTTCCCATATTTATTTATTTAGCCTTAGTTGGAAAACAGCACTTTTTGGCCTTTTTCGTCGAACAGTGATAGCAGTGGACACGACTTTGAAAACCCAAGCACTAGGTGGAGAAAAACCCACCAAAGCGGGAATCGAACCCCCGACCCTTGGGTTGGCAGACGAGGATATTACTCTTCAATCGACTATGAAAATGAAACCACACGATTTTAAAGCTGAAGTGTTGAAAGCAGTCTATTTAGAGATGAGTCTTACTAAAGGGAAACCTTTTCCGATATTGCGAGTGCCTTCCCTTCGAATTTCTAAAGATTTATCGAACTATCATCGTATATGATGAAGTGGAAGAATGTTTTCATCCGTAGGTATTATTAAGATACCGGTTAAGGTAGGTTTTTGGATGGACACAACTACCAGATAAACATTTTGTAACTCCAAACAAAACCCAATCCAGCAGCCTAACCTACATCAGGTCCCTCTTTATCTCTGTATACTTCTTTCCTCCCTTCATCCCGTCCAAAATCCCTATCCTCTTCCTGCCCTTTCCTCGTTTGCCCAACATTCTCCCCTCTATTACCCTCTTCAACATCCCACTGCCGCTCAATACGCCTTTCATCCATTTTTCCTGCCTCTATAGGATTTCTCTCAACAAACCCCTCTCCTCACCCACCATCTCCAGTACTTCCTCATTTGTTTTCCTTTCGGTCCATTTCACCTTCTCCATTCTTCTCCACACCCACATTTCAAAAGCCTCCAATCTACGTCTATCCTCCTGCTTCAGTGACCACGTTTCCGCGCCGTATATAGCTACGCTCCATATCAGAGTTTTTGCGAGTCTAGTCTTAACCTCCCTACTCAACGTCCCCGTCATCAACTCCCTCCTCCTTGAGAAAGCCTCTAATGTCTAGCGCAATTCTTCTCCTTACGTCCCTACGACTTTGACCGTATTGGTCTAAAACACTTCCGAGATACGTAAACTGTTCTACCTGCTCTATTTTTCCCCTCCTATTTTAATGTCTAGCTTAGCCTTTTTCTTTCTGGAATATCGCATAACCTTTGTTTTATTAATATTGATTTTCATCCCATATCTATCGCACTGAACCTCCAACTCACTCAGCAACGCTTGCAACCCCTTGGCTAACTGAGCAACTAATGCTTGGTCATCAGCAAACCTAACCCTAGATTTAATATATAACCATAAAAAACCATAAACACAGTAATCAACCCGAAAGTCGGTTTAGTAGGTGATGGTAGAGCTCACCCGTGTACCAAGCCCGACGGCGTGTGAATATTCACACATCAGGGTAGGGGGGCCAGTTCCTTTCCCTGTGCCGGTTATGGTTTCCCAGGAAGATCTGGTATCCGAAAAATCAACTAGCTTGGGTGGAGCTTCAGGTGCTCGGGAATCGAACCCGGGACCCTCCGGTCAGTAGTCCAACGCTCTACCCACTTCGCTCCGACCACCGCGTCCCGCGATTTAATATATATATATATATATATTGAAATTAGGAATTATATAATAATCATATTTTGGCAAATGATGCCATACTTGAATATATAAGGGCACGATATTACAATTGAGAGCCATTTTATGTTATTTTTTCCAAAACCTAAATCACCCATTCAACAACTAATGCAAGAATGTCAACAGTTATGAAAATTACACAATAATTAATTTTAAATTATAAAAAACTGACAAAATGCTTGCATCAGCCATCATTTATCATGTAATTTTAGTTTTGGAATAAATAGCATGAAATGATTGCCAGTTGTAGTATTACCATTATATTATACGGGTAATTAAATCCATGAATAGCACTCTTCATTGCATTTCACATAGTTACACTTGGTCATCACTTACTACATCAATAATAAAGACTTAAGTATGAAATATTAGTGTTTAAATAGTTAAATATTCATAAATTGAGAATCATCTAGTAGCCCATGGGAGGACCTAATTTTATTGCAGTAGAATATATTATTATTCCACAGAATATTTTATCATCAATTTATAAAGAAAAATCAGTGTAGTAAAAAGTTTCCTAGCATGCTCAGTATTTTATATTTGAAGAAATGTGATTTCATAACCTCCCTACTCAACGTCCCCGTCATCAACTCCCTCCTCCTTGAGAAAGCCTCCTTGCCCAGCGCAATTCTTCTCCTTACGCCCCTACCACTTTGACTCATCCGTAGTAACTCTTTTAAATAAAATGGCTCGATGATTAGTTGATCTGGTGGATAACGCGCTCACTAGCTATTCCGAAGGCCATGGGTCCGATGGATACATGGCTTGTTGTAACAAAACGTGATGCTAGATTTTTCTTTGATTAGTTAAGGGTGCGTTATGAACACTGCCGTTGGAATATACGAAAAGATTCAATGCTTCGATAGTCTATCTAAAACCATTGCTAAACAATCTGAGCACTCATAAATGCCTAACAAAATCAATTACCCTCATCGATTGACGTCTATTCAAATTATCGCTATATTTCACTAGAACTGCGCATGCCTATTAGTCCCATTAGCGGAGTGGCATTGTATAATAGAAGAAAAGTGAGAAGAAACTGAGTCGTAACATTTTCCCACTTGAAGAAACGCAAGGTCACAATCGTTTTTCACCATAGTAAACTTTTTAAAACGCATTTTAAAACTGTTATGACCACCAAATTTACGTAACTACTGACATCGTAACATTATATGGAATATATTTTATAATGAATGAATGTGTTTTCCTCATTCAATGAAATGGACTTGTTCTCGATTTAGAAATTTCATGTCATGTCAGTTTCAGTTTAAAGTTCACTTCCACCACACTAATAAAATCAAAGATTGAGTTTTACAAGAGAATGTAAAGTTAACCTGCACACACGAGAACAGAATGTGTTTCTCATTCAAGATAGGGATATCAGGTCCCTTTACAGCGATACTTGTGATGCCTTACAAAGGTCTGCTATTCATGAAAATCAAACCGCTTGGATATTTTATTAGGTTTTCCCCAAGACATTATCCTGGACTTAAATCCGAAACCGACGGATAAGTAGCTAACAATCCACTACTAACATACCAACCAATTTTCACCCACGCTTAAGAAGGTCCGGGTCAATTTTGATTCGACGCTGGATAATATATTTCCAACTGCATTCCACATATGATTTTTCCAGTGCATCTTTCTCCATAATCTACGGTAAAAATAAAACCTACTCAATTTTTTTTGTCTTCGGTTGTCATTGCTATTGATTACTAAATATCATCAATGGAAATTTCAGATTCTTCATACATGTTCTTTTCCTCGTTGCTTTTTACATTTCCAATATTTGTTAACCAAATTTTTAATGCCTCCAATTCATTTTTAACCCTACCCTGTTCCCTGGAATTTTCGTATCTTTCAAAAACGGTGCCCAGAAAATTATATTAGACGCATGGCGCGAATGGCCTCTAAGGGTGTCGGCATGCATAGTTTACTGCTACTTGACAGGCGTCCAATGTTAAAGAATGCCGTAGGACGTAATTAATCAGAATTGGAGACACCTCTTGCGTTCTTTCAAGTGGCTGAAAGTGGATTTTGAGAAACTGTTTCTTGAGTTGATTCTGTAAACGGAGTTCATTGGCAGCAATAAAACAGTAAAAGTTATTTCACTCATGAGGTCAGAAATAACAACCATATTAGAGAGACGGAGGAGAACTTGAGTTTGTATTTAATTTACAAGAGTAGGATAAGATGGCCCAGAAATGAATTATAAATTCATTTCTGGGCCATATCATAAAACTGATTTTTGAGAATTAGTTTCAGAACGTTAGGCTTACAAGAAGGTATCGCTAAGTTTTAGTTATTACTAAGGAATAAACGAGATATCTGGATACAACTTATCCTGCGTATTGATTTTTTTATAAATTTCGGCTATTAATGCAGATTTGTTTTTTTCCAGAAAACCGTAGATTGAAGTAACTCGCAGTGTGGAGAAGATAAAGGTTCGCCATTTGATTAAGTTCCTTGAATTGAAAGGTTAAAGTGCCCGGCAATTACAAGATGAAATGATGTCTGTTTATGAAAATGATATCCCTATAATATGACACAGTTGTGAGGTGGAAAAGGATTTTTCAAACCGGCCTCATGTCCCTCACAGACGAACCAAGAAGTGGGAGGCCATCATTCACAGACAATGCAGCCACTGAAGAAAATGGAGGACCCTATCCTAATAGACCAAAGAGAAACAATCCAAATGCTTATGAATGAGACTGATCTTAGTTATGGCAATGTGTGGAAAATTATTCACGAAGAACTGCACATGTTAAAGGTGTCAGCACGCTGGGTTCCACGACAAATGACTCCTTCTTGAAAGCAAACACGACGCGACCTACAGTCGCAAGCACGATGTGACCGGTAATCAAAGCGATGTGGCCTTGAAATTTGACCACATCCGCCCTATTCTCCCGATCTCGCCCCTAGCGACTTTTTCTTATCTCTCAAAAAATCATTGCGAGGTCGCAGATTTGACAACACAAATGACACCATTCAAGAGTTTGAAGAATGGCTTTCGACACATTATGCTGAGTTCTACAATTACGACCTAATAAAGGTCAAAAATTTGGATTGAAGAAATGTATGACTCTCGATAGCGATTACGTACAGAAATCTTAAGAATAAGAAATAAAAATTAAGTTTCTATCTCGATATTTTTTAGTAATAATTAAATTTTACGATACCCCCTCGTATTCCATGATTTTTCCAGATGCTATGGATACCATGATTTCCAGGTTGATAGAAAATATATATCTACAGTATGCAATCACTTCCAAAGAGGCGAGATTCGCGTAGGCGTCCAATTCTCGTGATCCGCGAAACAATTCCCGTCACGCCTGAAGAGGATCCCACACTTATCCCATACGTGGCGGAGAAAATTCCCTGAAACCGACGCTGCCATGGACATTAGGGATTTTTTTAATCAAACGTACGATATGCTATTCTTGGAAACGACCTTCACTCGCCGTTTTGTGCGTAGAATCGTGCCTTCCATTTTTTTTCCATAGCGATACTCTCCGCTGAGACGCAATTCTGGGCGATCCGCGGGAAGGAAGTTAAGCGCGGGGCTCACATCATTGGAGGGTGGCGAGGGGGCGTGGGGTAGGGCGAGGAAGTGTGGGAGGCATCAGTGTTAACATGCACTTTCCTTTAGGTCGGAGCGGTAATCAAATAGTGGAACAGAAAATGCGCAGCATGGCCCGGAAAGTGAAACGGAGTAGTCGGGGGGAGGGGGAGGTTCTTCCGAGAAGTGGAAGAGAAGGCTCCCCTTTCGGGCGAGTTTTGTGAAATGACAATGGAAGGGGGAGAAGCCGGGATTAAATCGAAAGACCGCGAACGGATGGGGAACGAATGGTGGCGAGGGAGAGAGAAAACCCGTGTTTCACGGATAAGTGGAGAGAAGCGATGTGGTGGCCTAATTCCTGGTAGAGAGGAGCTGTTATATTGGGAATCATCGGCTAAATCGCGCAATGTACGTACGTGGCATGCTCGTAAATGTATTTTCCCATTCTAATAATTAGGAATAGACTACATTATATATAGAAGATTTTCGATTTTTTTAGGAGGGATTTTGGTGGCGGATATTGTGAAGTCGCTTCTGATCTGTGCATTGACACATTGTGAAAATTCTGTCAAATAAGCTCCGACTTAAATGCATAAACGGAGAGTATGGCCTCAAAAATTTGCTGCCATGTACACGTGAGACGGTGCTTACACAATTCTCAAGGTGTCCATCTACTCGGAGTGCCAATTCATACAATTTTGCGGCATTCAGCGTTTGCTGTGGTCTAATTTTGAACACCTAGGCTGAAACCGAAGAGCCACGGAATACTCCATATTGCTGTTGAGATGGAAAGGATCACTTCCTCCTTAGCCAAAAGACCACTTAAGAGCCAAGGGACCATTGATTGTTTGCGCCACCTGTGGTTTTGTCGGTAAGTCCAATTCACAGAAACTGAACGATGATGACTTTGCCTGTCGTGAGGCAGTACTAATACGAATTTAAACTCGTAATCCTTACTTTCAACAGCGGTTAGGGCGGGTGTAGACTCACGAAACCAACCTCAGCATTACCAGAAATGCACTCATACATTTTATTAGAAGCGAGAATAATGTAAGAGCTAGAAGATAGTTTCTACTTAACTACAACAATTTTTGAAATTGTTGCCTAAATCTTATAGCAAAATACACATTTACATTAAAAGTATTATAGACATTGATATCTTCGTCTTGCGGTTCGAGTCCAGAGAACGGAGGCATAGGGTAAAGGGATATCTGTATAAGTCGGAGATATCGATGTGGAGAATGACAGAGAAATTAAGGGTTGAAGAAAAGGTTAAAAATGAAAGGAGAAAAACGACTGTTTGGAAATGTTCGACATAGGAAAATTGGATGTAGGAGATGTTAAGAAGTTGTGGGTTACTGTAACAAAGATAAGGAAAGGAAGAAAATACTAATTATTAAGAAAGTGTGGAAAATATACTTAATGAGAGTAGAAACAGAAAATTGGGTAGAAAGAAAGGTGCTGAGAAGTTCATTTGGTACAGTGGTAGTTTTCCAAACCAATCTCCATATAGCAGCGATATATAATAAAATGCATGCATTAAGTATATGCACACATTTTTAATAAATGTAGTTGTTATTTATAATTTTCACTTTTAAAAAAGATTTGTATCCCGTGTATTTTTCTTGTATCGCTTCTCTTCCCACCTTTCTCATGTCTAAGGTGTCTCATATGCCTTCCTTCTGACGAACCTAATTGACGTAGTTTTGCCGCCTATCGCCATTACTATCATAGAGTAAAGGAAGAACTGTTATTTAGCCAAATGTTCAGAACGAGAAATATGGAGGTGGAGCATTTCGACAGAGCGCAAGCTAGAGTTTCGTGGGCAAAGAATTTTCACTTAAGGTGTATGGCGGGTGTGATTGAAAAGTCTGTGCTTCTCAACGAAAAAGTATACGGATATAAAGGTCTGCCTCAAAAATGATTTTCTTAAACACCGACTACGAAAAAAAATTAATAATTTCAAATATTTTAACGTCCAACCTAAGTGAAGTTTGGCGTAAAATATAACAAATAGGTTACATTATTCTTTTAACTTATTTTACTGTGCTTCAACGATTTAGACACACTGTTCGTGAAAGACTATCTGTAGCTAGATTTCAATTACCGAGGCATTAAAAATTTGGAAATATTAGCAAGTAAATTAAATATTATATGAAATGGGTGCAATAATTCTGGTTTTAAAATAATAATATTATTTTTGCAGTGAAAATAAAACCAACTTTCAATTTAACTAACTGAACAACAATTAAAGATCACGGAAGTTGGATCAAAATACACAAAATAAGATTGGCTAACGAAGGAGATAAAAACTTTCAATCGAAAATAATTTTTGGGCTAGAAATACGTAGTAGCATTTTCCTACACTTTAAGCAACCCGCAGCGCGCGTAACTAGATAGAAAAAAATATTATGTTTCCTAGGCCGTAGGCAACCCAATGTTACTGTTTGCGTTGACTATCATGCCCATAGGATGTTCTATTATTTTTTGTTTCAGGAAAAAAATTCCACGATAGCAATAAAGCCGTGATATTTGTTCCGGGAAACTCTTTCGGAGTCAGTCATTAACTACGAAACTGAATCATCAGTGGGCCATTGTATTCGAGGCCAAGAAATGTCTAAAGTCTCGCGACTTTTATTTATTTTTATTAGCATTATGTTGATACTTTCGTTAAGTATGTAACATTTTGGAATGTTTTGGAATAACATGATGTGAGTTTTTAAACAAATGTGCAATTTAATTTTTTTATTATTATTATTATTGAAATGTACATGTGCAAATAGACAATGTCAGGTGGCACACAAGTCCCAAGTATTACAATAAACTTGCCTTGGAAAAATGACATGGTTTCTGAAATCCAATCAATATCACAAAAGATAATAAATAAAATCAGTCAGAAAAAGTATACTCAAAGGAAATTTCCAAGCACCAATGGAGCTTTTTTTAGCTAAATAAGATTTCAAATAGTGGAGAAGTCACTCTCTGCTGAAATTATTTTCATTAATTGCATACATACTTGAGGACATTTTAATTAATGATTAATGGCCATAATTTAAAATAGAATACTTTGCTTTACAGTGTTACGTGGAACGCATTCGGCAAGTAAAGCTGTAATTTCTTAAAGTAAGAAATAGATTAGAAGAGGTTATATTACTTATTTCACTAATTGCACTTCCATATCACCTGGAATGAAATCAAATGTCTAGTAACTCGAATACTTGTAAATGCATGTGATGTTGGGAAACGATTACAAAAGGAGAGCCTTTGCACTGAGGAAATACGACGGAAGTTTGGAAAATCCGCAAAGAAGAGCCGAAACAAATCATTGACACGTCTTATATCTAATTCAAATGAAACGTTCTTTGAGGAATAGAATTGTAAAATGAGAATTGAAAGTATAATCATATAACTAGTAAAGGTGTCGCTGCCGTTTTATTTATAATTTTGAATATTTATAAACAAATGTATAGGAAATTATCTTTTCCACAAATATGAAATTCGAGTCACTAAAAAGTCAACTAAGAAAATAAAATAAAATTTTATCAATTTTTTGTATTGAATCAAGAAAACGTAAATGGAAAATACTGATCCCGGAACATGAAATTTTTCTATGCTTAATCACTGTATGGTCAAAGGTCCCATTTTATCCTGTTAAGGAGATGTCACTCATATTTTCGATTTTTTTTCTGTTAAATTCCAGACCTTCATTATGTGTACTCAACATTTTTATTTCAATTCTAGGAGCACGCGTAAATGATCGGCACCAGATGGATTATTTTTAACCTAATTGAATTGTACGGGAGCTTATAAGTTCATTTGCACGCGACAGTATTAGACTTAGATGAAGAGAAAAAAGGATACACAAAGGGCATGGTTGCTTACCTGAAAAAGGTAAATTAAAACCTGAAATAAGGAAATAAATCTGAATATAATTCCTAAAAAATCCTGCGACGAAAGAACAGACGGCTACGAAAGTAATGCAATCACAAACTGGAAGGATTGAATAAGGTTTTACTATAACTTAAGCATAATCATCAGCAATAAAGAAATTATATAGGTTAGCGTAATATTTTAAATCAAATAGTCACGCTTCAAGAGGAAAATTTGACTCGTAGCTCATCACGTAAAACCGGAAAACTAAAACAACCTTGATAACTAAAACGCATTTATCGAGAGAATGCGTGCAGGCTCGACGGTTTGGAACCTTGGAACAAAGGAAATTATCGGAACAATAAATTATATTTCCAGGAATGAGAATTAGTAATTTAAATTTGTTGGGGTGTTTAGCAGTGTATCTCGGGGTGGTTCCTGGGATATCTCCAAGCAAACATTCTCCTTCCATTTTATATTCTGTCATTTCGTTCATGTTTACTGTGGGATATTGTTCCTCTTTCATTGTTAAAACTACCATAATAGGTGTTCTGTGAGTTCAACACATTTTACAATGATTTTGATTGAATACACGTGCTATTTCATCATCAAATTAAATTTAATGCACAACGCAAAGTTGAAGCATTACGGAAAATTGCCATATTATCGGGTATATGCCATATTATTTTCGCTCTAAAATATAAACCCAACTTTTGAATCACTTCAATTGCTGCTCTAAACGCTTGGAATTGCTTTCAACTATCCCTGCATAACTCAATGTTGACCCAACCATTATCGGAATACCCCATGCGTCACCTTAGCCAATTTTACTCCCATGATATATGAGTAACTTGGATTGACGTGTACCTCGTTTCACACACGTTGCTTCCCACAAGGTTTTGAAATTATTCTTTCACTTTTCAACTTGATCGTAAGACATTTGAGAAGCATATTTAGAACTAACAAGACAGTGAAGAGATCGATAATGTTGACACTCACTCATATTTATGCACACAGAATACCTAAGGGATTCATTCAAACGTAATTATTTTGCCAAGATAAGGTTAATTTGTTTGGTGTAACTTATACGGTTTGTAGTCCTGAAAATTGGATATTTTTCAAGAGTTACCGAAGTAGTAGGTTAGTTGGGAGGGGTTCGATAAGCATCCATCTTCTCGTGATGAATATATGACAGATCTATGAATAGGATTTATGTATATGTTTATACAACCGGCTAACACGCAAGGGAACAAAGTTAAGTCTAATCCACTTTCGGAGAACTTCGCTGCAAGAGTGATCGTGAGAGCTGACTTGAGTGTCAAAGAATAATAGAAATATTCATATTTGCTGTAACTTCCTCAACATTTTGCTAATATTAGCGTTTTACAATACCCTCCACCCATTCACATCATCCTTGGATAATATCATTAGCTGCTAATGGATGCGATGACCTTTCTCACGTAATATGATTTTTCCAAGACATAAATCAAAGATTGGAATCGATACTAGTATGACACTATTACAAATTTCCATAATTGTTATCGAAATACTATTTAAAAACATTAGGTATCCTAGGCGCTAGGTGGACTTGCAGAACTTTAGCACATTAAGCAAACTTTTTTAAATTCCGTCAGTTATTCTCACAGCCAAAATGCAAACTTCTGCGTGTCTACGCTCTCGAGAAAGAATACCTAGAGATAGTACTTCTCTTTCTTGGAGTTTTATAGTAATATTAATCAATCGAGGGGTTGGCGAAACACTTCTACAAGCGGTACGCTTGTAGAAGCGTTTCGAGTAATTAATGTAATTGAAGAATCAGTCATTAATTTCTTCGTCACTAGATAGCTTCACTATTTTGCTTTCGTCGAATAGTTGGAATTTGAATAGAAATGATTTTGAAATTATCGTTTTGGGTACATTAATACAACTCAATTAACCTTAAGAACCATTAATAATTCATTGATGGTTATTCGATGGCTTCTTGTTTAATTAAAATTGGCAATTTTCCACAAAATAACATTTTAATACGACCGGTTTCGATGCAACTACATCATCTTCAGGTCTTAAGATCTCAGGCTTCTGAAGATGATGGTGTTACATCGAAACCGGCAGAATGAAGCTCGTATGAAATTTTAGCAGATTCCTGCTTCATGTTTTACCTAATGTTATCATAGAGAGGAGAAAGTAGATTGAAAATGCGATGAACAGGACGAAAATATGTTTTGGGGACGTTGCGAGAAGACAACGTGTTACTGAAGGAGTGGAATGCATGTAGTGGCGGGCGAAGTGTGCATTTGGGATTAGAAAGGAGCGTGGGATAAAAACAAGAGTTCAGCAGAAGAAAGGGTTTAGTAATAACCGGCACCTAGTTCAAGCAATGTACAAATGTGGCAACACATGATAGGCATGGTGTTGGTGTTTAGACATTAAACTATGATTTAATATTTAGGACATATTTACGACCAGTTTAAAGAAGTAAAAGGAAGATTATTACAAATGTGGAATGCACAAATAGTATGAAGTGCAGAAAGAAAGGATTACAAGTAATGAGTGGATAACATTCTAAGTAAGAAGAAGGGATGTGTACAGTTGAAGAAGACGCGTTGGAAAATCTTAACAGAAGGATAATGAAACCTTCGAGGAAACAATAATTTTGAAAACAGAGAAGTAATTGTAAAGCAATTAAAGATTACATGAGAAATGGTTTACAAGATAGAACGTAAACGAAGAATGAGGGAGGAGAAAGTATGCAGCGAAAAATAAATAAAAACAAATGGTAGAAACTTATGAGACAGAAACGAACTGAAACGGGTAGTAGGAAGGTACGAGAGAATTAGAAAGACGAAGAAATGCGCACACTTAAGGTATAACAGAGAAACAAATATGAACGAAGCATATAATTTGATCATTCTATGATAGACGGGAAAATATTGGGAAAGCAAGGAATGGAAAGTTCAAATGACATGAAAATTCATGAACGGAGGTTGAAAACGTGTAAAAAAAACTGGAAACGATTTAATCATACCAGAATTTCTTTGGAAAGGTCACATTATTCTGTATCGACACTTTGAATGCTTTGTTCATGAGAAGATCACGTTATTCTTGAACAAATTTTGGTGTCTAAACAGAGCCTACTGTTCACAACCAGGCAACTACTTATAATGGAAATTATTGCCAAGCACGAGGAAGGAAGCGTTTATTTAGAATGTCAGTCAAATTAAGGGATAACTAATTTTTTGTCTCCGCGGATTTCAAAGAGCTTATGTTGATTAATTTTAAATGAACGAAGAATCTTGGCTTTCCTTGGTGATCCCTACGCACCACCCACCGCGACGATCTGATTCCGCGGATTCCCTCCTCTCCTTCACCCGTGACACGTGGACGGAGCCGCCGCCTCAGTCACTCCACAAAACTCCTCTCACGCACGCACGCAACGCCAAAAGGCGGGCAGAAAGGGGAGCGAATGAATGGAGGAGGGAGAGCGGGTGCGGGGGCGGTGGGCGGGCGGTGCCACCAATTAGGGCCCTGATGCGTGTTCCGTGTCACAATCCTCCCCTCCCGCCCACCCGGGATTCCCGACGGACGCCCTCCCTTCCCCCCACTCCCCCGACCCTGTCCACGCCGAGTGACAGACGGCCCCGAGCCGCAAGACCTCGTCTCCCCCCTCCCGACCTCCGGCCGCCACCGCCGCTCGCTGCTTTGTGGAACTTCTGAGATTCTCTCCAAAAGACGTCTCCGAGAACAACAGTTCGCCGGCGGTACGACATAAAACGGAAAGTGGTGATAAATATGCTATTTTATTAATGTGCAAAACTTGGGGCAGGTGTAGACTCCGAAAATTCAGTGGAAAAGCAAATGATTAAGGATCATTTATCCTCGTGGATGGGGAGTGGTTTAACATTGAGCTAAGCTTAAAAAACAGTAGGTGTCCTCTATTATTCCAGTACAAAGCCAAATAAATTGTTGCCATAGAATATTTCCTTGAAGACTAGCGGAATACTGGGTCGTACAGTTGAACCTTTTTTCTTGATGTGAGGCCGTTTTTTGAGGATATACCTCAATTAACAAGTCCCATAAAACGTTCTAAAAAACAGAATGAATGTTTTAAATCACATCCACGGAAATTCAGACAGGTGATAAAAGTTTGTTGGCATAAGAAAGCTCTTAATGACAAGAATTTTTAAAATTTTGTTTTAGGGTCAATACAATACCCCCTAGACATTACCAACATAGACGAAACAAATTCGACAATTTGTGCATTGCCATCTTAGGATTATTTTTGGGTGAAATGGATGGTTGATGAAGGTTGCAATCTTCAAGTGACGACGAAACTCGAAGGAATGTTATAGGATAAAAATTGCCACTACTGCAATTAGAGTCAAGATTTACGAAACTGAGTGGGCGGTAATTAATCTGATTTTGAAGTTGAAAATTCTGGAAGAAACCATGTTTGAATTCCACTGAAATAAGTTTGATTTCATTCTCTGCAAAATCCAGAGAAGAGTAGTGCTGGAAAACTAAAAGAAATAAGATAGGTGACGCCTCACATGAGAGTGCACCTCCAGATCATTTTGCATACAGTAAAAACCTATCCTGTAAAGTTGAAAAAAGATAACCGAGGTATTGTTTGATGAAACGATGGTATTGGGCTTACGCCCATAAAGTAGCCACTTATAACGGTTGTGTGTGTGTGTTTCTGGACTTGAGCAAGCGACCGGTGATTTTGAGAAAAAGCAAAGGAATTACATCAATCATCATTCAATATTTGACTATTGGGTGGCCGAATGTGTAATTTATTCGGATAAAACTTTATGAAAGGCAATGAATTTCCTATAACAAAAATGCATGCGGAAACCATATTTCAAGAAATGATTTTTAACTTAGGAGCCATAAGCGTATTGTGAAATTCTGAAGCGGGCTACTTGAAATGCCTTTCAGTTCCTCTACTGAAGAACAAAAATATTTTATGGGACAAATCCTCCGATGAAAATCTATAATCACTGAAATCGCACACATGATGGACATATTAATATATATTTCGTTGTTAAGCCTTTCAATCCAATACCCGGTAGATCGTAGATCTCCATACTTCTCTCACTCGCTGTTACGCACCTATCCATAGTATCCCAACTTGTTTCGCCAACTCTCTCATCCTTTTGTCTTTTTCGTGTGATCTGTTCCTCTGATACGTATCCGAGTAACTTTTTCTCTCATCTTTTCTCCCACTTACTTCTTTGTTTCTTAATAGAACTATGCATTTGGTCGCCAGAATCTGACTCCGGTCCAGGGTTTCTTCTTTCCTAATCCACGTTTTTAAGGCTTCTATTTTGTTCTACGTTTTCTGAAAGCAACACATGTGATCCCTAAAATGCCCACTCCACGCAAATATTTTCACACACAGTTTACATGAGTTATTAGAGGGTCAATAGAGCATCAAAATAGTAAAACAGCTACGGAGAGGATAACTAACGTTTTAAAATAGAGTACTATAGGGTGATCCAGTCGAAAAAAGCAAAGAACCAATATAAATCACAAGGTATTAATTAAATAATTGAATTTTATCAAACCGAAGAAAGAAGAAACTCGAGATATCCCCTGGACCGGAAGGGGATCTTGTGGAAATAGGGAGAGAGTTGGCACCAGAAATTGCACCCTTTTTGGAAAGCAACCTTAGTAAGTTCTAATCGGAAGATGAATTGCCGCCAAGGTGGAAAATAGCCCACGTCACCTCCTTTATAAAAGCTGAAATAAATACGATATCAGAAATTACCAATATATATATATAATTAACATCCCTCTTGTTCAAAATTCCAGAGTCTATGACTCCTGTCTGAGTCTTCTTCTGATGAGTCTATGAGTCAGAGTAAGGTGACAATTCCTAGTTAATCAAGCTTACTCTTCAAAACACCAGCACGGTTTCTGAGAGAATATCTCGTGAAACAACGTGAATACTAAAATGGGGACAACAAATCGGCAACGTCTTCAAACGGAAGATTGCCAAATGGTTCAATAAATTATTACTTTTAATGGTATCAAACTATTTTAACATTAAGGAACGGCATATTGCTCTGGTGAAAAATGGCATTCCTACGATATTCTATATCTACGATTATCTCTTCAAGAATTCTAATTAATCCCGTCTCGTAAAAAAAAACCAAAACTATGATTTGAAAGTACGGAATACGCTGGCACATTAAAATCGCGACTTCTACTAGTTTAATAGTCGTTAATATTCCATTATGGAATATGAGTTGTTGTGATATAATACTTCAATAATTTTTAAAGATTAAAGTCATGAATCAGCAAATCATATCAAATACCAAAATTGAAGGAAGAACATAAAGCTTGAACACAAAAATTTGCTATGCTAACTGATGTCTGAGAAAGGGTTGGTGAATTTTTCAATCCATAACACAAAGAACTAGATACATGGTAGTGCTACATCCTGCGGTGATGTAATTGCTGATGTAAATGTAAGCAAGTGCTGATGATAGCAGGGTTTAATGGGTTGCACCCGCGTTGTCTCTTGTGGCTGTGGGATGGCTTTGATGGTGTTACAGTCAGTATCTTCAGGTACGAAGTTAGGGCCGGAAGATGTTGACTTTAACGCCAACAAAACCATCGTCCAGTCCAAAGAAATAATGCGGTAGTACCCAAAAGTCCTGGGATTATATTTTTAAACTTTCACGATCTACTAGGACTAAAACGTTTAAAACAAGGAAAAAGTTTTCAGCCAAGATTAAGTACGTAGCTCATTAGTACGAGTCGTACGAGTATTACTACGATCTATCTCTATCAATCACATACACAAGAATTTTCAAGCAACAAAGTAGATTTCCTAAAGTCAAGGAATAAATTTATTTTTCCATAATTAAATTCGCACTGTTTCATGAATAATCGATGTTTCGTAAATATTTCTTTTCTTAGAGTAGAATTCGCTATACGATTTATACTCCCGTAAGCTCTTTTCCCAATTTAAATTTTATGAATGGTTCTCAATTGAGGTCCTCTACGTATGCCCTGTGGAATAAATGTTTTTGGTGAATGAAGGTCTTTCACAAGTGGAACCCACGGATCTTTTAATTCGGCTAAGTGAAGCAATTATGTAAGTAGCTCTTTTGAACTCCATATCATCTAGGCCACAACTGCAGAAAGTGAATTGGATTTCCCTCCCATTGCGAGTGCATTACATTGTTCAACATAACATCACCATTGCTGAAATATAAGAATTGTGCAACAAAAAGAGCGCAAACTTCCCCTTCCCCCAGTTGAACGCCAACCTTCTCCCCTACCCCACCCACCTCTCCTCCACAAGCCTCCTCCACACCCTTTGGAACAGGACCCCTCCCCATCCTCCCTCCATCTCTTCAAGAGAGAGGAAAAAAAATCAAGTGAGTCTTAGAGTGCGCAGCCATCGCATTCCTCGGAGCGGCCCCCCTTTCAGCCAATGAGCGGCGAGCCGCTCTTAAAGAACGGAGGAAGGAGAGAGGCGGTTGGGGGAAGGGTGAGGGTTGGAAAGGGAGAGGGCGAGGACATTGGTGGGGGGAGCTCAGGGGATGGCCGAATAGGCAAGGAACAGGTGGGTGGAGAGGACCTTTGTGTGGGGGTGAGGCGGGGTGGGGGAAGGATAGGAACCGGGGAGGGGAAGGGGGACATGGTGGAGGAGGAGGGATCTGAATAAGGGCTGCTTTCCCGCGCTTGAGCCTAGGAGTTGAAAATGTAATTATTTTATCATATTCTACTCTCAGAGGTTTCTTGATTTGATCGAATAAAATGTCCATATAAAGAAGGTAGACGAAGGAAAATTTGGTCATTTATGCTGATATAAAGATTGAAAAAATTATTGGCAGCTTAAACCGGTAGAATGATATTCGACCGTAATACGTAGATGGAAGAAGCAATCCTCATCAACTGTTGGCGACCTTTACGGGATAAGAAGGAAATCTAATACATCGCGAAAATGGTACTGTACGTAAATCGGGCATATCGCCCAATCCTGTGAGCGGGTTGGTAGCTTTGAGGTGGTCGAAGCGGCTTCGAGGACTGACCGGAGAGCCTCGGGTTCAAATCCAAGTGATGTCCTAGGAAGTTTCCATTTTTAAACCCAGACCGTATTATTCTTAGGGTGGTGGAACTCACTGGGAGATAGTAGGAAATATAGTTTCCATCCTTAAACTGAAAGCCTAAATTTCACGTAGTCGAAGGTGAAGTACGACTTGGGCTTTCAACACTGAAACACATCCTCGTTGGTAGCCCTGGGGGTATCGCTTTCTACTTCTCTCCCTAAGAATCTTACTGGTCCATTCTTTCACAGTTATGATTTTTTTTACATGGCTGGAATTCCAATATTAAACGCTACATTCCCCTTTGGCAACAGGATTGTTAAGTACTGTTTACACAGCTTATTTAGCAAATGTATCCTCAAATATTAAATATTCCCCATCATTTCGAGTTAAGCATTGCAAAAGAAAAAAAATTCCAATTCATATTTTTACTTAGTTAGAAGATCTTGCAAATATCATGACGCGTGGGTGAAATTCTCAAATTCTCAGAAAACAAAGCAAATGGAAAAAGACAGTGGTTTTCAAACGCAAAGTGATTTGTTGAACATTTTACCAATTTAAAGACGCCATTTAAACAACATTCAGTCACCAATAGTTATAATTCAGTTCCTCATTCTTATATAATGACTGACCAGAAATAAATTTATATTACCGAATGTGAGAAAAGTAAAAGGTGAATGTTTCTGCCTTGTCATTAGAGTATCTACCTAAATTTTCACCTTGGACATGTTCCATTACAAGACTGTTAACCTCGTCGAGAGAGTATCAATCTAAATTAACAGTCTTGTAATGAAAAATGTCCAAGCAGGACTAAATTTTCCTTCCGTATTTATTTCGAAAATTCAGTGTTTGCTGCTGTTACTTTTATGTATTTAACCAATTTAATTTCTTGAAAGTAATCAACATTTGGCTAACGATATTTCTGGTACCATAGTATCACTCGTGTGATATTTACATACTGCGACAAATATTAACAGCATAAGATGCAAAAGAATCTCGAGTGTTTTTGGTTTCCTTATATATATATATATATATATGAATATTTGTTCGCCGTATGGCTGGATTTCGTATTTGAATATATGTATATATATATATATATATATATTTATATATATATTCGTATTTGAATATATATATATATATATATATATATTCAAATACGAAATCCCGCCATACGGCGAACAAATATATTTATATGTATGGTTTTAATTATGATTTTATAAGGCATATGCTCTACGGCTGACAAAAAAGATGCTTTACTTCAGGAAAGACTTGTCATTGATGAAATTTCTTTGTTGATGCTCAAATTGACTAATGTAGGAAATGTGAACCAAGTCATTAGGTTTATGATTCATCAAGGCATACAGGATTTCCTCTGGAACTCCTAATCGAAAATGAGTCAACCACCTTTCAAAGGAAATTCCCTCACGACGTTCACAGCTGGTGCAAGCCTCATCATCAACACCATGATGTTTCTTAAAAGTTCGAATACTAAGAGCATGGATACCAGTACGATTGTTTTCCGAGTAGATATACGTATAGTATGCCGCTCTTTATCGAAGCCTGACAAAATATACCGCTGGTGACGCTAATTTACTTCGTATAGAAGTTAATTTATATTATACGGACTAACATCGACTAAATTATAACAAACATTGCTTTATCAGTGTTTAAAATTAATGTTGGAAAATACTGCATTTTTCGAATTAGAATTTCTTCCCCGAGCGTTGTACCTGATTATTTTTGGATCGGTCATTCTTGGATAGTGAAATATACGATGGTAGGCTTCCTATTGATTTTTTATATATTGAATGAATTTTTGAAATTATTATTACAATATTCCTTTTAGTTGCTTAAAAACTATAGCGAAATCTAGGGTTGTGGAATAACTAGGAAAAATTAATTTCAGAGTGTAAAAATCATTCGCCTTGACCGGGATCCGGGTTCGAATCCCGGGCAAGGCGAATGATTTTTACGCTCTGAAATTATTGCATTGAAATACATGTTAGCGGATGACTCCGTCAAAAGTTACTGTTGCGGCGCCTCCCTCAGTTTCTTGAAATTTGACTAGGAAAAAGGTTTAAAAACACAGTAATCAAATGGTAGAGCTCACCCATGCACCAAGCCCGACGGCGTGTGAATATTCACACATCAGGGTAGGGGGACCAGTTCCTTTCCCTGTGCCGGTTATGGTTTCCCAGGAAGATCTGCTACCCGAAAAATCAACTAGCTTGGGTGAAGCTGCAGGTGCCCAGTGTGCCTTGCCCGGGAATCGAACCCGGGACCCTCCGGTCAGCAGTCCAACGCTCTACCCACTTGACCACACTTCTTGTGTAAGCATAGGAATAGCTGACAACCATGTATTACTCGTAATGTGTGTAGGCATTTTGCATGAATGATGTTCGTTTGCCCCCTTCCCACGCGGCTTTTGGTGGATCGCGGGGTGCCAGATACATGAGGAAATAGAGGGAATACGATCGTATATGTAGAATGGCTGGTGACCTATCACCCCCTGCCACACGTCCTTACGACCGCTTTTGGGGTATTGTGTGGATTTAGATGAAGGAGAGACTCTATTATGACTGGAGACCGATGGCAGTTGGCTCCCGGGCTTTGCAGGTCGTCCGTTTGTGAAACCTCTATAACGCGTCCTCGTTACGCTCCGTCATGAACGGAGTATTGGAATAGCGCTACGCTATAAAATTTTGCGTGAAACTGGCCAAAACCGGGAAAGAGACTCATGACATGCTCAAGGCAGCCTATGGTGATAACGCCATTGATGGATCGGGTGTTTTTGAGTGGCACAACTTGTTTCGAGAGGTTAGAGAAGATGTTGAAGACGCTGAACGTTCAGGACACCCTCCGACCTCAAAAAGTGACATATCCTGCAAGAATTAAGGTTTTGTTGGACACGGATCGCAGATTAAGTTTTCGTGTGGTTTCTGATGAACTGCGAGTGCACTCGGACGAACAAAAGGAAACTCGGACGCGGGTCTACAGAGACTTTCACGATCATGTGAGTGGTGTTCCAAATTTTTAGACAATCTCATTACTGGGGACGAGACTTCTTCCTCACACACACAGATACAAGATATTCAACACACAGAAACATAAAGAAAGGATACTCGCAGTATGCATTTGACGTTTCGACGGCCCGACCGTCGTCATCAGAATGGCGTTCTCGGGGAAGAGCGGAGAGGACATGTGCAGGGGAAGGGTGAGGGGCGGAGAGGTAAGGGACCAATAGGAAGCGGACAAGGTGGGGGGGGGAAATGTAGGCACCATTGGATGCATTCAGTGGGCTTGGTTCAGCCCGGGGGGTATAAAAGACTGGAGCACCCAGATATGCGCCATCTCGCGGGTTCGTGGGCTTGGTTCAGCCCGGGGGGTATAAAAGACTGGAGCACCCAGATATGCGCCATCTCGCGGGTTCTCACCTCTATGCTGCTAGCGGAATTGCTGGTTTCAATCACCGAAACAGAGAAGTAGTCATCAACATACTGGTTGTGGGAAGCAGTGTGAGTAGGGATGGGATAATTAAGGAAGGTGGGAGATTTGGTGGAATAGCGGTGGTTATTCATGCGGAGGGAAAGGGTGGTTTGCATTCACCCACGTAAAAGGCAGGGCAGAAGTTACAGCAGAGATTTCTGATGTTTTTTGAGGTGCAGGTGGCGTTGAGTTGGGAGTTGGTAGTAAAGGACGTGGAAGGTCTTAAGAGATGGCAGCATTTGCAGCGTGGGCGGTTGCATGGTGCGGACAGGGGCGTTGAAGAGACAGGTGTGCTCGCAGGTGGTTTTGTCGACTTGAAGATGTCTCGCAAGTTTTACGGGTGTTTAAACAGTAAATGTCAATGAAAATATTTTCATTTTTACCACAATTTTTATATGAATATTGTTAAAGAGTTAAAGTACAAAAATTAAGTTTTTTTACATAATAAAACTAAATAAAATAATTTATTCGAGGTAAAAGCCATGTGACAATTCAATATAAGTAATAAATTGCCCACAATTGACTGCTGCCTCATTACAAGCGAAGATTTTATGGTGAGTGTCCAAGGTTTATATCCTACGAAAGTAACACGTCGAATTTTGTACTGATTTAAGAATGCTATTACTCATTTTTAACGAATAACGCTTTGAAGAGACGAGCGTAAAAATCAGCTTAACGGAAAAACAAACACTCGACGGCAAATACCAGGATTGACACCCGGGCAGTCCTAAACACCTTGTCACATTTTATTCGGTAATGTGCCCTAAAATAAAATGTCAGAATGGAAACCCGTATTTTTTCTCATCACGAACGACAGAAAGCTTTTAAATTCCTTAGCGGTGATCATATTGGCAAAGCATTTACATGAACCGGAGACAGAAAAATGTGCATTTTTGAGATTCCTATTCATTTAGTCACGGTGGGAAGGAGTGGAAAGGTGCACCTCATCCGGGAAAAATAACCTTTTTCGGGTACGACGGGTCTGAAGCAATAAGCTGTGGGTGAGTGAGGAAAGAGGAAAAAAAGGAAGCGAGGTTGAGGTGGTGCGTGTGACAGGGAAGGAGGGGATGAGTGAACCCTGCGGGGAGGAGGGGGTGGGGAGTCGTGGGAATCCGAGGGGAACTTGGGGGGGGGGGGGCGTGCAGTCACCCCGCGGCCTTCCGAGCCCTTTGAGGACGGCCGGCGAAGGTTCCTCGGGGCTCGAGGTGTCCGGCCAACTCAACGCTCCAGGCGACCGCGGTCGGAGAACGAAATACTACTGCACTCTCCGCGAGGAAGGGCCTCTAAAAGCTCGCAAGGATCACGCTAAGAAATCGCCATTTACATTGCTAAGCTACAAACCTCACCGAAATATACATTCTTAACCTGGTACACCTTCCTGCACGGCACATGAAAGGTATGCCAGGGAGAACCCTGCATGCTTGATTCCTGGACGGAGTGTTCTGGCTTAGGCACATCAACAAACGTGCAGGATGGTGTGCCTCAGAGCAGAATAGAAAGAAATTACCTTAAAAGTATTAAGAAAGGAGTACAGGAAATTCAAGGGGATTCCTTCTAAAAGTCTTCGTAAAGTGATGCGATACGCTAAATAAAACAACATTAGTGAAAGAACTATCGATATATTATGAATCGAAAACAATACATAAATATACCGCTGATAAGTGCAATCCTAGTAACAAAGTGGAAGTAATCACCTTGGGGAAGGTTCAAAGAACGGTATATTTTTGGAAGAACTAAAAGAGATGGGAACCTCACCTGCATTTAGATGCAATTTACTGTGATTCATTCACAGAGGCAAGAAGTATTCGGATATATATTTTGTGAGAAGAAATGGCAATTATTCAAAGATTAAATTGTCAGTCATGGTAATAAGTCTGCCCATCCTACTCGACTGATCATACGCTACATATTATCGGATGAAATAGGCAAGCTAAGGAATAAAACCTGCAAGTTACTATTGAAATTAGTTTAAAATATGAAACAAAATGTGAAATGAAGTTTTATCTGCCAAATTCAAGTTTAGGTCCTTTTCAAGAATCAATTTGCAAATATTAAACTTGATGTAGGATATATTTCAAAATATAAATGCTGTGTCCTGCCACCACACAAATCCACTGACTGCAACTTATTTCGATGCTAAAAAATCGTTTCATTCTAACAGAACATCCACTGAATTGTTTTTTTACCTTCTTTATTAGAATAACTGCGAAGAAGCAGCTGACGCTCAAATTTTGCTTCGGAAATCCCTTCCGTCATATCTCTCATGGTCACTTAGTGTCTTATTTTACAAGCAATGAAGAAGCCATGCGTTTTTAGTGGTAGCTAAAAATGTCAACTGTTTTCAAGAACGCGAAAATCTCAGACAAAAATTGATTTTTCCTAAAAAATATTAGTGATGAATTTCAGAAAAAAATTGGTTTTTCTTAAAAACATTGGTGATGCCTACGAAAATAATGCAATGTGCTCACGAACATGCAAATCGTTCATAATCCAAAAAAAATAAAGCCATGATTTTGACAAAAATATTAGAAAACGGAGGGAATCCATTTTTTCTACTACTGATCGAAATCGACATCACTCAGCTTATTAAAACCAGGTTTTTTATAGGATGACTGTCTCTTTCTCTCTTCTATCATTATTCCTAAGATAATAATATTTGATGCAATCAGTGAACATACGTAGGGATAGTTAATTGTTTGAATGAAAGTAAAGCCTATTCAATCAAATAGTGAGAAAAAACTCTTCTTAATCCTCATCTTACGCCAAAAAAATTGCATTAAAGTCGGCGTAGCTTCCTCTCGTAGGCTGAAAGGCTCCTATCACAATCTTACATAATTTGACCCGTAAAATACAAATGGAAGAAAATTAATTAAAATAGAACAAGATATAACCTTTATAATCTTTAACAGGTAAACATGAAAGGTTTTCACTGCTATTATCATACCTCATATGCAAACCTTAATGTGTTCTCCGTTACAGGATGACCCCTTAAGGAAACGTAACACGCTACTTCTAGCCCCGGCTCCAATGCGGCGAGGTTTCTCAACATAGAATTCCTGGATTTCCAGACTTTGTTCACGTGATAAGAGCACATTTGGTCCACCATTGGTGCGGAATGACATACACCAGAACCCGAGTAGTCACTCTTGTGCTCCTCTCAAAGATTAGGCAATCGGCGGTGCTAAAAGACCAACTCATTACTTTCTGACGCCTTGAGTCCCACTCAAAGACTTTAATGACCCACTACAAATCACAGGACTAATGGCTGAGGATAATGCAAATATGATGTCGTTATGTGTGAGGTGTCACTTTAGTCATTACCGAACGGTGACTTTCCGAGCAACGTCGAGGAATTTTTACTTTCTCGAGCGTCGCTGAAATTAGACATCTTGAGGAGGAATTAGGACTAATGAAAGGGTGAACGCAACGGATAAATATAAAAGTGTGCTCCTATTTACAGAAATACATTTTATGTGACCCCATCTTAATTTAGCAGTCACATTAAAATTTGTACATAATTTACTTCCTTTCACAATTTCTAAATACGAGTATGCGCGACGTCCTCGGCGACACTTGATTTGAAACTCATTAGAGATTATCCTTCCCTTCAATATGGTGAAAATATATTCTTCAATTTCAACTCAGTTCTTCTTTATAAGGATACGAAGGCGTTAGGGTTTTTCGTTACACCTACCTTGGCAATGACGTCTTTATAATGCGAAACGTCTCACAGAGTTGTACACCTCCAAAGAGCTAAGCAGCTATAGAAATTAATCCCGCTAAGGAGAGTACTTTTTATTTTTTTATTACGAGAAAAATTAAAAATGTGACTTACAAACCTCGAACCAACGGTATCAAAGATTAGATTAAGAAATATATCTTCATTACATTCGATATTACACCAATAGATAATGAAGCATACTAATGATAACAGAACAATAACATACAGATCGGTCAAAATCAGTGGAAACTGAGCTAGCAAGAAGAGTTTCAATCATTAGTGTAAACTCAGTTAACACTAAACAACCACATATTCACCAACCTTAGCACGCAAACGCTTAGTAGCATCGCCTAGTGCGCCCTTTAGCGGCACAATTATAGTGAATTAGAAGTTTATTGAAATGGTTTGCACCTGTTCGGTATCCATGAGTGCTACGACAAATGAGAACGACTAAAAGTTTTTGATTAATAGAATCAGCATGTATTTTGTTTCTATAATACCATGTCAAACCCACATTATTTTATTTTTATAGGTCGTAAATAAAAACCAAGAACGTTGCAAATAATAACTTTAGAGCCAAATACAGGAAAAAATAAAAAAAATGATAATTGGCAAAAATCGAAATTATTCGATCATTATTTATGGTCTCGCCATGCGACAAAAGTCTAATTGGTCAGAAATATACCGTGGAATGGAAGGGGAAGAGAGCATTTCAATTCTTCGCACCGCATAACATTTCCCAGATAAAGAGTAGCTACTCAGAAAAATCACTGCGCTTGGACTGCATCAGGTTGCCCACAAACATCGGTCGGGTTTGGATTCGGGGAGCCTCCGATTTGTATCTGAGGTCTCTACCCACTAACCATGCAGAAGATCAGAATAATTCCCAGCAATTGAGGACCAGTAGGACGTGAGTCATCCCAAACAAACAGCCGAGGGACTAGAGGTTCCGGGCGAAGGATGAGAATTCCGCCACTGGGCGGGATCGAAGCCTTGACCCTGGTGGGGGAGGTACCTTGGGCCGCCGCCCCTCTGAGCCGCTACCTGCCGGCCATGCATGGAATGAAGCAGGGCATCGGGTGAGTGAGTGAGCGAAAACACGACGTGGGGAGGGAGACGGAATGGTCGGTAGGGCCTTGGAGGAGGAGGCGCAGGTTAGGGCGCAGAGCAGAGATGGTGCGTGGGAGTGAGCGGTAGAGGAAGAGGCAATGGGTTTCGGCGTAAGGCAGGCGGGAGAATGGTGGTGGGTGAGGCGGAGAAGGAGGGAGGAGGAAGGAAGGAGATGTGTGTTTTGGCTTCGTTGGAGGTGGGGTTTGGCGGTTTGAGAGGAGAGGGAGTGGGTTGACGGCGGCGGGTATATCCCCGGGTGCAAAGGAATGAAGGAGGACGAGTGGGAGAGAGGGGTGCGCAGGTGGGAACGGGAAGGGAGCGGCTAGGTGACACTCCGGGAGGTGGGAGCGGTGGGGGAGGGGGACGCAGGGGGATGAGGGGAAGCGATGTATGGGGCGACGGGGTGGGTGGTGGTGGTTGCGGCGGTGGTCCCTCCTCGGAGAAGGAAAAGATAAGATCGCCGGGGAAGAGCGGGGGAAGGTGAGTCGAGGGCCCTTTTCCCATTTAGGCCATCTCAGCGTCCGATTTGGGCTGGCGATAGGGGCAAAATAGATGATAAATGGAGAGCCGTCATCACTTTGAGGCGGGCCGCACCGGAGAATGGAGGAGAGGTTATAAGGGGTTAGGGGGGGGGAGGGAGGTGGTGGCTGTGAGGGTGAGTGAGTCCTGGATAGGGAGATTAGTGCAGGCAACCGCCATTAAGCGCTCCTCTCTCTGATTGGCGCGCGCCAACTTCAAACGGTCAGAAACCCCGTCCCTCATGACGGCGGACGCCGAAGCGTGCACCGCTCCTCGCCCTCGTTAGCGTTTTCCAATTAATCAACGGGGAAGAGAGGAAAGCGCGGGTATGACGAATAAATGGCCAGCGACGTTTAAGATTTCGAAAATAATTCAACAGGACTAGCGATGCTCAGAGTTGCTCCTAGAAAGTTTCACTCTTAATAATTCACTTAGGTTTTGACACTTCGAAAATGCAATTATATTTTTGCATAGTAACCAATGGAAAATGTATGTTTAGTGAGTATATCTGTATAGAACTCAAAAATGTTCTGCTATAGACTAATTTCGGCGTTGGGTCATGGCAAACGAAAAACTGTCAACGAGCAAATTTCTAAAAGATCAATGGTGTGAGGTGGGACTATCAACGGACCATCCACGTGAATGAGGCATATTTTACAAATCATCCTCGTGCTTTGTTTAAACCGTCAGTTAGATATTATAAAATAATAAAAAACTTGGATTCATGACAAAGTATACGATATTTTCATTTGGTATGGTCCGAGTGGTCTCATTGACTTTGTCTGATTTGTACACAAGGTGATTGTTCTTATATCGGGGGGGCCCTTTAATTGGCTTTAAGCTACCTTATATTGATTGAATACCGCAAATGAATGATGGAAATTAGAGTTAAAAAATTTTAATAAGTGATAATAACCCAATAAAAGTAAAATTTCTATTCGTATTAATTCAGTTCCTCGTTTAATAAACGGTAGAAAATAATGTATGCAACTAGTTCCGATGGCACACAAAATAGATTATTGGATAAAGAGATGGAGAAATAATTTCAGAGGAAGAATGCAAAAAGATGAAACCAGTGTTTGGTGAATCAATGTCTCGTCTGCACATAAACAAGAATCTTATTCTGCATGGATGTATACCCAAATAGCGAACCTTCTTCCATACTACGCTGTAATTTAACCAAAGAGCAGGAGTGAATTGAGGAGGATGCAGTCTTTGCAGGGTGAGATGCATCACGAGTAATCCAATATTTTGTGAAAAACAATTATCTTCCGCCTATCATTGGCAGAAGGATAGTATGTTGTACCGGACTATGTACAACACAATAGATAAAATGAATGGATAATATAGAAGAGTTCGAACTGGACAGTTGTGCAGTTACGTACCTTGCGAAATGAAGATTTCTAGGCCACAAAAGGTTAACGTTCGTTGACCGAGGTGCCACACACCATCTAAATAATGAATAAACATCTCGAAGTTCAGACTTTCATTTTCACAGGTATCTGATTTTCTAACAAGTCGGGGAAGACAAATTTCTTCTTCATCTAGATCTAACTCTGTGAGCCGCCACGATAGCTTAACCGCAGAGGATGCCTGCTATAAATATTATGTTTCAGGCACCTAGATGGCTCAAATTGCCCTTCAACTGCATTACGTATTCCGTAAACCAAATGTAGAATCTGGTAGAGGGCCAGAAAACCTCGAAAAATATTGTTGTCTTCAATTGTAATCTTGCTTGAGAGATATAGGTTAGGTTAAGCAGAGGGAATTCACTTGATAGGCCTTCTACGGGTCTTTCATATAAATATTGCAACAAAGATGTGGGAAAGTGTGATTAAAGGTAAGACTTAATAAAAGAGAATAAGCAGGAAAAAGTAATTTCTAGAATAAGTAGCATCGGCAAGGAAAATTACAATGAGCTGGATAAGGCTAAAGTAATCCCCGTAGTGGTAATCAACTGCCGACGTTTGAAAAACAAAATAGCCGAATTTAACCATATGATAAAAAGTACCGAAACCAATATACGAGTATTATAGGAACAGATACTTGGTTATCGAAAAACATCGAAGACGACGAAATTTTTCCAAAGGGCTTTAAAATTTGCAAAAAGAACCGAAAAATAGGATTGGAGGAGTGTTCATGACTGTTAAAGATAGTCAATAAAGCAGATGTGATTCTTTCTCTGATAGTAAGGTAGAAAGCGTTTGATGCTCCATAAAAAGTCCTAGGTCGAGAAGGGCCTATATTTGTAACTACTACATGTAGACCTCCCGATTCAGGAGATGTATCAATGTTAGAACTAGAAAGAGAGGTCGTTAGTTAAAATTTCCTTTTCAACAATTGGAAAATTACAATCGGAGGGGATTTCAATCTTCCCTCGATAGACTGGAAAAACTATAGATTCATAGAAGGAGGTAAGGACTAGGAGTCATGCGAGTCACTGGTTCGTGTTTTTAAAGTCGTTATCGTAAATCAGTTAGTGCTTATACCTACCAGATGAAATAATATACTTGATCTATTAGCAACAAATTTATTCGAAAACCCCCTAAATATAGCAACACTTGAAGGACTTAGTGACCAAAAGATAACACAGATCAAAATCGATGTGATTACTGAGAAAAATCAGAAACCCAACAGATGCACTTACTTGTTTCACCGGCCCGATTACGACGGATAACGACGGGAGTGACATGCAGCAGTCTCACGGTTTATTTATGGGTATTAGAAGCAACAAAGACAGTGAGAGTTTATGGAGTGCTTTTCTCGATGTCACGCGGTCTGCAATACATGTCTAATAAATTGATAAGTGACAGGACGGAGCCTAGATGGTGGAAGTATATAAAGCCCTAAAATCCTAAAGAGCATGGCATTCGAAAATTAGGAGAGCTTGGAAGAGCGAGTCTAGCAATAAGCATGATGAAATAATACTAAAATATAAAACAACTAAAGCATTAACAAGGAAAGAAGGTCACCAGGCGATAACAGTATTTAAAAATAAAAGATTAGGTGAATATATTTTGACGATAACCCAAAAGAATTTTGGTCAATGTATAGGAGATTAAGGGAAATAAGTTGACAGTGCCATCCCTAAATATCCATTTTTCCTCCCGCGGTTAGATATGAAATATACATGATCGCTGGCGCGAAGAGTATAATTAGTATTGGCAGTGTACATAATTTTTCGATATCCTTTATGCATTTTAAATAGACCCATCTTTATAATATTGTTCCCACATGATTTAAATATATCCTGCCATTGGATATTCTTGCATGTACGAGTCGCATGTCTCTTCTTTCGTGTGAGTCACTTAGCCCGAGTGTTTGATCCAACTGATATCTGTGATATCCATTTTTCCTACAGGTTCCTTCTTTTGTGTGATTCACTTTCTTCCAGAACGGGTGCATGATATAACTGATATTTGTGTAGGGTGCAATGATTGTGATTGGGCATGCATGGCTGGTCAACAAACGTCCCCCTTCATTCGACTTTGCGGGGTTATTTGCTGATGTAGAAGTATTCAAAAAGATTTAAATATAATTATAATAATATAGAGAGAGATGCGGAAGGTGGAATGTCTTCAAAACATTAAATTGAAATGTTCAACAAAATATATCCCATTCTACATCTCTTAAAAGAAAATAAGCTAAAGATTAAATCCAGGACACAATTAGTACAATTAATTGGCGATGAGACCAGTTGGCGTGGCCTTGATTTGAACATGAATGGTCTCTGGTGGGGAATAGCTTGTGACAACTTCATCTCTTAGTGCTAAAAATGGATGATAAACAGAGGAAGTCATAAAAATGACCTTCTTGACACCTTCAGTTCACAGAGATGAGTTAATAAATAGGAATGTATTAAAAAATTGAAACACATGTTTCATTGAGGGTATCTGATCAAAATGACTCTAAGTTTCCGTTCTGAAGTCCGACACTTAGAGTTTTACCCTTTCAAGCCAGGGTAGTGTCCTGAGGAATTATGTACAGACTATCTTTATCTCTTTATCACTTGCTTGCATGCAGGGGACATGAGAAGCACTAGAGGCTGGAACAGAAAACGTCAGATAATTATTGGATAGCCTGTGTTGGAAAAAGCTGGAAACATGAAGACTACGCGAACTACTTAACCTGTTAGATAAATACAAACCATTTAAATTTAACCCTGGCCTTAAGGGAATATTTTTAAGCCCCGTATTACATAATGAACGAGACCAAAATTAGAAGTTAATGAGAATTGACTCCCTAACAGGCCGACATAAGGAATCATTATTTGCTTACATAATTGGTGTATTAGAGGAAGTACTGGAGATGGTGGGTGAGGAGAGGGGTTTGTTGAGAGAAATCCTATGGAGGCAGGAAAAATGGATGAAAGGTGTATTGAGCGGTAGTGGAGTGTTGAAGAAGGTAATAGAGGGGAGAATGTTGGGCAAGCGAGGAAAGGGAAGGAACAGGAGAGGGATGTTGGACGGGATGAAGAGGGACTTGATGTAGATTAGGTTGCT
Organism: Hetaerina titia; assembly: GCA_037158775.1. NCBI lineage: Eukaryota > Metazoa > Arthropoda > Insecta > Odonata > Calopterygidae > Hetaerina > Hetaerina titia. The sequence goes on from CM073773.1 coordinate 56,649,758, forward strand.
GGATTGGGTTTTATTTGGAGTTACAAAATGTTTATTTGATAGTTGTGCCCATCCAAAAACCTACCTTAATGGGTAGATTACCTAATAATAATAATTGGTGGATTGCCATTGTGCAAGGCAATAATGCATTAAAGTAGGGAACATGAATTGTGACAATTTAACCCAAATATGAGAGTAATACTCAACGCTTAACATCATTTATTACCCAATTGGCTCAGAGTAAATCCGTTAGGTTTTCAATAAATTACTACAAGAAGAGAGCAATTGTCACAGGTTTATTATTAGGTAATCTACCGTTTAAGGTAGGTTTTTGGATGGACACAACTATCAAATAAACATTTTGTGACTCCCCACCTATCAAACTAATCTATATCAAGTCCCTCTTCATCTCGGTGTACTTCTTTCCTCCCTTCATCCCGTCCAACATCCCTATCCTGTTCCTGCCCTTACCTCGCTTGCCCAACATTTTCCCCTCTATTACCTTCTTCAACATTCCACTACCGCTCAATACGCCTTTCTGTCACAGGTATCCTTGAGTTAATATGTTGGGACCCCGTTGATTTTCGAAGAGAGCAGGACAGGTAGACTGGAAAGATAGACTTTCAGAAAAGCACAAGACACTAGGGTTTTTATGGTGGCACGATTTGTGAGGCAATTACTATTTCGCAAAATTTTTTTGGTAGTTTCGATCATCGGGATAAAATAAGGGAGAAAAACGCGGTTGCAGGCAGATTCAAGTAGTCGTCCTTCACTCACGATAAGTGATCACAACAACATGGTACCCAAGTATTCGATGATACTAGCTTAAACTCTAAAATTCTGTAATTTAGTCGAACGCATCATATATTGAATGATGTACTTCATTTAGAATGTAACTAAATGAGAGGCCTGGCCAATATATACGCGAACTGGTGCAAGCTGGTGGCCACGACGCGGACTATAGTCCCCCCGCCCACTAGTGGCGCTAGTTGCCTGAGATCGAATGAGCCGTCTGTGCTCTGAGGATCGCCGAGCTATGCGAATTGTGCCAGTGATATTAGTTTCTCTTGTCCTTGTTTTTTACTGTTTGTCGAAAATGGAAATTGACGAAATCACGGAGCAAACGAATCAACATTAAGTTTTTTGTTTAAGTGCGGTCAAAGTTATCAAGATATTACTGAAATGTTGACAGCTGTTTACGATGATAATGCTCTGAACAAAACATCCGTTTTCAAGTGGATTAGAAGCATTTTAAAGATGGCCGACCAGACGCCACGGATGATGCAAGGCCGGGACGACCTTCAACCGCCTGTGTTGACGACAACATTGATCGTGTGCGGTCCCTTGTCCTTATCGTTCATCGAAAAACTGTCAGAATGATAGCTGATGACTGAATTTAGGAAAATCAACAGTGCAAACTATTTTAACCAAAAATGATGGATGGATCTTTCACCATTACAATGCACCTGCACGTTCAGCATTGATTGTTTGCCAGTTTCTGGTAAAAAAATTCATCACCATCCTTGATCGTCCTCCTTATTTGCTAGATCCCGGCCCCTGCGACTTTTTCCTATGCCCAAAATGCAAAAATGTGATGAGGGGACATCACTACTTAAAAACCTAACTGCCGGAGGATTTCCAAGGGTGCTTTAAACAGTAAGAAAAGAGGATGGAATAGGTGCATAGTAACGAATGGAGAGTACTTTGAAGGGGAAAAAAATTAATGCAGACTGATTTTTGCAAAATAACGGTTTTATGGCCTCAGTTCGCGTATTTATTGGACAGATATCGTATGTGCATGAGCTCACGTGTTTTTATATTAGATAATGTATATTCAAATGCATAAATGAACTAATGTTTCTGATGTATGAAGTGTGCCCTAGAATCTCCCTCGCATGCCCTTGTGGCGGCTTGCGTGATATTGTATTGATATTGCACAGTTATATTAACGGATAGAAACCAAACACCCCATTGACATATACTCCCATGGGTGTATGTAAGATAAGATGCGACGTTAGAAGAGCTAATCCTGGTTTTCCACGTATGCTGGAGTGAAGGAAACTATTCGGTAGTCTGGCCTCATCCTAGAGGAATTTCATCATAGCAATGCATCTGAAATATCCATTCCTAACGAAATATTTTTTTTTAATTGTAAAGGAATTGAGAAGGAAAGGAAATTCTCGAATTCATTGCATGTGGACAAGCCAGTAAGGCATCCTGATGCTTCCAGTAATTCTTGTTTGACTCTAACCGTAAGCTAAGGCACCTAAGACATAAAAATCATGTCGAATAGTAAAAATAGAAAAACCTGCTTCAACTTATTTCAGACCCATTAAGTTACCATTTGATAATATCAGCGCATAGATAAGAGACAACAGGATTATAGACTTCCTGCGCAACGAGTGGAAAAAGCGTGTTGGAAGCCACTCGGGGAGTTGGTGCAGAGGGTACTGCGATGAGAATATTCTTTCTGAATCTTTCATACCTCAGGGTATTATTATCAAAGATAATGGAAATTAGGGAAAAGATGCCATGCAAGGAAAATAATGGCAACATTTTGTTCCGCACTACAACCTGGGACTTAAAGGAAAACAAATGAGGAAGTACTGGAGATGGTGGGTGAGGAGAGGGGTTTGTTGAGAGAAATCCTATGGAGACAGGAAAAATGGATGAAAGGCGTATTGAGCGGTAGTGGAATATTGAAGAAGGTAATAGAGGGGAGAATGTTGGGCAAGCGAGCAAAGGGCAGGAACAGGATAGGGATGTAGGACGGGATGAAGGGAGGAAAGAAGTACACAGAGATGAAGAGGGACCTGATGTAGATTAGGTTGATAGATTGTGTTTTGTTTGGAGTTACGAAATATTTATTTGATAGTTGTGTCCATCCAAAAACCTACCTTAACCAGTAAATTACCTAATAATAATAACTACAACCAGCCTCTAGATTATCTGGAGAGTGTGTCGTCTAAAATTAGTTTCTAGTTTGCAGCAATAAGAAAATTTACGCCCGGAAGCGGACTGTTTCAATAGCAGAATCCCTTTATCTCTAAAGAGACCATGGATGTAGGTCAAAGTGGTTTCCCCTGGTATACCTATCAGCCAGAGGCCAGGCCAGAGAAAAATATTTTATTGCCTCGCGAAACCTCACCATCGGACCTAACCACTGATACCAACTCTCTTCTCCTCTGGATTTTTACAAGAAATGCTTTCCTCGTATCAAGAAATGTGTGCTTCCCCTCAATAGAGACTTTTAGATAACCTATTGCTCTACTCTTTGGCTGAAGTTATTATCTAAGGCTGCAACAACGACTGTGCGTGTGCGTCACAACCAACTGAGAAACCGCTATAGAATCGGCAAGGCACGACCTCTACATTACCGTATTTTCCTGGTTCTCTTACGTTAGCCACGGATGACGATAGCTATTTTATATTGGGTAACTTTAACTTTCTCACCACATGGTAGGGGTGTCTAAGACCAATGCTGTTGCCATCCTCGATCTTTTCGTACATGCTGTATTCCTCATTGAGTCATCAGCACTGATTGAAACGAGTATGATTGCAAATGAGTTAAAGATGTGGATCAAACATCACGCCCCGTTATTTGAACAGAGGCAGACTTGCCCTGGCTGCATTGTCAATAATACTGAGCTTTCTCTTTGCCGTTATGGATGTACGTTCACTGGTATTGAACGTGAAGAGCATACCTTCGTGCAAACGAAAAGATTGGCAGGGAACGTGACAATTTGGAGAGCTGCTAGAAACCTATCGTCTGATTGATAACCCGTGATGACCTTCCATCAGCGCAAAACTCGCACTGTTCAAGAGCTCCTTGAATCTGTTTGTTTAACTTGCACGCATGGGTCTTCACATGTACCCGGTTATATGGCAACGTCGGACGAAGTTACCATAATTCAACTTCGCTCGAAATCTCAGACAGGATCAATACCACCCAAAACTTTCTGGAAACTACAGAGGTAGGAATGTATACTAAAATAATATCTTAGAATGATGCTAAATTTGGCATGAAAGATACCATTGATGCCTATTTAACTCACAAAGGCCACATAGGTAAGTCGAAAGTCATGTAAAATATTTTCCGATAATATTTTTCTCTGTGGACCATATCTGCAAATTTTCCGGTTACATTCAACATTGAATTCAACCCTATTCTGGAGATTATAAAATTGAAGTGTACTGGAAAAGTTAGAATATTCTCATCACATCAATCATGTAATCACGGGCAATCAACTATAGACCTATTTACAGGGAAAAAAATCTCAACTATTATTATTTATCCAAGCGCTCACCTACTAACCCAAAGTGGCAGGTTCAAGTCTCACATCTGGCACGGGCGTTGTATCAACTTTGACGGTTCGGCTCCGAGGGGAGCACTGATGACACAACGTAGTCTTATCGGGGGGTACCCCAAGGGGCGTACGGACCACCAGAGGCGTCCGGAGATTAAAAAAAAAATTATGAAAAATGATGCATGATAAATGACCTTTTTTTTGGTTAAAGAGGCTAATGTGTCAATATACACAGCCAAATACCATTATTCATCACTTCGACGTGAATATAGGGACTAAAATACACATACAGAGAGCTTTCTAAGTGCATACTACCACCCCTTCTAACTACGGTGTAATGAGGGAAAATGGCACCGCAGGATAAACATCATTAGCCACCACATTACACATTAATTTTCGTTTTTTGCATTGATTCAGAAAATATGGGATGACATGAATTTATTAGTCTCTCCAAAACCATACGTTTATCAGGTTTAGGAGTTCCAATGAATGATAAAGAAAAAATTCTGACAGTGGGCGAAAAGTCTTATGGAAGGCTATCAAGAGGAGAGACATTTCGGAGTCATAAACCACGTATACTAAAGGCAATATTGGAAGGAATCGCAGTAGTGGAGGACTGCAGAGGATGTATTACGAGACGCAAGTGATGGAAATAGACAGTTTTAGGGAATATAGAAGAATAAAAAGATTAGGATGTGCCTGTGACGACAAAGACCAAGGAAGGCATGGGCTATTACAAGCCAAGGATTGATAAGTTTTGATGATGACACCCTCTTTGGGAGTCCAGCGAAATAATAAAAAGTACTTGAAACGGTTTTTTATCTATGCCTGCCAGCTTCCCAGAATGGAACCGGAAAGAATATTTGGCACATACTGAAAAATATATAAATAACCCATATAAGTGAGACTGCACCAGGCATTCTTAATGCATGCCGATAGAATGTAACTGAGCCCATTACTCATCTGCAAGTTTTCGCGAAGGTCGGGATGAGGTGGCATGAGGAAACAATTTAATGACAGTGGGCGAATTCAATACTTCTTTTGTTTTTCTCTGGCCATAAAAGTATATGGTCTCGACTGTTTCTCTGAAACTCATTCGAAAGAGGAAGAGTTGGGGATTGAGGAAAGGGGAAATATGTGGAAAAATATTTGGGTAAAATGTGATGGGGCAAAAAAAAAGATACTGGATATTTGATCTTATTCTGTCCCTGCTCCCGAGCTCGAGTAAGGAAAGAAAGTAGAACAAGAAAACTGAGCGTTGGCATGACTTCCTGGAATCGCAGTTTTGGGAGAAAACTTTACACAAATTTTCTTCTTTCGTGAACACAGAATTTTAAACCTCATCAAATATTCATACTAAACCACAAAATAACATATTCATTTCCCGCGGAACGATATTAACCAATTGATCTATTTAAAATCTAATAATCCACTATTTTATTAGCAGATATCTGGATTCCAACTTCAAATTATGTCAATGTGATTGTATCTTAATAGACGTGTTTTCCAACATTCTCCTTTAATCCGCGATTGCCCGAATTATCTACACACGACGATTTAGTCAATAATCAGAGGTGATATAAGCAAAAAATGGTGGCGTAAACAAGAGTATGTATGTAAAATACAAAGATATTAAATTTTCCATCCATGCTAAAATCACAGTTAGTCGGAGACTAGCTGTATTTATAGTATGGTTTTCATTGCCTTTACATCATGCAAACCATTCGGTTGAGCTCATAATAAGAAGCTTAAACATACCAAACTATTGAAACTCGATTCTACAATCCCCTGGATAACATTTGTATAAAACCTCCATCGTTCACCACTCTGGTGAATAGGATAAAACTATATTATATATTACTCGAAAGTAATAGGTAGTCTCTAAGCAATGTCAATTTTATGATCCAATTCTGGCAACATACACACTAACATTTCGTAGGAAAACAACAATGGAAGTACCAAGGGAGCAATAATCGCCATTACTCAAAAGCAGTGCATTTGAATTATTTTGAAGTGTTAACCCCCGATGGAGGAAGTGTTTCCATCCATCCATCCACTCCGAACTATTTCTAATATACTATTTAAAAGGACCCGTTATAGAAAATAAAGCCAATTCTAGGATTTATATGCTGTCATTATTAATGGCATAAACGTGTTTAACACTTACGAAACACGATAGACATTAAGGTTTTAAAATATCTGCATTCAATACGGTTAATATTATCCATGTATTATTAAGCTAAAAACTACATTCTGACCCGGAAGACGCGTAGGGTAACGTTCTCAAAGCTAACCCGGAAAGCTCGCGTTAGAATCTCACTAAGCGTATGAATATGATATTGATGTGTATTGGTAATCTGCCTTGACCGTAGAAATTCCCGCAAAGCTCCAAGGAATGAAATATAAATGTGTGATATTATCACCAAGCTGTTTTTGATAATAAAAGCATTCTCAGCAGATAAATGATAGTAAAAGTATGATATAATATCACATACAATAGGTAACTAAATCTCCTATTTTATAGGTCTTCTTTAAGCTGCTTTGCATCAAGCATTATTTTTCCTTATATTTTTTGCCAAAATATATTTTTTCACTAGGGTAGTCAAGATACGACCAAAAATAAATGTTGGGGTAGTTTATCGAAAGATTGAAAGCAATTGACTCTACGTATAACACGTTATGGGTAAATTTACATTTCATTTTAGAAAGTCTCTGCCGTCCAGCTCTGGAACGACTTTTTATATTATTCATCCGCGAGAACGTATACGCAATAGAGAGACTTATTCATTACCTCTATCCACACCAATCTCTTTTTTGGAAAAATAGAGCTGATGATCCAGTTAACGTGAGATATAATACCTTAGATACACTCTTTTTAATTTTTTTTAAATTTTACTTGGAATAATAAAAGAAAATGAGAGAGGTTATATATTATCCAACGATATGCAATTCAAAATCATTCGATATTTATCCTAGAGCTTTATAAATGCTAATTAAAATTCATAGAGGTTTTTATCCCTCGTGTTCAAGGGTTTCAAATAATTCATTCCATCCGCCCAATTATTTAAAACCAAAGTTTTCGGAGATGAATGACACGCAAACGGGTAAAAATTTCCTCGTCGTGGGATAAACTCAAAGCCTCACATGTTTTGTGCCTTATTTACATTATTGATAGCCTATTAAAGTATATTTATATTCACTTAGAGGGTACGCTGGATGGACTGCATGCGGCCATATTTTATTGCCCATCTGCGTCCCCTTGAGCAATAACTCAAGAGCCTCGCATATGAGACGCGGCGGCGGCCCGCTCTCTCCTCCCCTCCCATCACCTCCCCCTCTCTCCCCCACGCCACTCTTGACCTCAACTCGGTCTTCTTCCTTCCCTCATCCCCCGAACTTCCCTCTCCTGCCCAGCCTCCATCCGTCCCAATCCCCACTCCCTCCAACCCACCTCCCTTGCCCTTTCCCCCCTCCGAGCGGGAAGAATCGACCTTGCGAGATCAAGGAAGTAGCCTTGGGGTGGGTGGGGATTTTGAGGGGGCAGAGGTGTCGGGGTCGATGGAGAAAGACGTCGTCGGGGGCGAGGGGGGTGGGAGAAATGGAAAGGGAGGCTGCACAGGGGTGGAGGGATCAGAAGGGGGGTTGGGGAAGGAGCGTTAAGGTTGTTGCGAACTTATACAGCGAGCAATTGAACGAGGGTCGTTCACACCGCCGCGTCCACGAAAATTATCACAACATTCCTCGGATTGCGTCACTGCTTGGGAATTCTCGCGGGGAAGGGGAGGGGGAGGAAGGCGGGGGAAGAGTGGAGTACGCGTGGAAGGCCTCGAGTAATGGGACAGCGAGGGAGATTTTTCCGCAGTGGTGTGCGGTCGCGCTTCCCCACACTCTCAAGTTTATTTCAGCGTCACGAACGATGCACCAATGTGGACTCTCGCCATGAAATTCTGATTTTTTCTTGCCGGAGTTTGAATCCGGAATCGCCAAAAGTAGGGAAAATTACATTTCAAAGGAGATTTTTCAAATATTTCATGGAAGAAAAAAAATGTGGGTAGAAGAAAATATATTGAATAGTTGTTGAATGTTGAAAGCTGAGATTGTTGGGCATTCGGGCCACAAGAAGGAAGAGAATACAAGTTTATAAGTATGCTTTTTGGGCAGGTGGTATTTGAGAACTAAAGAAGGAAATAATTGAGGGCAAACCAAAGGAAGTTCTGGCGCTACGTAGAGTACTATAGTCGTTAGGGAGTGTCCAAATCTACACTCAATAAATAGAATACCTTGAATCAAATTTATTAACTTTTGAAATAGTGATCCGAAACTATCTCGTAGCAGCTTTTCAAACTATCGTTTTTCCTCCGAATCTTCTCATTCCCTCAATTCTCCTTGAAATTTCTTTATCATAACCTCCTTACAATATTATGTGAAAAAAATATATGTATATATATGTATTCGATCGTATATGTGTGTGTATATATATATATATATATATTATTAGGTAATCTACCGGTTAAGGTAGGTTTCTGGATGGACACAACTATCAAATAAATATTTTGCAACGCCAAACAAAACCCACCTACATCAGGTCCAACCTACCCTACATCAGGTCTCTCTTCATCTCTGTACATTTCTTTCCTCCCTTAATCCCGTCAAACATCCCTATCCTGTTCCTGCCCTTTTTTCGCTTGCCCAACATTCTCCCCTCTATTTCCTTCTTCAACATCCCACTGCCGCTCAATACACGTTTCATCCATTTTTCCTGCCTCCATTGGATTTCTCTCAACAAAGCCCTCTCCTCACCCACCATCTCCAGTACTTCCTCATTTGTTTTCCTTTCGGTCCATTTCACCTTCTCCATTCTTCTCCAGACCAACATTTCGAAAGCCTCCAATCTACGTCTATTCTCCTGCTTCAGCGACCATGTTTCCGCGCCGTACATAGCTACGCTCCATATCAAAGTTTTTACGAGTCTTTTCTTGACCTCCCTACTTATATATATATATATATATATATAAATATATGGATATATATATATATATGTATAAATATATATATATATATGATATCTTTCTAATTAATCTAATACAAGTTACCTGGTAAACGAAGTGTTCATTATCTGTATTTAGGAACAGACCTTGAATTTTCCATACATTCACATACATGAACATAAATTCATATATATAGGAACTTGGAATGTTACGACAATGTTCAGGACAAGAAAATTAGAGATTATAAAGCGAGAGATGGAAAGAGAAAATATAGGTATTTCAGGTTTATGGAGGTGAGATGGAAAGATAGCAAGTATTACTGGAGTGATAGTCATAGAGTAATATACAGCAACGGGGACAAGAGCTAACGAAGGGATTCTATAACACTGAATAAAGAGGTAGGAAGAAGCGTAGTTAACATAGAACAAGCAACGAATAGAATTTTACTAGTAGAGATAAAAGTAGAACCGAGGAACTTGGTCATTGTTCAGGTATACATGCCACCGAGCAATTATAAGGAGGAAGAAGTCGATGCGATGAGTTAGAGGATATAATCACGTGTGTTCTTGCAGAGAAATATGTGATAGTAATGGGGGTTTAGAATGCAACGGTAGGCGAAGGAAGAGACGGTGATGAGGTGAGGAACTACGGTTTAGGTACGAAGAATGACCGCGGGGAGAAAACAATTGAGTTCTGCAGGAGACAGGGGTTAGTCATCACCAACGCTTGGTTTAGACACCACAAAAGGCGTAGGTATACATGGAAAATACCAGGTGACTCAGAAATGCATCGGTTAGATTACAAGTATATTCTGGTTAGGCACAGGTTTAGGAACAGTGTGATAAATTCGCACAGTTTCCCAGGAGCAGATGCGGACTCTGACCACAATTTAGTTGTTGTGAAATGTAACGTCCGTTTCAAGAAGATAAGGCAAGAGAGGCGGGTCAGGAAATGGAATGTAGAAGCATTAAATGGATTAACGAGGAAGGAGTATCAGCAGGCTGTAGAGAAAATGATGGATGACGGTAAAGAACTGAGTATTATCGAAGAAAAATGGGAATGTATCAAGAAAGGGATATTGGAAGCCGCTAAAGACACTATAGGAACCGTTAACGGGAAAAGGATAAGGAAACCATGGGTAACGGATGAGATGATTGCAAAGATGGATGAGAGAAGAAGATGGAAAAATGTAAACACAGAGTTAGGCAAAATGAAGTACAAAGAGTTAAACAATAAATTGAGAAGGGCCACAAACAAAGCAAAAGAAGAATGGTGGAAAACGCAATGCGAGGATATGGAAAGTTTACAGAAGAAGGGTGAAATTGGTGCTCTATACAGCAAGGTTAAGTTATTATCGGGAAGTAAGAAGGCAAGATCTGTGCTAATAGTTAAAGATAAGTGGGGTAAGATAATAGTTGAACCAGGAAAAATCCAAGAGAGATGGAAGGAATATATAGAAACACTGTATGGTAAAGAACTTAGGCTGAAAAGGTTAGACATAGAAAAGGAAAATGACGTAGAAGAAGATAGCTTAGGTCCAGGCATACTCGACGATGAAATAGAAAGGGCATTAAAGGAGATGAAAGCAAATAAGGTCGTGGGGGTGGACAACATTCCTGTAGAACTGTTGAAATGTTTAGGAAAATGTGGGAAGAAGGACCTATATGTACTGATTCGTAGTATCTATGAGGAAGGAATCTGGCCGGAAGATTCTGTGAGATCAATGTTAGTTCCTATTCCGAAAAAAATGAAGGCTATATCATGTGAGGACTACAAAACAATAAGTTTGATATCCCGTGCTACTAAAGCGGTCCTCAGGATCATCCAAAAAAGGATGGGGAGTAAGGTAATTGTTTACTTAGGGGATGATCAGTTTGAGTTTAGGAAGGGGAGAGGTACGCGTGATTCCATTGCAGTAATGAGATCACTAATCGAGAGGAATATAGAATACCAACAGAACGTATTTGCCTATTTCATAGATTACGAAAAAGCGTTAATAGAGCGAATTGGGAAAAACTAATGAGTATATTGCAGAAAGTAGGAATATATTGGTGGGGCAGGAGGTTAATCCGCAACCTGTACATGTATCAGACAGCTAACGAGTGGGGGGCGGAGATTCTCGATGGCTAGTGTTAGGAATGTTTGCAAAGCAGGGTTGTCCATTGCTACCGCTGCTGTTGAACGTATATGTGGAAGAAATGGTTAAGAAAGCATGGGAAGAACTAGAGGTGGGAATGAAATTCGGCGAGGAATTCGTAAAATCACTTAGGTTTGCTGATGACCAGGCTTTGGTTTGTCAGTCTTTCAAGGATTTGCAAGCATTGCTGAGTGAATTGGAGGTTCAGTGCGATAAATATGGGATGAGAATTAATGTAAATAAAACAAAGGTTATGGGGTTTTCCAGAAAGAAAAAGTCTAAGGTCAAAATTAAAATAGGAGGGGAAAAATAGAGTAGGTAGAACAGTTTACGTATCTTGGAAGTGTTTTGGGCCAACACGGTCAAAGTAGTGGGGACGGCGAATTGCGCTGACAGAGAGGCTTTCACAAGAAGTATGGAGTTGATGACAGGGACGTTGAGTAAGGATGGTTAGAAAAGACTCGTCAAAACTTTGATATGGAGCGTAGCTATGTACTGCGAGGAAACATGGTAACTGTAGCTGGAGGATAGACGTAGATTGGAGGCTTTTGAAATGTAGTTGTGGAGAAGGATGGAGAAGGTGAAATGGGTCGAAAGGAAAACAAATGAGGAAGTACTCGGGATGGTGGATATATATCTTGATCAATGCAAGGATGAATGCAAGGAAGAACGCAAGGGTGAATACATTTTTGATGAAGACCAGTTGAGTAAGATGGATCAGAAAATTAGTAGGCGGGGTGTCCCGCAGGGAGAGGTAATATCTGAGGAAATTTGGGTCTTCTTTGGGGGAGATGGTGTGGAGTGGGGGGCCGATGTTTAAAGTGGCCATTGGAGCATAGGCGTTTTGTGGAATCGGGAAGGAGTGCATGCGGAATGGGAAGTGATACGATTCTTGGATAAAAGAGGGGAAGAACGAGATAATGGATTGAAGGTAGTATTATTCTCGATACCGGGACACGTACGACGATTTTCAAAAAATAACTCACATAATAATTGCTCACGAATTTTAATAATTGCTTAATAATCACAATTTTTCCACCACCTTTGCGATCCATTTATCTTAAAAATAATCGTTTTCTGCTTCTCTAATAAAGGGTTGGACGTCTCCATAAAATGTTTGCAACAAAGCAAATTAAGAAATATTGACCCGGTATGATTGTTTGAAAATTAGGTAAACGTATAAGTAAAGAGATGAGTTGGTTTGCATACCCGTTATTGAACACGCTGCGGGAAAGAATTGGATTCACCATGAAACGAAATAAATTCGCAAGTGATATAAAAAATGAAAGAATAAACGGGAAACTGTGCAAAGGGAGAAAAAAGCCAAATATGTACCTCTAAAAATATATATATATATATATATATATATATATATATATATATATATATATATATATATATATATATATATATATGAGAAGAATAAGCTACCTTGGAATCAAATTAATGCCATGTAATTTGTATAAATGTGAATGATGAAGATGCTAAACACAGATTTAAAAAAATATGATGAAAATGATGTCCACTTTATTTTCCAATATTTTCATGAGTTAACGTTTGTGTAGCCAAAACGTTTAGCGTTAACTTTTGTGTCGTTAACCAAACGAGTTTTTCCGAACCATTCATATTCAAAAGAAAGCCACCAGCATACAATGATAGAATCAAGGGGGCACTCAGAGAAAGATGCAAGAGCATCGTTTAAGGGCGTGGGAATTAGACTTGAGGTATCCTAGCAGCTGAGATCATTTCACACCGTTAACAGAATTTCATAAAAAAACATTACACCATTGGACAAGACCCATTCTAGACGTGAAACAAGGAACCTTCGAAATGGCTGGGTAACTCGTCATCAACCACCAAAACCCAAACGGTTAAAATATAATTAATTAACTAAATTTAGTTGATTTCACCGTGTTAATTTTATTGAATTAATTAGTATTTGAAAAATGCATATTTGTTTGATAAGTTGGAAAGACCCACAGAGGATAGAATGGATACATGGAAACAAGAAATGAGGGAACTCTACGCAAAGAGAGAGGTGTCAGGGAGAGAAGCGATATATTTGTTTCCACTACAGAAGAAGACATCCGTTTATGACGAGAAGAGAAATCTTCTCTTTCGTTAAATTCTACTTAAACACATTCCTTCGCAAAGCGTGAAGTGTAACATTAATTTTCTCCGTATTACTCCCTCATATGAGCATTTAAACCGGCATGATAATTAAATCACGTTCCACGGTGGTCGTTTCAGCGAAGTTTATCCACGGGAAGACCACATAGACTTGAGTGAATAAAACGAAGTTAATCTAAAAGTTTCCCAGGCAATTATTCTAAGTCACTCCGTTATCCAGTCATCATTTTACATCATTTTCTTAATCACTACATCCAACCTCTATTTCAGTATTTAGTCGCCAATTTGGCTGCAATTTAATAAGTTTGTCAGTACTACAGTACGAACATGAACGCATTTATATTATAATGTGTGGAAGTTAATTCATAAACTGTTTGCACCACGTGAATATGCTAACCTTACAGGGCCATACAATTAATAAATTAATGGGCTCTATTAGATAAGTAAACACACGCTTCTGTAGAAAAAGCTGGCTCTACATTCATGTTCGTGGCGTGAGAATTCAGAAAAAAAACTCTCAGGCTTGAACTCTCTTCTTAGGCGTATTCGTGCACCTGCCACTGTCGGCTCCAAAGTAAACGCTTCTATTAAATTGGCGGTTTTGAATGGTTTGGCTTTATATCACGTACTTTTACATTAACAATTTTTCTCATATTTCCTTAAATTATCTTCATGCAAGCAGTCGCATTAACACTTATGAAACTTATATTTTCGAAAATAGTACGCAATAATAATTCAAACTTTAAGATCTTGAATGTAAACAATGATCAGGATGCAAAAGTATAAAAATCGATAGTAGCTTTAAATTCATTAATTTAGTGGTTCTCACTTTCCAGAGAATGAGTCGCGGCAGAACCATGCAAAACAAACAGTCACAAAATACTCTGGACTACGCAGTGATGAAGGTAAGCTTAAGTCGTAATTACGCATTAGCCATGCACCACTCGGGACACGCTAAATTGCACCATTCGGAACGCGTTGAAGACCGACAGCTAGTAGGATTATTGGATTTCCAATTCAAATAGTGCTTCCACATAGAATAATAATCACTATCGGGATGAGATATTACCAAGCTAAAGGTATGCGGTTCGTTGTAATTTCTAGACCTTCCTCCTCATCTTTAACAACAGAATAAGCAAATATTTCAAAGCGCAGGACCACAAAGCTAACATTTGCAGTTAGTTTCCAATCCAAAAGGCACTGTAATGCTTCTTTAATTTTCCCATTAGAGTATATTTGTTTTACCCCAAAGTTGCAATAGTCCGTTATTTACTTTGAATCTCTTTAAATGGTACTCGTATATAAAAATGCAGCGAAAAGGTCGTAGGCATTAAATGTTTTTCTCAATATTTTTTCTACAACTTTTTGGAGTTGCTTCACTTCTTCCGCCGCTATTTATTATGTACTTGATAAGTACAAAGTCATGCATACACTCACACATAGGCTCTCTCTGACCAAGAGCCTGGAGATCAAAATTAACATAGCATCTGTTTTCTAGACCTGGTCATGCCGCACTGGTCGAATTTACTTACAAATAGCAATCGTTCAGCTCGTACAAGAAAGAGAACAGTGGTCACAGGAGAATTTATACGGGATCTTCATTAGAAAAAATGCCATCTTACACTCACTGTACGTAAGAAAAGAAATATTTTGCACCTATAAATGACAAATAATAGTTGCCTAAATTGATACTACCGTTCCTAATAAGCATCTGTTCTAAATATCTCTCAACTTGGAAGGTTATTTAAGCTGAAATTTTTCTTGTGAGTTAGAATATTATTATTATTGGTATTTTACCGATTAAGGTAGATTTTGGATCGACCGAATGGTACAACGATGCATTTCCTAGCCTCTCCTAACAAAATAACACTTGACATCCGACATTACAGTAATAGACACCCTTCTAATTCAGCATATTTCCTTCCTCCCTTCATTCCAACTATCCTATTCCAACCCCTTTCTTGCTGGTCTACGTTCTTCCTCTTTATGAAGAATCCATAGATGTTGGATAATTTGGATTGAAGATTGTAATAATGCTTGAAAACTTCACTGAAGACACGTTGGGGTAAATTATTATATTTTCATTTATTGGCATTCTACCATTTAAGACATGTTTTTGATGGATACAGGCTGAGCAAGAAGACACTTCTTTACCTCTCCCAATAAAACACAATCGACACTAATCAAGGTTTGTATTAAAAAAATATCGCGAACAATTTTTTCCTGACGTAACTGTACGTCGCACTCCGCAGGCTCGGTAGTTGGGGTATGACCATCAACAAGTTCCAAGCGCCAATCGCCTGCGAGCGTTCGTTCAAGCTAGATCGTAATTTTAGTTGACCCCTGTCGAGTGACTCGGTTGTAAAAAGAGACGTTTCAGGCGCGATATGGTGGAATATCATGATTAATTAAAATTGGCAATTTTCCACAAAAATAAATTTTTATTAACTCACCGGTTTCAATGTAACTACATCATCTTCTAGTAACCAGAAGCTGATGTAGTTACATTGAAACCGGTCGTATTAATAAAAATTTATTTTTGTGGAAAATTGCCAATTTTAATTAATAATGACTCGGTTGTGTTGGACTGGGGAAATCGGATATGGAGACGTTGAGCACGATTCGACAAGTGTTCAAGGATGAAAGCATGTCACAAAATGGAGTTTTTAAGTGACACAAGTTCTTCAAAGATGGCCGAGAGAGTGTGGAGGACGAGCCCCGCTGGATGTCCGTCGATGTCAAGAACCGCCGACAACGTGCAACGTGTGCGTGAAGTGCTGATTTCAGACCGTCGGTTAGGTGTGCGCATGATCACAGATCGCATTGACATTGCATGACAAGACAATGCATAAGATGACAAGTGCACACCATTACCACTGAAAATTTGGTGATGAGAAAGATCTGCGCTTAACTCGCCCCGAAGGTCTTGACGGAGGACCAAAAGCAGAGTCGAGTGTGTCTGCTTGCGAAGACCTTCTGCAACGTGACGCGACGATTCTGCAACCCCCTAACAGTCCCGACTTGGCACCAGCAGACTTTCCTATTCACAAAAGTGATATCCTCCCTCGAAAGACAACACTATGGGACCCTAAGGCCGTAAAAGAAGCTTGCACGCGTATCCTTAAGGACCTGGGATTCGCCTACCAGGGAGCCTTCAAGTCGTGGAAAAGTCGCTGGCAAAGTGTGTCGATGCTCAAGGGATGTAATTTGAAGTATTCTGAAGCATTGTATCAATGACTGAAATAAATATATTTTTTCGAAACTCGTCCCAATACTATTTATACAATCCCTGTATTCAAATGATCCGCAATTCCGTTTCTATTCGCCTTTCTTAATTCTCTCTAACATTGACGTTTTTTAAAAATAAAACCACTTTGCTTTTAAGAGTAAAAAGTTTATGTGGAAAAGCAAAGTGATTTTATTTTAAAAAAACGTCAATATGAAGATTTTCTACCAAGTTACGCCAGAAACTGTTTTTTTTAACTGTCTAACATGTCTATTCTTTACCCAACCTGTCCTCACTTGCCTAACGTTCTCCCCTCTATCTTTAAGTCTTCAAAGTTCCAATACTAATCAAAATGGTTAACATCCATCTTATCTGCCTCCTCTGGATTTTTACCAAAAAAACTCCTACACCTCCCCCCACCATGCCTAACACTTTTTTCAGGAGTTTTCAAGAAACTGTAACAGTAACTTTAACGGAGTCACCCGCTATATGTACATTATAATGCAACCATTTCAGAGAGTAAAAATCATTCGCCTTGACCGGGATTCGAACCCCGGATCCCTCGATATGCGGCTCGAATGCCTGTGACATTGTAAGTACGGTATTTCGTCATAACATCTTGTTCCTTTAAAGCCCCCAAAATTTCAGAGTGTAAGAGGAAGTCTCGGTAGCTTAAGTGGTTAAAGCACTCGGCCGGATATCGAGGGATCCGGGTTCGAATCCCGGTCAAGGCGAATGATTTTTACCCTCTGAAATGGTTACTTCAGAGTTTGTTTTCCTTTCTGTCCTTTCTGTCCATTTCACCTTTCCATCCTTATCTAAAATATTAGAGCTATTACACTAATACTAGACCTATTCATTATCCAGAAAATGATTCATCTATAATTTTCCTGGTTGTTGCAATGTTATAGTATAATGTTCTTATACTTGTGTACTAAAATTTGTCTGTTCCAGTTTTAAAACTACTGGGTAATGGGTACTAAATTACGGTAGAAACATTTTCTTCTTTAAAAACAAGCCTAATTGATTCATTATACCCTCTTTTGTTGGTTAGGCGCTTCCCATACAAATAATTTTTCAATAGACTAATGCAATTAACTATAAAAACCAAATTTCAACTGAAAAAAATCACAAATATCCCGGCATTTAATCAATCGATAAGTAGCGATATCATACATTTTTATGGACTGACTAAAAAATTAGTGCTATCAAACTAAGAAAACCCCGAAGTCAGAAAGGGACACTGTGAAAGAAAGTCGACACCAGAAATTGCATCCTACGGAGAAACATATTCAATACGTCCTAATCGGAAGACTATTTGACGCAAACATGGTACATAATCCAGTCCGCCTCCTTCACAAATGTGGAAATAAAAATGATTCCGGAAATAACCTATCTATGTCATTAGCATCTCTCTCGTTCAAAATTCTTGAGCATTTAACTGTAACGGAATGCACTTAGAGGGACAAAAATTTTTCAAAAACGCCAACCTGGGTTCTGAGGGATTTCGTGAAACACAACTTGCGTTATCCCCTTATGGAGTTCTAAAATCGGAGAAATCCAAATATTAAATCGATTTCATATTCTAAGACATATAAAAAGCCTTCCATCAAGTACCACACAACAAGCTGATGTACAAACTTAAGGACTTTATGAAAAATAATGACTTGGGTTTACAATTTTTCCTTTGAGCGCAGATATTAAGTTATAATTGCTTCCGATTTTGCGAAAGTAGCCTCTGGTGTCATTCAAGGAAGTGTTACCGGTCTCCTCTGTTTTCTCATTTGCACAAATTACATCAATCCTGAAGCCACTGGCGACGTACTATTTATGATATGTAATCTACCGAGATGCATTAAATGAAACAGACTGTGGAACTCTTTTTAGCGACTTCGACGGTAAAACGAGTAGTATTAGATTTAATGGGTGGTCGCCAATAAAATATGAAAAATTGGACAGTATTTTATTTCAAGGGAAAAACCCATTCGCTGTTTTAGTGTCATCAGCTTGAAGAATGAGTTCCTCCTTGAGGAATACGTGCATATATCCCACAGTTTGTGATCACAACGAAAATATACATTACATTCTTCAGTTCCCGAAAATAAAATGAAACTAAAAATACTACCCAAATTTTCCGACTACGGTGGCTACGGAGTTTCGTCTCCGCCTGCCAATCCAGAGGCCACGGGTTCGATTCTCACCTAGGTGAGTTTTTTCACCCAGACCTTAGGTGTTCGTAATTTTCTTTGTTGGATTGAAGCATTACGGTCTGAGACTAATGCCTTGATAAAGCGATTGAGGAAATGAATGAATACCTAGTAACCGATAGACATTTCCACAATACGAATATAACTCCTTTCTCGTAATGCACCTTATTATAAAGCTAGAAAGTTATTATTCAAGGGCCAATTAATTACGAAAAGAATTAATTTTTCCAGAAAGCAATATTTCTACCGATGGATCCTTCTCTGTTTATTAATTAATGATTAATCTCATGGGAATGAGAGATCATGTTAGATCAAAGGGAGGGAAGAGAATTAATGATGAAGGGTAGCACAGGGTGGAGTGGAGCCGGAATGCACGAAAGAAGATGTCCTTAAAAGAGGGATGAGGAGACGCAGAAAGGACTTTATTGTCCACCTCTGCCACTCTCCAAACGATGACCGTTGTGTTTCTCGTTGAAGTGCAAAGTGGAGAGGACTTTACAAGTGGACGAACACGGCGGGAAATGGCATCTCGGTCTCCCATTCCCTCTCCCCCGATCTTCTCCATTCCTCCACCCCCCCCCCCGTCTCCCCCTCTACGGTCGACCCTTCGCCGTCCCATTCTCGATTCCCTCCCGCGCTCACACAAACGCCACGCAGCCCGCCTCTTGCCACCCTCCCCCACACAACTCGTTCCCCTCCCATTCCCACCTCAACACAAAATAAATAGTCATTGCGAAAAGAACTTGGAGACCAATGTGTGCGTGAGTGTGCGTGTGTGTTTTGCCTCTTAGGAGGATGTCATCTCACACTCGAGGAGGAAAACGTTCCCTTTGCCTCCCTCCCGACATTTTCCCCATCCCACCGGGGTTCTTGGGGGTGGGCAGGCGGTATGGAAGTTCCTCAGAGGAGGAGGGTGAGAGGGAGGGTGCGAGGGGAGGAAAAAGTCTGTGAACGTAGTAAAAGGGGATGACGAGGAGGGAAGAGTGGGGGCCGGAGTGAGGGAGGAGAGGAGATAAAAAGGGGGAGGGAGGAAGGGAGGGAGTGGAGCTGTGAGAGAGACCATCTCTCTCGGACACCTGCGCGAGGAGCCGCGGTTTACTCCCCCACCCCTTTTTTTCTCGAGAAACTCCCGCTCCTCCTCTACACCTTTCGGGTGCTTTCTCCCCCACACTCCCCCGCCTCGCCGCCCCTCCAAAGGTTTCCTTTTTTCTCCCCCCTCCTCCCAACCCATTCCACGCCGTTCAGGAGAGGACCATTCCGCTGATTTTTCCGTGTGAACAGGTGCGCGTTTATCCGCCGAAGGAGGACAACCACGGAGGCGGGAGGAGAGAGAAGGGACGCGGGAGAGAGGGTGGGACAGAAGTGGGTATTGCAGTCTGTGGTTTTTTCCCCAGATGATAGGGGGGATGGGAAAGTCAAGAGGGTGTGGAACTGCAGGGCAGTGCTAACAAAGATGTTCATCTTGGGCATGCGCCCGCGAAAACCTATGAACGACCCGTGAAGAAGAATTTGTTTAATTAAACAAGGAATCCTTTACAAGACCGAGAACAATAGGCTGATAGGCTTGCACCCATTCGTTAAGCTTCCGAGGTGAATTTTCTCATTTCCTCAGGAATGTAATTCCCCGCCGCTAAGTTTCGTATTACGAAGTTGGACCTAGGGAGAGGCATATTAAATGACAACTGCAAATTAGTTCGGTATGACTTGGTCATTCCCTACAAAGCTATTCAACAAAAATGTTATTATTTAACTCTTGATTAGGAGGGCTATCTTGGATCGATACACTTTAACATATAGTATCTCAGAGAAATTGAAGTATTGCGGTAAATTAGTTCAAAATTTAAGATGAAAAATAAATATGATTATGTGTCTCCATCTATCCATATTTTTCACCTCCAACCTGTTTCATTAGTTTTATGCCACCTTGATTTTTTAGTTTAGACTCTCGATAGTCGCATTTTTACAGAAGTCATCCGGCTAAATTCTATTCTTGCATACTAATATTTATTGCAAAATGATAGTTATTTCCTTTATTCATTAGCGATCGAAGAGTGCACAGCAATCATGCACTTCCATAATCATTAATATGCCATAGGGTAGCTAGGGGCTATGGCGAAATGCGTTTTACTTTTTCATTTTCACTTGTGAAAATTATAAAGTTGTTTTTAAAATTAATTTTACTGTAACATCCATAAATATTTGGTTCCCATTGAATATTTACACTAATTTTCAGGTTACGTACGAAGGACGAAGTTTCAGAAGAATTACTGCAAGTAATGTAATTATACAGTGCGGTCAAAAAATTTAGAAAGTGATAAGGCACCATGGTGTAAGAAATTAAGTTTGATTTCATAACTGCATCTGCAACAAGAAAGATTAAATAACCGAATAAATAAAACAGCAGATTAGTCTGAATTTTGCGTTAAATAGTTTGAGGAGTAGAGTAAGAAATAAAAATGGTTTTCTGTTATATTGATTTAGTCAGTTTCGACATTGGACTAATAAATATACTGTTGAACCTGGAAAAATTTAAGTTTTTTACATCTCCATTTAAATGAATAGTTCAATCTACCTTAAATGATTGCAAAGGATACCCGGGAAATCTTGGCAATTAATTGGCATTCACAATCATAAATCATAAACGAGAACTTTTTAAACCCGCCCAAAGAACAAACATTCACTTTCAAGGAAACAACCGAGAGAGGTGTTATCTCTAGCTTCAGTTTCGGCTCTCTGGGCATTTATCTTTTTTGCGTTAACGTTTTCCTTTTTTTGCCTAGATATATCCGTATCAATGCTTCATTATCGTCTCAATGAGTTGTGATGAAAACCCATTTGGTCGCTGACCCATTCCAAGGTTAACACGTAGCCTTGGAGGTTGTCACTGTGGAAGAGAGAGACGTAGAGGGCGTGAGCTCCGCGCCCTCAAACGCTTTGAAAATCGATTTGAGGAAATGGAATTGATTTTGATTTCGTTGAATGCTCAAGTAAGAGTGTGTTTTAATACTTTTATTGTACCCAGCTCTACGGAAAAAATGAAAAGAATAGCTACACTACACATGCGTTATAACATATAGATTTCTCTCTCGCCGCACAAAATTTTGATCTTATCGTCATTACGACTAAACATGCTTAACTTAATGAGTTTCAGTTAAAGTAACGGAAAGGCATAAAAATTTAACTTGAATTTTTGTAATTTAAGTTGAAACCTGAAGTCAAAATGAAAGAGAAACAAAAAAGTCGCTGGCCAGGATGTTCATTAGAAAAAAAATGTTGGCATAAAAACTTGGCATAAAACATTTTAGATGAAAACCAAATGTATCACGTCAATTATAATTTTCCCGTGAACACATACCTTACTAATATATTCCTAAGCAATGATCTATTCTACCTCATAACTAATCTTCAGTAGATTGCACGAAATTGCCTTTTTATGAGTCAAACAAATCCCATATGACTTATTTTTGTGTTATAGTCTGTGTTTTTGCCATTAATTTCTCATGACTTATTTCTTACATGATCTTCGATCTGTTAATCTATAAAGCTAATACTCGTACTTATTCACATTCAGGACAAATTACTTAAGCTACAAAGATGAAAGGCACATTGGATGTTTTTCGTTCTCACTGATGAAACACGGCTTATTGTAAAAGATATCACCCTTCATCCCCAAATTTAACTTCAAGACAATAAGATTTAACACCAGAATAGAGGATAAGTGTAACCGAATTTTAACGTTGGGAGTGAATTTATATGATGATTAGAGGATTTTTTTTATTTTTCATTTTTGTCGTGTTTATATTTCAAAATGATATTGATAAACAGTAATACTTTTAAAAATAAATGGCAATCTTTGAAAAAATTCAATGGAAAATTGCCAAATGGCAGGTTAATGATTCCTATTAATGACTTCTACGTAGCCGAAAGTCGGGAATGAAAAAATTAATAAAATTCAGCTCATTTAACATCATCATAAGTAAACAATGCAATAATTGGCTTTAAAATCTAATCTGCTACTGGCATTTTTCATCAACAATAATAATTTAACTCAGTTGACATAAAACAATTAATGGCATATAAAAATAATATCAGTTTTTTTAAAATATCTTCCACTGAATATCTCCTACCGAAACGTGACTAATTATATTCCAAAATAAAACAAAATAATGCTATAATTAATATAATTAAAAGAAAATCTGCTATAATTATCATACAGTACAAACATATAAGGCCAAAAATCTAAGGTGGATAGGAATACTATCGCCCACATAACATGTTCGTGCTGACAATATAGCGTAGCCATAGTTGTTTTACACTACAAGAAATTGCAATCAACACGCTTGCGAAGGACGGGAATAACATTGTAATTTTGCAAAAAATCAAACTGAAAATATCCAAAAGGTATACTTTGAAAATGTCAGGATAAAATACTTCTCTTGAGATACGCTTTTAAATTACTTTCAAAAGCTCGTTATATGATATTTTCCAGTACAATGCAGTTGATTTCAAAGTAGGAGAGGGAACACAGGATTTAGTATTTAATTTTGTCTGTAAAATGTAATTTCTTCTTTCTTAGTAGAGATTCGAAGGCAGCATTTATATGTTCCATAATATTATATATAAATAAATATAATATTATAGAGCATATATAAACTCTAAGTAACATGCAGAATTTTGTTTTGTAACGTCCTAATATAAATTGATATGCTGATATCTCTCAATTTTCCGGGTGATATTTGTAATATTTATTTTCTTGAGTTTCAACTACTATTTTTCGTTGCACAAACTGGATGATATAAATAGCAATGTCTAATAAATTCAAGAAAAATGTTTTGATTTAAAATGTTTTAATGTACGTCAAACCATAAGGTTCGTTTTGCATTTGGAATGGCTATTAATATTCTCTCTGTGGCGACCACCATTAAGAAATACAGCTTTTGTTAAGATCACAGTATTTTGCATTGATTAAGATATTATGTTCGAGAGTTTAGCAGATATTTTTAAGAGGGTGAAGAGGGACTGAAAAAAATATAAATAAATCATTTTGCATGAAATTTTGAAACAAAATACTCCAAAAGAAAGAGCATTGGAACTGTTTGCGAGAGTCGTCAGGCAAAAATTCTCTTCTATCAAGTAGTGCTTATTCGGTTACAGATATCAAGGTACGATGCTTTCAAGTCAAATTGTTAAATATAAAGTAGGTCTTTAGAAAGATTAGAGTAGAAGATGGATGTCGCCGAAATCTAGAATAGCCTGGGCGTTGAGTAAGGACACCAAAAGGGAAATTCGTCCTGAATGGCAATCATCGCCATGGGATGGAGGTAGTGTGCAGAAGTAATGCTTTTCAGCCCTGTCCACCAAAAAACATTGGGTCTATTCCGGGTGGAGAGGTCGTCCAAAATGAGTTGTCAATCAAGAATGTCATCGAATATGAATGCTCAAGTTTTCTAAATAAGGATGTAGAAGTTACTAAAATTTCGCGATAATTTCTATTGGCTAAATGACAACAAATACAGCTGACTTCTCCGAAAAACAGTTAAAAAATTAGTAAGTGCATGTGAAACGATTTTTCTTCGTCGATCACGACGAAGTACTATTACTGGAAGGAAATATAATTAGATATAGGTAAAGTGCACAAGCACTTAATTATAAATAGGTCATTGCATATAAATGGGATGTTAATTGATCGTAGACTTTCTCGTTTCATCATCTTCTTGTTGAAACACCAAAGTCCTAGTATTATCCTATTGTTTGGCATATTAATAGAGATATTCTCTAGTCCATTGCAGTCTCTTTAACCCTCACCTCATGTTAATGAGGTGAGGGTTAAAGGGTGTCTCCATTGGACAGCACATCGAGTCGGTTGAGTGACATTTTTCCAACGGGTTACATATATTACCGCATAACTCTTCAATTAAAAGTTAAGCTTAGGTATAGTATAATTTCATCTAATCCTCCGTAGTATTATTTATATTATTTTACATTTAGCAGTGCTCTGATTTTGTCATTTGAAGCTTGACATAATCATCTAATATTTATTCAACAAATAACGATACATATTATTACCTTAGCACAATTATTTCTCCGTGGTAGTGACACACGACAGCTTTCTAAGGTCACTTTTCAAACTGATATCTATTAGCCATTGCAGTAACAGTTCTGTGGTTACTGCATTTGAAAACATTATATTTACGAATATAATCCTTTGATATGCTGATGCAGAAAATCGGAAAAGAATCAAGTTGTCATCCATTCTTCTATTTCGGATAGATGCATAGAAAAAGAGGGCTACTGAAATCCGAAATCGCCAACCATGGCTGCACTCAAACGCTGCGAAAGCATTTTTCCAATTGGTATCAAACATTTTCCGCAACAAAACACAACGAAACTTCTTTCGACAAATCTTGACAGCGCCGATCATTTCCTGGAAAACAATTCTCCGACTCATGGTCATTCCATTGTAGCGCACCGAGATTAAAAACAAAATATACGATTACTCCGCATGTGCTTTACAGTACAAGTACATTTGAGCCTTAAGGGCCGGGGAGCAGAAGATCCAAGAGATGATTTATCCGCGGTCGAACCGGGAGGCAATGCGGGGAGGATGAGAAGCGGTCAGAGCGTCTCTTGGAATGCTATTCGTTTGAAAACTATTTAATATATCCCTTTCCCATCCCCATCTCCACCGCCTTGGTCACGTTGCGGTCTCTGCTTTGGCTGACAGTTTGATTATATATGCTCGCATCGAATACGGGAGCGAGATGGCTGTTTGGGATATAAGGGCAATAGAGTTGGAAGTTGAGCAGATTCAGTGGGCGGGATGGGGAAGAGTTTTTGTTGTTGTTGCTGCGCGTATGCTTGCGTGCGGTGAATTTGATGGGAGGGGCAGACGGTATACGCGGGAAGGTGGAAGAATGTGGAGAGAGGGAGAGATGGCGTGTGGGGGAGAGATAAAATTGGGTGGATGCGATATTGATGCGGCGATTAAATATAATAAACATCCAGATACACGTAACAACGGCCCATCGACGAGAGGACAAGCTGACTGGAAAGGGAAGAAAGGCATTCGTGGAGAAAAATATTTCTTACTTAACTGATAGAGAAGTTCGATAAAAAGGATGTTTAAATTGCTGATATATTTGATTTGTGGTGTGCCCCTAAATTAAGAGAAATCTTACTGCCAACTTTTTCAGTTAGGCTATTAGCTCTGTGCAGCAAAGTTCGAAGGCGGATGCTATTAGGATATATAGTATTCCGGATCCTATGCCGTGCGAAAAGAAATAAAAGTCGATTGTACTTGCATACATAATGTAAATTTACTCCATAGATTGCGCTGTTACAACAATAATAATAATTTGGCCCTTTTCCATTAGAATCGGGCCATTTATTTTTTCAATTTCAATTTTTGGGGTGCCTTATGTTTTTAACCCCCAATAAAATTTCGTTAATTTTTACAAAATTCAAAATATGAGTTTCATACCATTCCTTTCCGTCGCTCTCCCCGTTCCTTCTTTATCTTTTATTGATAAATATATCCAATATTTTCCTAATCGGTTCCTCGTCTGTTTTGTTGGACGTTATGCAAATATCCAAGGATAGCTTCCAGTTCGCGTCTTTCCTCGTGCGAATGGAATATAGAGAGCTATCAATTAAATGCCCAACATGGACTACATGGATGTTATAGAAACATTAACTGCGGTGACTAAAATTTACTGCTGGCTCCATCTAATTTATACGAGTACACACGTACTGCTACGTACTCCTGCGCCATATACTCGTATTCGTGATTATTGCTACGTATTTGAAGTGTCAACCGTATATAAATTATCGAAGTTTATGTATACCAATAAACATAATAAATAAATATTATAAGGTTTCTCATTGAAGTAAAAATAAAGATTCCTCAGCGTGAGAATTAAAACATAATTAGACATACAGCTTTCCCAAGAAAGATAAAAGTGATGATCAAATTGTATAGTAAGCAGATAAGAAAAAATTGGTTGCCACTGGGTATATATGTGTGTCATATTTTTTCTCAGATACACAAGAGTATAGTCTCTACATGATTTGCCTAAAATAAATACACTTTATTTCTTTGACGAGAAAAACAAATTTGCACTTTCCCACAGATTTTTGTAACTCACAACGCGTTTCAGTTCATCGAACCATCTTAAGGTACAAGACAAGATCCAACTTGTGATACATCATCTTTATACCTGTTTGAGGAAGGGAGGAAATCAATTTGAGGAAAAGTGCAAATTTGTTTCTCTCACAATGACGAACTTCCACTACATCTCGCCTGAATCTGTTGAATTTATTTCTATCGTTTGTTATGTTTGGGATGAAGGGTGCGATATGACTTCAGATGCCAGGGTACCTAGAAATAACACCACTGATAAACTTATACACAGCAGTAGCGAGAATAGAAATGAGGCCTGCGATTTTTACTCATAATATAAAATATGAATAAAGAGAGCTTATAAACTATGAGTAATGGGGAAGAATTTCGTAGCGATATGATTTCCAAAGTCTCAGCGGGAGGTTTCCTCTTACTCAACCGCAGGGTGCGGACGAAAAACGAAGACGAAATAGTAAACTTCAGGATCTGTCGCGCTTAGTAATTTAGTAGAATTAGAATAAAGGAATTTCACAAATATTAATTTTTTGATGCATCAAAATCACTTGCCATATTCGCTAACCAAATAATTTTTTTCCTGAAAATCAATGCCTAGTAAAATAATCAGCAAAAAACTCTAAAATAACTTTTCACACTTGGACTATACTTACGCAAAATGCCACATGAATCCGATTTTCAATAAGTTATCTAAATAAGTATTTTTAAGGAAGCAAGGTCCTCGAAGGTTAATTATTAATTTGTCTCTGCTGATTTTGCTAACTAATTCATCATTTAACGATATAAAATTACAACATTTCACCTTACTGATTTTGCCGACTGTTCTTATTTTTCATAGAATTTAAAATATCAAACTTCATTTCTCTTTGTCGTCAGGTGCTTAATTAATTCTCTCCTCTAAATAGTAAACTCGTTCATTAAAACTCTTTATTTACGCGTCAGATGCAGCTAATGTCGTGGGAAGTTTTCCAAACATGTTGCATCTACGACTATGATTAGCGTATTGTTTCACAAAATTTTCAACATCGAGATAATTACCCATGGATAGTACATCCCATCCCTCACTATACATCCTTTCATTCAGGGGTTTAATATTTTTGTTAATTAAATTTGGCAATTTTCCACAAAATACAATTTTTAATACGACCGGTTTCGATATAACTACATCATCTTCTGCCAAAAGAAATGTAGTTACATCGAAACCGGTCGTATTAAAAATTTCATTTTGTGGAAAATTGCCATTTTAATTAATCATGATATTCCACCAAAAACTCTGAAACTTCTCTTTTTATTTTTATTTTTGTGTTGATATAAACTAGATAAATGTTCATGTATAATATTTTCAAGCATTTAAACTGAGGATTGACCAAACCAAGGCGTAAAGGAAATCAATTGCAATTGAAATGGAGGAAGAAAATGTTAGATCGAGAGGAGACGGAGGAAGAGTCTTGACAGACAAACGACTTAATTTTTTCATCAATTGAGATAATCATCGAAGCTCTGGATGGGAAAGAAGTAGAAATACAGGAAGGAAATCGAGGGAAATGGGGCGAGAATGAAGTGGTGTGGGACCCTCGGAGGAGGGGCACCAGTCAGTGGGTAATTAATGGCATCGTGACCACAGGAGAAGGGGGCGGATATTCTTATTGTTCCTTTGCGTTACGAAATGTTCTGCTGACTTAAACTTTTCTTATGTGGAATACAATCAGAGAGGCATAGATGTAGTTTTGCAAAGTACAGGTTACAAAAGCAAAAGGAAAAAAAACCGTACCTCTAAAATGATTTATACGTAAAGGCAAATTCTAAGAAATCTAAAAGGAAATGGATCATTCAAATTTATTATCACAAAAAACATTTATGGAATCCGCAAGTGCAAAACTTTCTCCTATTTGATCTTTCGGTAAACAGGAAACGAAGAACATTAAAAGGAAGTGAAACAAGTCGTCATCAAGTGCGATAATTCTTATCGGGAGAACGTGTCGTGGAGGAATTTGCAGACTCAGCCTATCGCTGCATCAACAGAAGAGTTCTATTTTCGTTTTGGGACCAAATGAAAGTAAAGTGTCTCCTCGTGGACAACGAGCAGAATCTTCTTTCAGAGCTTCCCAAAAAGTAACGCAAGATACATGCTCCGACAAAAAAAAACTGAAAAATAATTATCAACGACTGATTTCGCTCAGTTGAAGGACTGACAATAAAATAACATCATAATGACATGCCAGCAGCGAGCACATTGGTCAGGAATATGAAGAATCATCATCTTGGCGGAGTAAAGATGCACAGACTTAGGGAAGGGGAATTTGCAAATGGGAAGGGGGTGAGGAGTGAGGAAGGGGAAACCAAGGTTGTGAAGGGGAATGCGGGCTTACGCAGCGCGCACATATCGGAAAGGTGTGGGAGGGCGGGGGGAGGGAAGATGGTGGTGGAGGAGGACCGGGAGAATGGATGGCGGGAAAAGAACTGCGCAGCGAAAAAATGTTCGGGAAAAGAGGGAAGAAGAGGCGACGAAGCGATGGAAGAGGCCAAAGCGGAAAAGAAGAGAGAGAGAGAGTTTGAAGGCAAAGTCGGGACAACCCGAGAGAGGCCCTTTCCTCCCTCCCACCTCACCTCCTCCTTCCTCTCCACGGCATCTCGGGGGAGAAAAAAATCGGAGAACAAGAGAGGGAAAAAAAGCGGATATCGGGGCGGGGCGGATGGCAAAAAGCGAGAGCGTACGGGTTGGATGGGTTGGGAGGGGAGAAAAAAAAAGAAAGAGGCGAGCCTTACTCTTCGCAAGTGAGGAGTACCTTTACTACACGGCGAAAGGGAGCGAGTCAGACCCGGTGGGACTTACAACGAAGGTGGATCGGGAGGGATGGGCGGAGGGGAGAAGACATAAAAATAGGGAAGGAATGTCCCCCATCCTCTTCATCCCAGTCCCTCCTCCACGGACCACCGCTCCTCTCTCTCTCTCTCTCTCTCTCTCTCTCTCTCTCTCCTCCCTCACCCACCACCCCCACAGGTTTTTGCCTTTGTGTCATTTTTTTCTCTCCTCTTTTTTTTCATCATTCACTTAAGAGTTCGCCTTCTCCGAGCCGAGAACGTGCGCATGTGTGCGTGTTCTTCAGCATCCATGTTGTTCAACTTCCCGGACGAAGGCCACGTCGCCGCGGATTTGTAGGCCTAAACCATCCACAACTCGTTCTCCGATCCCAACCCACACCTTTCGCTCATGGTTTCCTCTTCCCCCCACCCACCCCCTCTCCTCTCACCCGCACCACCGCTCGACGACGGTAACTCCCTCGTCCGAAGGCACGGTGAAGCCTTTTCGCTTTCCTCCACCACCACGCCCCCCAAGTCCCCGACCCCATCCCACGGCCCCACCACCCGAACCGCAAACCCTCCCTTCTCCTCCCCCTCCAACTCGCCCTCCCCCGCCCTTTCAGGGAAAACCGCCTCGACTTCGACCACCGTCGCGGCGCATCCCACCCCCCTCCCCGGCCCCGCCGACCCGTCGTTATCCCCTCCCCCTCCATCCTCCCTCTTCTCCCGCTCCCACTCTCCGCTCTTCCGGATAGCCGTCCGAATAATTTCGGATTGGCCCGGTTTCCATCACGCCTCGGGTGCAACGCTAATGACTCGAAGAACCCGTCGCTTAATCTAATGTTAATTTATGCCATGTAACCACAAGCGCTTTGACACTATGCTATCCTCCAGAATTGCGGGAACCTAAGGAGCGTGGACTGATGTGTTCAAACATTCATTCCAATGTATTGGCGTTTTTATGGCTCGAATCAACTATTAAATTCATCGAAAATAGAACGAGATATGGAACCAATATTTGGGTTACGATATACAATGCGATTTGAATTGATACTCATCGGGTATGGAAGAACAACAATATTCGTGAATTCTTCAAAAACTTTTTCACGCATGCAGCTTTTTATTTTTTTCATCCTGAATTTCGAGAAATCGCCAGGTATTCTATGAAGAGGATATGATGAATTGGGAAAACTATCGTTTTGACTCACGTGACTTGAGCAGCTCCTATAAGTTAAATCCAAAAATAAATCGAAAATTATACACTATCAGTAGCCTGCTTATTGACGTAAAGGTCTCGTGGTAATACCCTTGCAGTGCAACTCAAAATTCTGTTGTTATAAAAATGCCTTCTCGGCACTTCTCCATTAACTTATATAATTATACGGATAATATTTGCCTTCCTACACTGAGATATGTCCTTTGAGATACGATAAATACCACTTAGGTCATTTAAACAATCTCTATTGAACACAATATTTTATGTGTGCATCCCCCACAGCGAGAGAACGCCTCGATTTCTGGCTAGCTGGAACTTTAGATTCAAGTATTTATTTATGAAGTCGCTGTGCTTCCTCATTTTCAAACTCCTATTCATTTGCAGTGAGTTTCGAATTTCCATACGTCTTAGGAAAGAATTTCATAAAAAGCCAAAACCCACAGTATCAAAGAAAGAACTTTAAAATAATATTTACTGTAGCACAATAAGCAAGTGGTGACACTCGAAATATGTATTCAATAAAACTTTAATTATTTCCATTCCTGTGTAATATGTAAATCATATTTCCAAAACATAGCTTGATAATAGAACAACTATTTTATTTCAAGTTGCGTGGGCATGTAATTGTACAAAATTATTTCGGCTTAACATTCTTGTTGATGATGAGAAAGCATTGGATTAAAGTAACCATTAAATTAAAAAAAAACATCGAATAATAAAAGGGTTATGGCATAATTCCATAGACACCTTATCTGAATTAATAGAATAAATTGCATACATGAATCCGCATCGAAACCTTAGAAATTTATTTAATTTAATTGGAATGAATTGGAAAACATTGATAAAATTTGTGATTGTACTGATTTATTACGAAATTTATGTTATGGTTAGGAATGGAATGCAATTTCACGGTTGCAGACATTTAAATTCGTATGGATTTTTTTGGGAAAATCTATCAATTCTGAAGAATTTCAATTATGAATTTGCTTGAATGTTGGCAAACTACCCTAGAGTCAACATGCCCATGCAGTGTCATTATTCTAAGGAAGTTTTGTGGGAGGTGAGAGACCGCTAATTTCATTTTTTTCCATTAACAGGAGGGAGGATATCAGAGTAAGTCGGAAATAAATGAGGGAACCCCAGAATATTACCACAAAATGTGAACCATACTTATTGCATTTTCAAGATAAGTATGTGGTACCAAGAAAAACCTCATATTACTTGAAGATAAACGCCTTTAACTCGTTCCGAACTACTTCAATCGTCTCCACCAGCAAAATCTTATATCAGCAGACTGATTGTTTTTTAATTGCATGAGGCCTCCTTATTCCATTTAGGAGACACTGAAATTAAATTGTACCCTCTTTCATCTTTAGAAAACTAAAATATCACCAAATAACATTTTTGGCCTCTCAATGGCTTTTATTTGTTGCCCAAAAAGTTCCCTAAATACAGGGAAAGAGTTTTAGTACACATACATTCGATAATGGTATCATGCTTCTCTGTGTCTTGATCAACGGCAGCCAAACGTTTGCCAAATGGTGTTTATAGCACGAAATGTTTTTTCTTAAAAAACAATAATGTCTTCACATTTGATGCAATAACCACAT
Source organism: Hetaerina titia (assembly GCA_037158775.1). Lineage (NCBI taxonomy): Eukaryota > Metazoa > Arthropoda > Insecta > Odonata > Calopterygidae > Hetaerina > Hetaerina titia. The sequence goes on from CM073773.1 coordinate 56,682,494, forward strand.
GGATTATAATTTTCATGATTTTTAACCAAAAACATATCTTCCCATGCCCTTGTTATTTATGCAGTCCTTTGAAAGTTTAAAAAACGTTTTAAGTTTTCGAAAAAAGAAATAAAATTCTCACAGACGCCCAACACAGAGTTATACCAGCACTATTGAGTCATTTGCATTTAAATAGCCTAAGTTTTTAAGCACATTTCAGTTTTTATTCATTAACATTCATCAACGAAAAAACTGTTCGGATGTCACGTATATAGTTTTCTCATTCTTCAAAGAGTGGCACCAACTAGCGAATAGAGCATCAAAAATCGTCAAAATCTTCTAACGGTTCAAATACTTGGTGATAAAACGACAATTATTGCCGATAATTTCAACTTGTACACATAGTTACTTCAAGATTGAGAAATAAATGACTTTCATGAGGTTTATAACCCGTTGAGTCAGCAACCCCTTATTCTGCTGATCCGAATAAGGGATGCTGACTGAATTCCTTCTATCTATTTTGATATTTTAGTACCCTGCAAGTCACCTCTAGGGTTTGTCACAGGGTGTGTATACAAACCAGACTAATTTTGGACCGAATATGACCCTACCGCGGTCGGACCATATTACTCTGATCTCTTATCGTTCATGGAAAAAATGGCATCTTAAATCTATCTGCTCTAGACTTTATCTCTTTAATTTTATTGACATGATCTTTCCTACCGTAGTACGACGGGGGTAATGATACATTTTTAACATCATTGCCAAAGAGACCTAATTTATGCACGACCTTCAATCTGTAATTTTCCCTTCGCTCCGTGAGTGATCCAAGTCTAGCTCCATTAATATTTTGGACATGCTACTAAGTTTACCATAACAACAGTGAGCTGTTACATTTTCATTGTTGAATGTATATTTCAACGTAAGAAGTTGGGAATACGTAACTCTGCCTCACAACCCGCGCCCTTGATCCACCCTGCCCCAGCTCGAAGTAATTTTACCACGTAACAACCCGCCGCGCCCTTCGTCTCCCTTGGAGGAATTCTTCCCACCCCCTGAGACAACACGGAACACATCACTTCCCCTCGACTCTCTTCGCATGACAAGCGTCGCTCCCCGAGTGCTATCTTTGATCCGTCTTCCCCTACCCACTTCACTCCATGCGTATGTATGTGTGTGTCCATATGAATATGAGTATATTTTATGTATACACAAGCGCATACATTCCTTTATGTACATATATTTAATCACAAACATATAGGATCTCGCCCAACGCCCCACCTAAATGGGATTTTCCCATTGATTAATTATTCCGATCAGAAAATGTTTTCTCGTCCTATGTGACGGCTTCCAGAGGACACATGGGCGTTAAGAGGAGGGGGGCTAAAACGGCAGGAGGAAGAGGTGGAAAGAAGAACGTGTCCTGCGGTATTTACCAATGCCCATCGCAAGGAATTTACCACATAGAGTTCAACGGTCGCTGTTTCCTAGATGTGAAAACTCATGTGGACTTTATTTCTCCTTATTTTCTTGAGCGTTGAAATGCCATTAGTGTGATGGCGTTCGTCACAGTTATTCAGTCACATGTTTTCTTCTAACCATGGCGATTCGCTTGATGAGCGATATTTTTAGGGAGGGAGCAGGAGTTTTGAAATCGCGATGAAGATAAAAGTATTTTAAATGATTGCCGGAAATGCCATGGCTGCTATTTTTATGAAGTGCTCCGCTTGGGATGCTTCGATGACTTTCACTGGTAAGCGTCACTTGTGAAGGGCAAGGTTCCGTGTCAATAGCAATAAACTGAAAACTTTATCCTCCCTAATTATTGAAGCTGAAACAGTTTTTTTTAATCCTTGGGAAGAACTTAAAAAGGACTATGTAGTGGAAATTTAGGATTATACAACAATCTATAATATAAATGTATGCATATTCAAAATGTAACTTTTCGTTCTTTGGTGAACAACTACAATTTGTGATATAATATCAGTCGACTAAATCTGCATATTTTCATCAAATTGTCATAAGACATTTCTCCGAGTTTGAAATCTCGTTTAAGGTAAGAAGTGCTATCTCATTGAGGACAAAATCATTATCTAAAATTTACTGCTTAAAGGTGAACTAAAATCAGGCTGCTTATCATATAGCTTCATAACCTTCTCTAGTTATAATTTCATAATTGAGGAGCAAATATTTTATTCAAGGAAAACATAAGCAATTCAACATTTTAATGAATGGAATTGGCGATTCAGTAACACCGGAGGAATCGTTTAAAACTTCAAGAAAAAAGTTGGAAAATTTTTCCTCTGAGAAAGGAAAATTTTCATATGATAAATGATTCTGAAATGTAGATTTTGAGCAGAATAAAATAATATATCTGAACAGAAAGACGAAGATGTCTTACTTTAAGTAGCGCAAAAAGGACATTAGGCAGAAGAAGTGATGGGGTATAATTTACAAAGGGAAGCAGCATGTTTCTTGTCTGATATACGGGAGAATGTTAGGCAAGTGAGGAAGAGGGCATGGGTGAATTCTAGGAGGTATTAAAGGGAAGAAATAAAAGGAGGAATAATTACTGTCCCTCCTCATAGAATTTCTGAACGAATTGAAGAATTTACCGTTTTAGTTATTCGTGCTGATAACAGATAACGGGTACGGTGAATTGAATATTTATGGTTACCAATTTTTTCAGTGTTGCAACAACAGTAAGATGTGACCCCGCAGCAAAAGGATTACGGTGAGCACATTACTACTTTGGGGAAAAATTAGTGTTGACTCACAAAGAGGATGGTTATGCGCAATAACAGTAATGAGTTCACTGTTATAAAAAAATAAAACCAGGATGTACTTGCCATTTACGAGGATTTACAGAAAGGGACTTGACAGCAATTTGGGTAGAACTAATGATGCATTTTAGAATATGTGAGTAGGCCTGAGGAATAGTTGATATCTACAACTTGTGCCTCTCGGTGTACAGGCTCGGGATGTTGCAAATTGTTAAGCATGGTGTAAGGCAGGGTTTTCCACCACCACACATGCTTTTCTACGTACACGCGGAGAACATGGTAAGAGTGTTAGGCAAAGAAAGGGGTGGAGAAAGGAATGAAAGTTAGTGAGGGCTTTATCAAATCAGTTATTTACAAGAAAATCAAGCTTCAGTTATCTAGTCAGCCAAGGGATTCCAGTTTTTGTTGAATTTATCACAAAATCAGCGTTATAAGTTTGGGATAAGAACCAATGGGATAAAATAAAGATAGTGTGTATAATGAAAAGAGAAACTTTATAATTCCACATAGATTTATTAGACGGACGACCTAGGTTTCGATGTGGCACTGACGATGACGTGCCACGTCGAAACCTAGGTCGTCCGTCTAATAAATCTATGTGGAATTATAAAGTTTCTCTTTTCATTATTTTAAGTCGATTCCATGAAGTCACGCCCGAGACAACGAAAGATAGTGTGGTTCTTGCGAAATAGAAAGACTAAAACATTAAAGTACAGGGTCATAAAATAGAGCATGTAGGGCACTTCATCTAGTTAGGAGATTATGTGGAAAAAGAGGCGTAAGGTTGTAAGGGCATTAAATGAAGTCTTGAGTTAGGTAAAGAAGCTTTTACGAAGAGGCGAGAGTTTATAACAAGGATCATGTGTAAAGATTTAAATAAAAGACTAGGGATAAATACTAACAAGGGCTTCAGTATCGTACAGTGGAAAACTTGGTCGTAGAGGCAAAAGAATTAGCTAAGACTCGAGACTTTTTAGATGCTGTGGACGATGGAAGAAGTGAAATGGGTGGAAAGAAAAGCAGACATTGATGTTTCAGTCAAGTTTGAAAGGATATAGGGTTGTTTTTAATTGAAAGAAGACAGAAAAAATAGACAGAGGCCATACCGAGTTGCAATGGACAGCTTAGGACTGAAGGAGGGGAGAATGTTGGGTAGGCGAGGTAGAAACAAGAAGTGTGAGGATTTAAAGAATGCCTCATTCTTATCAAATTTTAAAGTATTTACTTAGTATTGTGGTAGGTGGGTCTCAGAAATGTAGAAGGTATTAGGTTTAGGTATTGGAAATAACGATAAACTACCTTGACCGGTTATTTATTCTTAATAATAATGTAACTTATTAAAATCTTGTTTTTATGTGCAAAAACGCTTATTGCCATTTTAACAGAGAATCACTGACATACCCTATGATAGGTATCTTACTTAAGGCTGATATGTATTTTGTTGGCATAGGCACCGATGTAGGTAGAGTGACGATTGACGAGTTGAATGGTGATTCATATAAACAAAATTATTTACCAGAGCATAAAATTCCTATGGCATATTTATGAAATTGATTTAACCGGCACAGGGAAAGGAACTGGCCTCCCTACCCTGTGTGAAATTCACACACCTTACAGAGCTTAGCACTGGGTGAACTACCTATCAATCACCTACCAAACCGACCTTCGGGTTAAATAGTGTTTGTTATTACTTCATTCTCGTATACCTGAAGGCTGCTGACAACACTTTTGGGACAATAAAGGAAGTGGTTGCCTTTATATTGCCTAATCCAAGGGAAGCAAAATAGTTGACGGAAAACAAATATCTAGTATAATGCATTTTATTATATAATATGAACGGAGAGATACGAATCAATTTTTAGATTTATATCCAAATCACTATCAATTGAATCAATTTAATGTTTATCACAGGTGCAATATAGATGGACTGCGGTTAAACCAGAAATCATAAAGAATATTATGATTAACCCATTATTTGCTGTAGCGTAAGTTCATTAGCCAGTAAATCATTGGATAAAATTATCATCCATACATAATCCCTCTCTTTGAAGGAGCTTAATTTTCGATGGAAGAGGGAAGAAGAGGATTAACAAAGGTACCTGATGATGACGCCGAAGCGTTGAAACCGGTAGTACGAATAAAAATTGTGTGGAAGTTACAAGGAATATTCATTTAAAACGAGGATTAACAATTTAGGCATGATGAATTTGATGAAATTTATGGTCACTGGAGGAAGAAAACAGAGTAGTGCAATGATACCTTTTACCTTTTGACAACTTAACTTTGACGCGAACTATTTTGAAGACAAATTTCAAGAAACTGCGGGAGATGCTGCAACTGTAATTTTAAACGGAGTCATCCGCTAACATGCATTTCAATGCAACAATTTCAGAGTGTAAAAACCATTCGCCTTGACCGGGATTCCGTTTAAATCCCGGTCAGGACGAATGATTTTTACACTGAAATTGTTGCATTATTTTGAAGATTACCAAAACTAATTAGCCATTAGTCCTGACTAATCATTTAATTTCCAATTGCTAATTTTTCCAATGTCTCAAAGTTGCCTCATTCAATATATAAATTTTGTCCTGCGTCCACTGGTATTACTTCCTTTTTTTGTATGTTTAGTTGTCATTAATACTGAAATAAGTCTGCTGCTGGGTTTGAATCCGGCTCGTCAAACCTAAGCATCATTAATTTCAAGTCATATTCGATGAGCCCAAAACACGGGTTGACTATATTATTAATCCTCCCATTGCGCTAATCGACAATTCAGCGCAGCAATTTCTTTAGTCTCGTCGTGGTGGATTTCCCCCAATCCAGGCCACCTTTCCCAATAGCCACTCTTTGATCCATTCTCTACATCCCTCTCCCCGCAGTTGAAAGCACTAAATACCTCTCCCCGTGTCACTTTTACAGCAACCTTCGCCACCTCAGCGCATTTTGAGAGCCGAACAACGCCTCCCCTTCTCATCAGGGCGATCCTCCCTTAACTTGCGACACTTCCCAGCCCTTGCCGTTGCTTCCCTCAACCCACTTGCCCCTTGTCCTTTCCTTCCCTGATTTCAATAACGAAGGAATAATGAATAACTAAGGGCGAGATCGGCGAAAACGAGGCGTGTGTAAGACTGCTGTTGCCTCGTTGTCCTCCGAGGACTCCTCTTGTTCACCTCTCGAGCCAATCAATCTTGCCAAAAAGGGCGACGGTTTTTACGGTTAACAGCCAATTAAGGTGGCCTCTCCTGCAATTCAAAGTGCGCGTGGCAATTAACGAATCCTCCCTATTGGGATTCCTGAACGGTTATTTTATTTCTTTTTCCGACCGCGGGAAAGTACTATTCGGTATTGGAAGATAAAAGCCCGAATCGATTGTAAATTTAATGACTTCAACAAAACACTCCCAGAGTCTCGTTCGAATCGTTCGCGTCATGCATTCATTTCTCGGCGTTTTTGAATCAGCGACCTTCTATGTCCAACATCAGTAGGGGAGATATTTCCCAGCGTACTTTATAAATTCTTCTCCAAAAACTTACTGCTCAATAAACTAACAACTGGTGAAGAATCCATGTTAAATAACATAAATTATTGATGCGTGCAAGAGAAAATATCACCATAAATTGTTAATACCGTGTATAAATCGGATAAGGCGGCGAAAATATCTATTGGTATGGACAAGATTCTTAATCAAAGTTCTTAAAAAAATCTTAATTAAAAGTTAATAAAATCCGTTTAAATTTAACCAGAATATAATTGAATTCCTTGTTAAACGCTCAAACGGAGACTCTGCTTATGTATACTGGTTCAAAACTCCATATCTCTAAGTAGTTGTTGTGTCTATGTCCCGAACATTGATATCTGCTCTGAAGCGTATCAAACCTATTTTCAGTCTAACAATTGGGAACTGCAGTTATGTTTTACCTCAATTAAAATCACACGAGGTCTTAAATATCATAGATACCGTTTGAAAAGTAATCGCAGTCAAAGCTACGACATAATATGCGACACTAACGTTTTGGCATTCTAGTCTATATGAATTTTAAATTTTAAATTGAACAGAAAACGATAAAAAGTATAAGTCATGATTAATTCATATCCATCACCGTCATTGGTGATAAAACTTGACGACTGAACATTAAAGTCATGTAAGCATAAAATCTGAATGCCTTCGGACAGATTTAACATCTGCAAGAGGTAATCTGAAAATTCACTATTTCGTTATCACGATTTTGGATGTAGAAGTAGTTTTCATGAAGGATCTTATTTGCCACAATTTTAGATTGGTATTTTATGAGTTATTCATACCTATTTAAGGGAATCTATGCAGTGAAGTTGATATAAAATGCTAGAACGAAGTTAGCTAAATACCATACAGCTAAATCTACGGCTAACCAAAGGCTTAGGATTTTTTCCTGAACATTATACAATAAAAATATACAATTACCCATATGGTCAACGGTTAATATTTTTTGCTGAATGAAACGATGCAACATATTTTAGCGAGAAAATCTCATTCGTGCAGTTTTCGTTTAAATCTTTTCTGAATTATCCCTCGTCCCTTTTCCGTTTCCATTTTGCAGTTTCTTCAATTCCTGTGTTTCTTTTAGACTTTCTATCCCTTTCTATATCCACGCCTGCCCGCAAAATGACTATCTTAGACATCGTGGTACTTCTATTTGATATTTTTCTATATTTACTCTTAATTATTACTTAATTATTAACTAAATTATTATTCTACATTTATCTCTTATTATAAACACAACTGTATATTTCCCGAGTTTACTCAAATACGTACTATTATTATAAAATAGCAGCTTTTTCTGGCATAGGTCGCCTTGTTAAATAAACAATCTTTTTGAAAGTTCGAATAAAACTTTAATTGTTCACTATTTGGATAAAAAACCATAAACACAGTAATCAACCCGAAGGTCGGTTTGGTAGGTGATGCTAGAGTTCACCCAGTACTAAGCCCGATGGCGTGTGAAATTCACACGTAAAGGTATGGGGGGCCAGTTCCTTCCCCTGTGCCGGTTATGGATTCCCAGACTATTTGGATGTTACATACTTATTTTCTAGGAAACTACTAACTGGTTTAAGTTGAATACTTGGGCGCCTGTAGATGTTCTTCGCCCTTGACAAATCCAAAGAAATTGCGGGAGATGAACAGTAACTTTCAACAGAGCCATTCGCTTGCGTGCATTACAATGCAACAATTTTAAAGCGTAAAAACCATTCGCCTTGACCGAGAAACGAACCCAGATTCCTCGATATCCGGCCGAGTGCTTCATTCAGTTAAGCTACCATGGCGTCATCTTACGAGACTATCCTACCTATGTCCCGATCAGGGCGAATAACTTTTACACTTTGAAATTTTTGCATTGTTCTTTGTCCTTTTATGGTTTAAATAGAAAGTTTGATAAATATGTTTATTTTTCATCATGAGGATACGTTATATCTTTCAGCTTCATGAAGAGGAGGATGATATCCATCTTTTGCCATAGCCCATTCTCTCTCTTTTCCTTATCCCCGCAGTGTTTCCGTATGAGTAGTGCCATATTAACACTCGAATAACCACTCAATTTCAGCAATTTTCGTGGTCATTTTTCTAAGCCAAGAATTTGATTCAGGCAGGAATTTTCATTGAATATTCTACATTGTGCTTTAGCAGTTACGTCTCTATGACATGGGTTAAAATGATGAAGAAAATGCCAAGGGTTTCACCTCCGTCGTTTTAAAGACGCTTAGTATTTTAATTCTTCCATTGGCTGAACTAACATTAATGAAATTCATTCTCGAGTTCTACTCTACTATTTCTACGCCATTTCTCGCTTTTACACTCATTATTGTCACCTTCATTCATCACTTTCTCTTCCACGTCCCCTTCTTCGCGCCTCCCACACCCAGTCTGATGCCTCCTACTCCCGGCAGCCTCACCATTCCCCTCCTCACCTTCCCTCCTCCAACTCCCCTGATCCCCGGAGCCAATCCAGTTCCCATGCTGCTTGTTGCAGGCGACTATCATCCAAGTAACGTCCATAAACAAGCGAAAGAGACTCCGCGGGCAGAAGAAAGCAAGATGCCGCGGCCCACCTGTGTGCCTGCCTCCCCAAGCTTCTCTTTCCCCTTTCCCACCCCATTCAACTACCCCTCCAAAGTCAACCCTATATCTCGCTCCCTTCCCTCTCTTCTCCCTTACACCACCTACTTTAAAATCCCTTCCACCAAACCTCCCCCACCACATACACACACACACACACACACTCACGCACACTCCCTGTCTTCCACTCTCGAAAGAAAAAGGAGATGGTCGGAAGGGTTGGGGGACAAGGAAGAGGGTTTGAGGGTTGGAGGAGCGGAATTGGAGGGAATAGTAGCGTTGGGTGGGAAGGGATGTTGCACAGGGAGGGGGAGTACGGGGAAGGTGGAAAGGATAAGGGGCCGACGGGGTGGGTGGGTGTGGAATGCGAAGGGGGGAGAGAAAGGATTGGTGTGGAGGACGAGGAAGAAGGGAAACGGAGAGGAAGAGACGGAGGAGGAGGGAAGGAGGATAGAATGAACGAGCACAAGAGCTGCGCACATGGAGGCCCCCTTGTCTTCTCCTCCTGCCGGGGATGTACAAGAGCGGATATTGGATGTGGTCGGAGGGTGAGAGAAGGGTCGAGTGTGGGAGGAAGTGAGCTCCGAGGTTGGAGGAAGAAGAATAAGAGAGGGAGGCGAAGGAGATAAGAGTGAATGATGATGAAGCAACGAGCTTGCCTGAAGGAGAAGTAGAGTGGAAGGGGAGAGAGAGATACGGGGCGGAATGTGGCAATGAGTAAAAGAGGCGAAAGGTGAAAAATAAAACTGTGGGGGAAAGAGTTACCAGAGTCTTGAAGAAAGTCACGGGCTAGTGAGATACCTACTTATATGTTGGTGATGAAGCAAGGCACGTGGCTTAGAACGAATCGAATACTAAATAATAAGAACGAAAAATTTCCCAAGACAGGAATTGATAAATTGGAGATATATTTATTTGCAAAATTGTTTTCCTACTTTTGAGGGGTTGTTAAAAGCTAAAGTTCTAAATTTATGTCATGCGCTAAATTTATCCGTTGAGCTGAATTGATGCTCATTGGATATTAGTACTTAATAGAACGCCTGGAAAATTTAATAACTTTTGATGCAAGAGAACACTACTAATACAAGGGACTATCAACATCATCATCAGTATTTCAATCCTAGGATTGGTTTACTGCATCTTTCTATTCTACTATATTTGAACGAAAGACAAGGCTGCATATTCTAGGAAGACTAATGTGATGGTTTCCCGTTGCCTTCCAAATACGTAGTCTACCCAATAAATACGCGAACTGGTGAAATCTGGCAGCCATGACTCGGACTATATCCCCGCCCACTAGTGACGCTAGTTGCCTGAGACCCCATGAGCCGTCTGTGCTCGGCGGATAGTCGAGCTGTGCGTATGGTGCCAGTTATGTTAGTTTCTGTTGTCTTTGATTTTACTGTTTGTCGAAAAAGGAAATCGACGAACTCACGGAGCAACGAATCAACATCAAGTTTTCAGGTGAAGTGCAGTAAAAGTTATCAAGAAATTACTGAAATGTTGACAGCTCATTACGGTGATGAAGTTTTGCCGAAAAAATCCGTTTTCAAGTGGATAAAGCATTTTAAAGATGGCCGACAAGACGCCACGGATGATGCAAGGCCGGGACGACCTTCAACCACCTGCGCTGCCGACAGCATTGATCGTGTGCGGTCCCTTGTCCTTACCGATCGTTGAAAAACTGTCCGAATGATAGCTGATGAACTGAATTTAGGAAAATCAACAGTATTCAAATTTTATCCGAACATGATGGATGAGTCCTTCACATTCAGCATTGATCGTTCGCCAGTTCCTGGCAAAAAATTCAATCACCATCCTTGATCATCCTCCTTATTCGCCATATCTCTTCCCCTGCGACTTTTGCCTATTCCTGAAATGCGAAATGTGACGAGGGGACATCACTGGGAAGATGTGGACACAATAAAGTAAGAAACGACGAGACAACTAAAAAGTCTAACTGCCAAGGACTTCCAAGGGTGCAACAGGGTGCAAAGGTTTAAACAGTGGAAAAGAAGATGGAATAAGTGCGCGGCAACGAATTGTGAGTACTTTGAAGGGGACAACATCAATATTGACTAAATTATCCAAAATAAAGTTTTTATGGCCTCAGTTCGCGTATTTATTGGACAGAACTCGTAAAGGGACTATAGTACACCGATATAAAGCACTAATTACGGCTAAACCATTGCCACTATTCAAAGTCTACATTCACCCTTGGCTCAAGAGATATGCGTTGTTTTAATCCAATTGCCAAAACACTAAATTTATTTAATACAGTAATGCATCTTCAGTATTAATAGTCTTCTCAGGAAACTAGGAGTAGGAATTATTATGGAAAGATTTAGCGGCCTTTGAGACTGAATGCTAAGTAAGATACATCAGTTCAAAAAACACGACGAACGTTTATGATGTCCAATTGTAAACTAAAGCATGAAATTCAACCTTCATAGCGAAGGATCATACGATACTATTGCTATCAATGAGGATGGCAAACGAAATATGACAAAATATTGTGAGGAAATTAGAAAGAACGAAACCGGTTTGGGCAGCGTAGTAAAACCTACGCACGCTTCAGGACCCACGGCGAAAGGGAGCGGCTAATGGAAAGAGAAAGTGCACTAGAAAGCAGATATAGACGGACAGACGGGCGGACAACTTTATTTCACGGCTAAGCTGTGATGACCAATGTTATGACCTCGGCTATATTCATCCACTTAACAGTGTAAACCTTATGCCAACATCGGGAATACGGAAAGACATTCAAGGAAAAATATTTTGGGACCATTATATCCATATAAATCCAAAAAAAATCCATTATAAATTGTAAGATAATGGGAAAATATGATAAGAAAAATGAATGTGATGAAAGCTTCCGAGAATTATTTGGATGAGGAATGACGTAATTGAATCCATACAGAAGGCTTTAGAAATTAAGAATGAATACAATATGGGCTGACTAAGGGAGAAAACTTAATTTATAGCTGTACGGTAGGTAACAAGGGGGTACATAGGAAGGTAATTTTAGAAAAACTTAAGACTTTTAGAAAGATTCAGAACCATATAATGGTCCCACACTACTTAGCTAGATCAGGCCACAAAGATAAAATAAGGGAGATAGATTCCATTACAGATAGATTCAAATACTCATTCTTTCTCAAAACAATCAGATATCACAATAGTAAGAAACCGAAGTCCCTTTAGAAATATTAAAAACATATAATTAGCAAATCGGAAATAAATTAAAAATCGCAAAGATATTAGGTTCAAATGTAGGTGCATGTGTTTGTTTGTTGGTAGTTTGTGTGTTTGCACGTGTGTGGGGTGAAAGGGTTCTTGCATGAATGTATACCATGTTTGGCTTGTGGACTACAAATTTGTGGCTTCTGCATGCGAATTTTTTTCTTTCTAAATTACGGGTGGTGCTCAATACTCCCCGCCACACGCCCTTGCGGCGACTTTCCGGGCATTAAGTAGATGTAGATGTAATTAGGTGGGTAAGTGGGCAAAAACAGAGAAAACATGAAGTACTAGGAGGTACTAAAAATGGCATACAAGAGCTAACCGATATAATTTGAACGTATTCATGTTCCAGTGGAATTGATTAATTTATTCCAATGGTATAGGATTGCAAAAACTATAGTATGAAAATCATTACGTTGGTCTTCAATCCAATAACTTATTTTTCGATTCTCAAAGTTCACCTCACAAAATACCTGCAGTTAAGCCAAATTTGTTCCGGCCAATTAACATATCTTATACTAACTATAATATCATAGTGAAAATAGTGTCCTTTTAGTATTCATATGGCAAATATTGAACATAATATTGTTCTACAGAATAACGCCAGAGGAGTAGATATTATCACAAGGTATTTCATCCCCATAAAAATTATTGCCAACGTTGGAGCCGTTACGAAGGTATGCATTGGGGATGTTTGCACATTTTTTTAAAGTGAATTCAGGCGGCATTCAATATTTCAGATCACCGCTAGGTTTTACCAGCACCGTTTTTTGAGTATTACACATTGTTAAACGAGGTGTACTATGCGATAACGAGGAAAGAGAGATACTAATGAAGATCAAGATTGAAACTAAGACCAACTTAATCTACATCTACATAATACCCCGCAAGCCGCCGCAAGGGCGTGTGGCGGGGGGTGTTAGGTCACCACCCAAGAAAGGGAAAAAAGAAAAACCGCATTCAAAACCAACATATACGTGCAAACCCAAATTCACAGTGGTGCGTACATTAATAGAAACATCCTATCAATTTACACGCATGCAAATGCGTGTAAATTGATAGGATGATAATTAATAGTCCACTAGGATAAAGAAGATGGGAAAAAAATATGCGGCATGGAATGAGTGAAAACGTTGACAATATAACGGCAGTTCGGCACTGGAAAAGTTGCACGTCGGAGAGAATTTTCTAGACTGAGAAAGGACACTATCATCTTGCTGATACAGATATGAAAATCAAAATTTGAGGGACGCAAGTACATGGTAGTTGTAAAACTTCTATTATCTCTGAGGAAATAAACCGCTTTGTGGAGCAAAAATGAAAATGTAGAACGAGCAGAGTTTTGTAAAAGCAAACGTTAAATGTCGGTAATTAACTTAAGAAAGCCTAGATGTCAAAATAGTGAAGAAGAAGACGGGGACCAAAGGAATAAGCGGAGGTGTGTCCCAGGAATGAGAGGATGATTTTGAAGGGAAGCGCGAAATAACGTGAAGCAATAATAACGATAATCACGGGACATAAAAGCGAAATTTCAATCATAAAAGTTTGAAAAGGTTAAAAAAAAGGCAAGTCGTGCTGGTTTTTCGATGGGAATTTTTAGAGATGGAGTGGAAGGGATGGCTCCGAACAAAGAAGACGAGGGATGGGGGGAGAGTGAGTGGGAATGGGGTCCTAAAGGAGAGGAGACGAGGATGAAGTGCGAAGGGGTGAGGAAGTAAAGAAGGAAGGTCAGCGGGGGCAGAGAGGAGGACGAGGAGAGACCGGGTGGGAACGGAAAGTTTAGGGGGGAAAAAAGACGAAGGGGAATGGAAGAGTGAAATGACAGCGGAGTGGAGGGTTCTTCGAAGGGGGCTTAAAAGTTCCATGGCTCGCCACCAGAGGGCGAAGGATGATGTTCATTCGGCTTGGAATTTCATGGCAGTTGTTTGTTTGTGTGTCCGCGCTTGTTTCGTGCTTGCGCAGCAGTGGGCTACAGTGCCAGATAAATCACTGAAAGGAAAACAAAGCTTTTAGGGGAGATGAATGACTTATATATCAGTCCACTGCCGCTACCATTGGACATCTATGACTCTTTATTTTATCCTTGACGTAGACTCGTAAATAGGGAAACTTCTCACTCCTATTCGTGGGAGAGATGTGGTGTACCCATTGGACCATGCACTTATAGATGCTTCCCATAAAGAGTAAACCGAGACTGCCACTACTCCTTGATAATTTTCATAATACAGTCTTAACTTGATATTCCATCAGACTTTGTGCCTAATTCCGTTTTTTACATTTAATTTATAATTCAGAATAAGCATTAGAAAATGAACCCGCTCGCCTATGCGTGAAATTTAATGACAATGGTTACCACCGGTTTCAGGGTAGTATGTGCAGCTAAATTTCCGATGAACACCAATTTCATGCAAATGCATTTTCCAGTAAAAAGATAAACAATTCCATCTTCTTTCCCATACGTGTGCTAGAGTGAAATAAATCATACATCGGGCAAAGGACGATTTCGTCATTTAAGTAGCTTGAATACTGAATGGAAACCATTGCCAACGACTTTTTGTCGAACAAGTTGAACAAGAATTTGATTGATATAATAAAAATGAAGGCTCTCAAGATCGTTCAATTCCCCAAATGCATTGCATTCCTGATGTTTTCATCCGCTACGATAAAAACTTGGTTCGATATGTACGTGAAAAGGGAAACGCCTAAACGGGAAAAATGCCCATTTACTGAGCATCATGGAATAAAAAAAGTTTTAAGCCGAAGGAATAATTCAAAATATACTAGGTCAACTTATCATGTCCTCGATCAGGAAAAAAAAAACAAGGAGGTTCTCAAAACCGGCTGTCCGAGGGTTGCATGCTGGATTTTGCACTTCTGAACACTTTTTCGAGATTCGGTGTGCATTGGTAAATCAAAACATTCTATTCGGTTATTCAGCTTAAGATGAATTTCTTCCCAAAAAAAATCTCCACATTGTAAGACAAGACATCTCTCCGGGCAGTGTAAAAAGAGGTCCATAAAAGATGACAACCAAACACATGAATTTGATTGTCAACAACCTGTTAGTGAAAAAGGAGAGGAATGGAAATAAGCAGAATTCTTCCACGTATTATGAATTATTTACGTCTAAAAAGTATTGCACTAGAAGTAAGTGATCGAGAAGCAGAAAATTAAACTAATATTTAAAGAAATCGAATCAGGCTATCGATTTAAGGTGTAATTAGAACACTATTTGTTGTAGAAAACCGTAAATAGTATGCTCACCGCATCTCCTCAGAAGGTACTTGTGAGGCTATCATAGAGATAGGACACGTGATCTATCATTTATGCGGCCATTTTCACTAGATAAACATTTAATAATGTACACCTTTTTTTATACACATTTGACGCACTAAAAGATATTAAAAACGACATTTATAACCAATAATACTCTGTTTATTGGTTTGAAGGCCATTTACTATACGCAGCCTATATTTACTATACAAATTAAATAGAGATAGAATTAGTATTTTCTGAATAAATTATAGGCGACGCATTCAAAACATTCCTAAAATATTTATTAGTTGAAAACATCACTATAATTTATTAACATTATATCACATCATTTGCCAAGTTGAAGTTTACCTTCAGTAATAAAATATTAGAACAACTACATATTAAGATATGTTCCTAATTCATGCTACATTAAAATGTTTTTTGCGCTTCCTGAACTACCCAGTGAAATCGGTACGGATTAACATGACACAGCACGGGGACGAAATGAGTGAATCAGATTAAACAATTTAAGAACAGAGAGAGTATAGGCACACAAACTTGCGCGACGTAAATGCTACCCCTAATCATGGGAGAGATTTCTATCGTGGTCAGTACTAACAAACGAGCTGGGAGTTACAAAAATTTTAGGAATGTAACGGATCACGCGCGCAAGAACCTGGTTTAATGCGGACAAGGCCCAAGCAACTGTAGCTGTGAAAGAGTGGACGCCTGGGAGTTAGGCCGCCTAGCTAGGTTTACTCTCGGGGGAATGCGTGCTTTCAAGAGAGAAAGAGAGAGGGTGAGTGGAAAGGCAGTGAAGAGTTGGGATGGGGAGAGCCGCGGGGATTCGGTAAAGGACGGGGAAAGTCTGGGAGGAGGGGGGGGGGGGTGGAGAAGAGTGAAAAGCGGAGATTGGAGTGAGGCGGCGCGGCGTCAAGCTGTCTCTCTCCTCTCGGCACGAGAGAACAGGTGCTGGGTGTGTGTGTGTGTGTGGTGGGGGTGAGGGAGGAGGGGGCGAAAGGGGGAGGGGGTAAAGGGGTAGGGGGAAGGAGGTGATGGAGTGGTAGTGGGAGAGGGTAGACGGCAGGGGAAGACGTAGAGGCGCCAGGGAATGAGATTGTGGGGGAAGAGGAAGATAAGGAGGGAAGATAGGAAGAGGGAGACTCTTCATTGACGAATCGATTCGCAAGGGCTTGAAAACCTTTTTGGGGGGATGGACCATTCTCTCTCCTCTTCCCCCAACCCTTTTCTTAGAATTAAAAAAAATATATATAAAAAAGGCCATTTCTTAATGACCGAGAGAGAAATGCAAATGAAGTTTTGCTGCGATTTATTGCAAGGGTTTTTTTTCCTTTAAAGTACAGGTCCGGCCGAGACAGGATGAATTGGACCGCTCACCGGTCGTTTAAAGGATCGCGTTTTTCTTCCAGATTGATCGCTGGGGAAGAAGGGAATGATGTCTTGATGAAGCCTTTTTCACGTTAAAGTCGCCCCTCGAGATGGGCAGAAAAGTTTGTTCAAAGATCGAGGCCCTGTCACATTTCAACTTCAAAAACGCCGTGCAAGTGAACACACCGACCGACCTTTTTGTATACGATTCAACTACATGAAACATATAATTTTGGTGACCATGCAAGTAAGCAAATCCAGAAAATTGTTGACATATGCAAAAGCCGATGGTAAAAATATTCAAGAAGCACCTTGCTAAGTAAACATAAATATAATGACAACTTTCGTATTGAATAGCAAAATTTATGCAATTACGCATGGCGCAACTTTATGGAACCCCTTCACAATGCGTAGGAAAGAGAAACATCTCAGATTTTAGGAACAATGAAGAAGTCAATATAATTGAAAATATCTTTGAATCACATGTTATAAAAGCAAAGTTATAGCTAATGATACGCATAAATATTACAAAGCAAATCACAACAGAAAAGATTAAAATTTTAAAAAGTTTTTCCAAGAATTTTTCCAATAATAACCATATTTGCTTCTTTTGAACGGGTTGGCTTCCAGAGACAAATTTCTGCAAAATGTTCACCAATCCCTGGAAATATTCAACAAATGCATAGGAAAACAAAAAATCGGTGAACCATTTCCAAGCATTTCTAAAATTTTCCCTCTAAACACGTTGCAAAGGTATTGTGGTCGAAAACATGTATGAAATAAAAAATGCAGGATTTACACTTAGCAAGTAAGCGCCATTCCAAGAAACTTCCAACATACAAAACTTGACGGTAAATCACAAAAATGAAACGACCGAAACCCCCAGACATTTAACGATGAAATTTCCCTTAGAAAAACACGAAACCAAAAGATTCGAAGGAAAAACAAACTAGTCTGCGCCATGTGGCATTCCGAGAAGAGGAATGAAGGCCAGGTCCCCCTTTACACGCAATGGGCGACCGCAGGTAACTATTACGCTATAACAAGCTACGCGACGTAGGGGCGCGTTGGAGCGCAAAGAGGGAATTCGGAGATGGGAGAAGACGGCTGGGGGAGGGGCGGTGTTGGGGGAAAGGGAGGGTTGGGGTAAGGGAAGAAGAGGAGAGGGTTGTGACGCTAAAAGAAGAGAAGTGGATGGAGGAGGGAGAAAATAAGAGATGGAGTTGAGGAGAGGAAAGAGGGGAGGGGGAGGAGGAAGCTGTGGGGCAGCAGAGGGGGGGGGGAGGGATGGGAAAATGAGGGTTGCGGTGGTGGTGTAGGGGGAGAGTGAAAGCGGAGAGTCTTAGCCGGCTGTGCCCACACACCTGGGGACTGGCTTCGCTGCCTCCGGCGGAATTCATTTCCAATTCCTCCCCCTACCCGCGCGCCGCCTCCTTCCTCGCTCACTCAATCCCTCCCCCCCTCGCCCTCTCTCCCCATCTCACTCCATCACCTCTCCGACCCCCCTCCTCCCCCACAATCCCTGCAACCCATCAATCTTGAGGAGACTTCCTAAGTCTTCCCTATCTTCGCCCAATCGCGTCACCGCCTCATCTCCCTTTTTCCCTCCCCCGCCTCAACCCTCTCCCTGCCTTACGTCTTCCCTTCCCGATGCTAGCTCGGTGACTCGCCAACTCTGCGACCGCGTTAAGCTATCCCTTTCCACTTCCACCCTCCCTCGGCTCCCATCCCCCTTTCTACCCACTCCCACCACAGGTTGATTGGCCCACCCGTCCGGACCGAAGGGGTTGGGGGCAACGGGTAGGATCTCGTAAAAACCTGCGATGATTTCCGTCGAAATATATGGTAATGGTCGTTTTGGGATGGACGGGTCTGTTATTTTCAATTTCCACGTCTTTGATGTCTCCGGCATTCTCTTCGGGGGTGATCGCAGCGGTGGTTTGTGGCCCAACTTCCACACCCGGGTTCGATCTCCAGTTGCAACCGCAAGATGCCACATTATTCAGGGATATTCCAATTCCCACGACCGTTTTGTGCTGAGAATATTTCAGGGTTTCTCTTCAATGATGTTCTGAAAGTTTGCAGTCGGTAGCTCGGGGCGACCACTCATTCCTAAGCACGATAATGCTGATGGTGAGCGTTGGCCATGATTTTATCCACACCCTTGATTTTTCATGAACCTAGTCGTTTATTTGCCTTTGATTGAATACCTTAATAATCCAGTGGACGTTTTCAACGAAAGTCAATATTGTTTGAAGGTCCAAAAGCAGGATATTAGAAATTATATAATCGTTTTAAGCAGCTTTTCTGCTGTGCATATACTATTTTTCAGCATCGGGGGTCATCTTTTACCCATGGCGCCTACATTTTCTGCCACTTTCATCGTTGGAACTGCACCGCTTCTCGAGGTACTTAGTGCTTAAAACATAACGGGAAATAAAATTAGAGATCCTGATGAATTTTAAAGATTCTGAAAAATATGTTTGCGCGCTGATGAAACGGTTATCCATCCGTTTATCCTCGATAACACAATTATATAACGATTAGCAAGAAATTAATCCCACAAAATCAACGTTTAAATACTAATAGCGATCAGAAAATAGGTCATGCATTTATTTCAACTATAAATTAAGAAAAAGGAAGAAAAACATGTTATTTTTTCCTTTATTGAGAAAATAATTTGTCCCGTGTGAAAATTTTATTTCTATTCTGTCCATTTTCTGTCTGTTTGGAACATCGAGTGTGAAAGTGGCTTGTTAGTTTAGTTTCAAATGCCTTATTGGGTAACTGAAGAAAATCAGACAGTTTTCACTACGAGTGGTGGCCAATTCGTTTGATGCATTGATAACCGCGGTCGAAAAATCTTTAGGTCCACTTATCTATAATATTTCGGTGATTCTGAAAGTCTTCTGCTCCCAAACGTAAAATTTGAGCCGAGAAAAGGGGAAGGATGATGTAGAAGGCCTGACGACAGGTGACGCTTTCTCACGTGAAGTGGATCGGACGAAACCTTCAGGATGGCGGACGTGATCTCCGTGGGAAAGCTTGGGTCACTGATGCCTCTTCATTAATAGGGAACTCAACGGAAAATTCAGAAAAGCCTTTCACGACAATCCTGGAGATGGGGCTGACACATTGTTACATTCCCACAGGACTGATAATCGAGTGGAAAACCGGTTATTCCCATGGAATTCGAAGCTGATGGGTTTAATTGCTCTCCGAGTGGAAGTGGTGCACGAATATAAATAGATCAATTTTGTCCGACCCTATCTTTATTCATTGTATGATCTTGGAAGTGCTACCCCGACCATATTTAATAAAAAATTGCTACATTTATAGCCCTTACTGCTTTTAATTATAAACTAAAAAAAATCATGTTTCATCATCACTCATTTTATCTCCGTACTATGGCGTGTGAGTAAATTGTTTTGAATATACGCTCGTAACACCATTCCTGTTACATTTCGCACAAGTGGAAGAACTGACCTGTACTGATGTGCTAAGTATTTAAATTCATAAAATGAGATACCTTGGGAAAGAAATAATTGTACATTGGTGATTTGAACGAATGAATACGCTTTTCAACTAAAAAGGATGCTATTATTTTTGTAAAAAAAGGCAATATAAGGTACCCAATGTTATTATAGTTCATTATCACTATTAAATGATTAAAATAGATAAACTTACACAGATGTTGCATTTTTAGACTTATTCCAATTACTGAAAAGAAAATAATTTAGTTCGTGGAAACAAGAGTGGGTAAGCGTTCTAGTAAAAAAATCAGGTGTATAGACGAAAAAGTCGATAATGCTTCCAATTTTTCTTTAAACGCGACTGAATTGTAAGCAGTAATACGAAACGCCAGAATAGGGTAATCGGCAGAAAGGGAAAAGGATAGGAGATTATGAACTCCGAAAATGACACTGAAAGCTTCAACTGACGTTACGCACGGGAATCTATCTATTTATTCAACATTAATTTCCGGAATTCTAATTCATTCAACCTTTGATTGAATCACTTTCACAAACTTTATTGCTGTTTAGCATCAATGAATCAAGTATTCTTAAGGATTGACACTGAAACTTTGTCCATGTTAACAATCGTCACAGCTATAACTAAAGCTATCGATTTTTATCTTGGAGTTTCGTTGTTAAAATCATAAGTCACAAAATAATAACAACGTTATGTACACCAATGTTAAAAATACTTGCAAATCATGAATCAAACATTTTTTTCCGAAACTTAATGTTTACACAATCCATGTGTAATATCTTAGAGAACTACAGGAAAATTCACCGCATTGCATCTAAACAAACAATAAAAAAATTAGTAAAAGAAAGTTTGAAAGAGACATCAAGGAATTTCATATTACTATTATTTCGACCGTCTAAACTGTTCCACCAGCACTCCAAATCCTTTTTTTCTCTCGTATAGGGAGACGGAGCGATAGGGAATTTATTTGGTGGCCATTTGTCCTGGGTCCCATCCAAGCTGTTGACGCGGTGATAACAGCTTACACAGCCCCTTGTTGGCCACGCCCTGACTCCATCCACACGAGCGGGAAAGGGTGAGAGACGTGACGGTCGGGAGAGAGTGGGAGGAAGGTGTGATAAAATAGCCCTCTCTTTCTCCAGTATTCGATTTGGGAGGAGTGAATGAGCAGGAGGGAAGAAGGGCTGGAGTGGAGGGGGGGGGAGGGGCGGTGGAACAAGAGTAAAGGCATGGGAATGGTGGGAGCAGATCCAAGTTGAAGATTGCCATCACCGAGGAACAAGAGCCCGTACTTAGTACCCCGTCCAAGCATGGACACGAACCCATCCCCCAGACAACCGAGGAATGGCCGCTCTTTTATTTATAGTCTTGGAGCTAGAGTGTGAGAGAGATTGGGAGGGAGGATCGAGTGAGAGGAGGCGGCCGGAAGTGTGGTGCGGCACAAGAGTTTTCGGCCGGTAAGTGCCCCGCCAGTGTCCACCTTCACCGACGAGAATTCCAGCACCTTTTCTGCCCTTGGCCGCTCGCCTCCCCTCTGTACCCTCCCGTATGTGATCGGAGGAGTAGCAAGATGAAGGAGAGAGTGAGAATTAAACCAATAAACTTTGGAAAGCTTTTGGTTGGATTGCATGGATCAACAACGGCAAGAAATCGTAGGGAAAAGTACAACACATTGAAACATCGCACACCATTTAAAAGTCTACATGTAATTCACACTTCAAATTGAAAGGAATAATACTTCGGTTGTTGGATATCTATTTTAATGTTTTAATCTCCTTGGATGTTAATGAAATCAAGGTATGTAGTGGTAATAAAATGTGTACTTCTCATAAACTCTCGGCTCATGCAAGCTTAGGGTGTACATTTTGGGAGAAAATAATTTCACTGGCAGAACATGGCAATATCTAGTAAGCCATAGCTATTGATCAGTTTCAATCAGTTTTGTACGTGTGTCTGAACTCCCTAAACCCCAATGAGTATGTGATTCTTTTAAGAGTATTTACGATGGAGAAATTGGGTTGGGAACACCTTGATTCTCGAGGATAGCAGTAAAACCTTGGACGTTTAGAAAGGTACAGGACACATGAGTTTCCTTGCGAAACAGAGGCAAATATTTCGGCTCCAAATTATGCTTGTAGATTCGACCTCCGCGATAAAATAGAAGAGATAGAAACCGTCGCAGTCAAGTTCGAATACTCGCTTATCCCACGCACGATACGGATTCATAAAATAATCGAACACTAACGACCGAATAAATATCAACTTTTAGACTAAAATTTGACAATTTAGCAACGAGCGAAATGCTGCATGATGCATATTTATATAAAGCCATTTGATCACTCGCATACATATATATATATTCTATATATATATATATATATATATATATAATATATGTGTATGTATATTATATATATACAATAGCAATATTTATATATATATATATATATATATATATATATATATATATATATTCCTATTTTTTTACTATACTCTTCCTTTTACCTTCTGACCACAATTAAGTTGTTATGAAATGTGACGTCCGTTTCCTTAAAGATAAGGCAATGGCGGCGGGTTAGGAAATGGAATGTAGAGGCATTAAATGGATTAACAAGGAAGGAGTATCAGCAGGCTGTAGAGGAAATCATGGATGACGGTAAAGAGCTGAGTACCATCGAAGAAAAATGGGAATGTATCAAGAAAGTGATATCGAAAGCCGCAAAAGACACTATGAGAACTGTTAACGGGAAAAGGATACGGAAACCATGGTAACGGATGAGATGATTGCAAAGATGGATGAGAGAAGAAGATGGAAGAATGTAAACACAGAGTTAGGCAAAATGAAGTACAAAGAGTTAAACAATAAATTGAAAAGGGCCACAAACAAAGCAAAGCATGGAGGGTGGAAAACGCAATGCGAGGATATGGAAAGTTTACAGAGGAAGGGTGAAATTGGTGCGCCATACAGCCAGGTTAAATTATTATCGGGAAGTAAGAAGGCAAGATCTGTGCTAACAGTTAAAGATAAGTGGGGTAGCATAATAGTTGGACCAGAAAAAATCCAAGAGAGAGATGGAAGGAATATATAGAAACACTGTATGGTAAAGAACTTAGGCTGAAAACGTTAGACAAAGAAAAGGAACATGAAGTAGAAGAAGATAGCTTAGGTCCAGGCATACTCGACGATGAAATAGAAAGGGCATTAAAGGAGATGAAAGCAAATAAGGCCGTGGGGGTAGACAACATTCCTGTGTTACTGTTGAAATGTATAGGAAAATGTGGGAAGAAGACTATATGGATTGATTCGTAGTATACATGAGGAAGGAATCTGGCCGAAAGATTTTGTGAAATCAGTGTTAATTCCTATTCCGAAAAAGGTAAAGGCTACATCATGTGAGGATTACAGATATAAACATGATATCACACGCAGCTAAAGTTATCCTCAGGATCATCCAAAAAAGGATGGAGAGTAAGGTAATTGTTTACTTAGGGGATGATCAGTTTGAGTTTCGGAAGGGGAGAGGTACGCATGATGCAATTGCAGTAATGAGATCACTAATCGAGAGGAATGTAGAATACAATCAGGACGTATTTGTCTGTTTCGTAGATTTTGAAAAAGCGTTTGATAGAGTGAATTTGGAGAAACTGATGCGGGTAAGCAGAAAATAGGAATGGATTGGAGGGACAGGAGACTGATTCGCAAACTATACATGTCTCAGACTGCTCAGGTGGGAGTGGGGAACAGAGAGTCCGGATGGGCAGTGTTAGGAAGAAGTGTAAGGCATGGGTTGCCCGTTATCATCAGTGCTGTTCAACGTATATGTGGAGGAAAGGATTAAAGAGGTGTGGGAAGAACTGGAAGTAGGAATGAAAGTCGGAGGGGAATTCGTAAAATCGGTTAGGTTAGCTGATGACCAAGCATTAGTTGCTCAGTCAGCCAAGGGGTTGCGAGCATTGCTGAGTGAATTGGAGGACCAGTGCGATAGATATGGGATGAGAATCAATATTAATAAAACTAAGGTTATGCAATTTTCCAGAAAGAAAAAGGCTAAGCTAATCATTAAAATAGGAGGGGAGAAAATAGAGCAAGTAGAACAGTTTACGTATCTCGGAATAGTTTTGGACCAACACGGTTAAAGTAGTAGGGACGTAAGGAGAAGAAGTGCGCTAGGCAAGGAGGCTTTCTCAAGGAGGAGTGAGTTGATGACGGGGACGTTGAGTAGGGAAGTTAAGACACCAATCGTAAAAACTCTGATATGGAGCGTAGCTATGTACGGCGCGGAAACGTGGTCGCTGAAGCAGGAGGATAGACGTGGATTGGAGGTTTTTGAAATGTGGGTGTGGAGAAGAATGGAGAAGGTGAAATGGACCGAAACGAAAACAAATGAGGAAGTACTGGAGATGGTGGGTGAGGAGAGAGGTTTGTTGAGAGCAATCCTATGGAGGCAGGAAAAATGGATGAAAGGCGTATTGAGCGGTAGTGGGATGTTAAAGAAGGTAATAGAGGGGAGAATGCTAGGCAAAAGAGGAAAGGGCAGGAACAGGATAGGGATGTTGGACGGGATGAAGGGAGGAAAGAAGTACACAGAGATGAAGAGGGACCTGATGTAGGGTAGGTTGCTGGATTGGGTTTTGTTTGGAGTTACAAAATATTTATTTGATAGTTGTGTCCATCCAAAAACCTACCTTAACCGGTAGATTACCTAATAATGATTTCATTGATATTTTGGAACCCATCCTCGAGGCCTGCTACTTACAAAATAAAGAATCAAAATCTATTAACTATCTAACGGTTTCCTACTTCATGTCCCATTTGTTATTTTCAACAACATCGCTCTAATAAAATCCAAATCGACTAATTTTACTTAAGACTTTCTGAATATAAAACATTCCAGAACAAAAAAATATTTATTCTGCTCTATTTTTGAAAAAGTGGAATAGTATATCATGCAAGTTGAAGTGAGAGGGCTGGTTAAATATTGTACATCTCAATGTAATATAGAAGGAAATAAAAATATTCAACCGCAATATTTCATACTCAATAATGCCAAATCATAAGATCTTAATTATCCTTCAATTATTTTATTTAATTTGCTAATATATTCATATTTCAAATATTGAATCAATTTTCATCATTCAGAAAACTCACAGTCGTACTAAGACATTAGTATTATGCTCCTTATTTTGGTGAAATATATTATAATCGTTTCTATTCATTAAATAAGTAATTTCTAACTGACCGGAGAGCATCAGTATTAATGAAAAAAGTCGCAAAATAACGACTCAAAAGGCGTTGGGATTTCATGTTGAAATTTGTATCACGAACTACAATCATATCCTTCTACAGAGATTCTATAGACGAGACGAGTCAAAAGCGTGGATTCCACGGAGTTGTCTGCTTGAAAATCATCCCCCACAACATCTCCCTCTACACACTCCAGTTACGTTTCATGAGGAAAGGAATTCAGTCCGATGACCTTCCTCAGCCATCCAAACGACTTCACACGCCCAGGTCTAATAGGCTATCTTCACCGTTCTCATTCGAACGTCTACAGGACGCAGTCTCAACATATATCCCTTAACTCATGAGCCCACCCACGCACTAAAGAGCAAGTAGACCCTACCGGCTGGTCCGTCTCATTCGGAATCTTCTTTGAAGCAAGGAGGGAATTTTCCGTTTCCCGGGGGTCGAACAGTCTAAGGGGGAGACCCACGACTGAAAGTACGCCAGCAGAGACTTCAACGGGCGAGTTTTTCTCCTCTTGTGTTGCTTGTTGCTTCTCAAAAAGAGGACGGTTTTTGGGAGCGGAGTTAGGAGATGGGTAAGAGGAAAAGAGATGGGAGAGAGAGGAGGATGGTATGGAATGGAATCGGTGTGGATGAGGGAGGTCCCCCTGTGTCTTGCCTAATGGTAAGATTGCTCATTCCACTGGCTGTCAGCGGCAAGGCCACCACATTGTCCTCTCCACTCTCAAGCCGCTTCAAAACGAGCTCTCACTCTGTCCATACCTCCCTATCTCTTTCTCTCTTTCCCTCCCACGTACCCTCTTTCCTTAGCCTCCCTCCGCTATCCTGAGGGAAGGCAAAACCAGCGAGAAGGAAAATACCTGGGTGCCATTAGGGTAATGACGCCGTTTGTCTTTCACCCGTGAGATCAGGCGTTAGAGACCCTCTAAAGAGCGTGAGAGAAAATAAAGGGTGGTAAATGAAGGAGGAGGTCGAAAAAGATGACGAAGGAAATGACTTGTAATTATTCGAGAAATAAGCTATCTAAGCGCATCAGATTATTTGTAAAAATTTGCCGTCATCATTCTTTAGTAAATGGGTTCTACAAATGTGAGATAATGAAGTAATGTCGTTGAAAACATTAAAAATAGGTTCCATGAAATTCAAAAACATTAAATTTCCGCAAGTAATAAGAATTCAAATCTACCCATGATGCTATGATATGATTACTGTGCCACTGATCCAAATCGATTAACATAGTGTTTATCAAGACAATAGAAATCTAAATAATATATAAGACAGAAAAAATGAAGCTGGATTTTTGGAAAGAGGAAAAATATCTTAACTAATAAAGAGAGTCATGTAGTGAGGCATAGGGTTTAATAAGCATACAACGTTACTATATACTTTTCAAACTTCTATGTATGTACAAAAATTTATTTCTATTAAACTTATAATTTTTGTCCAAAATATTCAAAACCATACCCATAAAGTGCCAAGAGGAATTTTCTTCATAAGACGTCAATTCCAATGTTTATTTAAAAATAATAAAACTTCGATATAAATTCGTGAAAATAATTAAGAAACCACTAATATCTAACGTTTCTCATCCAATTTCAATTTAAATAAATACTGTTTATTCTACCATTATACTGCAAGCAGCGCGGGTCGCGGTGGTCTAGTTTTAGCTGGCCTAGTCTTTTTTTTTTACTGCAAGCAGCACAAGTGAAGGCTGTCCCTTTTTCAAAATTTATTGCACCTTTCTTCACTTGAAGAGATTAAATTAATTTGAAAGATTAATGGATGATTTAAAAAGATATAGTACGTATCGGATTCAATCAAAACCCAATTTTACACTCTCAAATTTGATGAGCAGACCATCTGAATTTAGTTTAGAATGGAATTCATTCATTCGGAATAGAATGCTGATTTTGTAATCTTGTTCTAGTCTCATTGTGCAAGCCACTTGATTTGTGATACTCTAATGAGGAATGATCTAATTGCTGCGAGGAAACACCGACTGAAGGAACCGGTACTGCAAACGGAAATATATCAGGTTAGTACGGTAGGGCAGGCGAAAGAGACGGGCATTGCACTCTCGGGGACCTCCCATACAAAAGGTATGTCCCAGTCTTCCTCTCGTGCCCCTCTAACCCGCCATCTCTTCATCACCCTAGGCTGATCTCTGTCCACGATTAGGAAGTAAACACAGAACGGCTCTTTGGGAGCTGGGGAAGCTTGGGCAGGGCTAGTAAAATGGTCTGTAAGAGGACTCGCGGTTGGACGGGTGGGTAGGACGATGAATATAAAAGGACTGAACGTAGGAGTGTACAGGTCTCAAAATAGTTAGGAGACAATGGGCCGTGAAATTTGCAAGTTAAGAGAGGATAAGGCCTGCGTTTTTATTGAGTTAATTGTACATAAAGTATACTTGAGTATCCTTCAGTTTCATTCTGCCTTACTTCAGCTGATTCTTACAGAATTTCTTGGTGGCATTAGAAATTGGAGAATGCTACCGATTACCCATGAGGGAATTCAGAATATCTCATATCGCGTCGGTCATATATATTTGTTGATTCTTGTTTGTTCCATTTGCCTTAAGCATATCCAAAGAGAACGAACAATCGTCACCATTTTTGAACAGTTACACAAAGCGGAATACAATACCTAAGAGTTTCCCTTTGTCATAGCCACTTGAGTAGTTTTAGCTACATTTGCAAAATTTGGTTTGATTGTCAGTGATCCAGTGAAATGAGCCGCCACCTCAAAGATTATTTCACCCACAAATAATTTATACTTCATTTCACTCTTGTACTTGAGATGTTTTCATGCAGGCGGAAGTTGGCTCTTTCCTTTAACCTTCTTAAATTCTCACTCACGCTGCCGGAAGTTTAAAAAAGAAAATTCCCTTAATAAATCGGTCCCACTATTTGTCGGCAGAAGAAAATAAAAGGGAAAAATGGGGACCGAAGGCACTGAACTTGTGTGTGGGGAGGGGGTTAATATATCCGGTGGAATATAAGGAGAGTGGAATCGGTCGAAAATTAAAGGAAAGAACAGAAAGGCGGGCGGATCTAAAGGGAAAAAGGACGGGAAGAACCCGCCATCTCCCTCCTTGTGGGGAGATGGGAAGAGCGGATGAAGTTACCCAGGTCCTGGATGGCGGGAAATTAAAAAAAAATAAAGAATAAAAAAACTGGGAGAAAAGAATCGGCGAGGTGACTGGGAGAGTGCCTTTTTCGGAAAACGCAGCCCGGTTGCACCGTCAGAAGTTCACACGAAATCCGGGTAGACCTTTTCCGTTTTTCTAGAGATTCCGAGGCCCCTGAAGGTGTTCCAACACCCCTGCCTCAACTACCAAAGCGCGCTAAAGACAGAGAAATAGGCGAGGGAGGGTGTGTGCACTTGTGTGCGTGTGTGTGTGTGAGGGTGGCTGAGTGGTGGAGATGCCTGCGGAACTAGAGGGCTGGTGTCGAAGGTAGGGGTGGTTTGAAGCAGCGGCGAAGTTAAAGAGGAATGGAGGTCCCACGGGAGGGGAAAAAAACAAACTGTGGTCTTGGAAACTACCTCATTTCTTCCCCTCCCACGCCCCTCTCACCCCCTCCCGCCAGCCCTGGCCTTTCATCTCTCCGGGAAGAGACCACCCTCCGCCTCCCTTTCCCTTTCTCTCTTTCCCTCCTTCCTTATATCCTCACCCTCACCTCTTTCCCTCTCTCTCTCCTTCCCTCTATATTTTCCCTCCTTCACTCACTCTCGCCCCTCATTAATATTTTGCCGATGAGGTTCCCGCGAAAACGATGCGGTGGGCCTCCCATTACCCCTCCCCTCCCGCACTCATTCCTCTTTGACCGCCCCGAAGTTAGGAGGGATCTTCTCTGCACCCCACTCTCGCATCCCCTTCGCCCACCCCCAACTGCCTCCCCCTAAAAAAAAACCCCTTCCTCCCGACATATCCTCTCTCTCTTTCTCTACGTATGTTACCTCCAACTTTTTTCCACCCGACTTCCCTCCCGCTGTCTCTTCACTGCCACTACCTCGCAGAGCAGTTGTCGACCCTACCCAGCATTTTGGGGCCAGAAAAACCATACAGTACATACTCGTCGAACAGAGAGTGCCGGTGATGTGCCGCGGCCAGACGCCATTAAAGTGTGCCCGTTTATATCTAAATCAACATATTGTCATGGCGTACAACAGAGAGAGTTATGCTGCCAACCATTTAAATAAATTTTCGAGGTGATTGTGAAATTTGAAAGGTAATTAGATAATGCTTTAATGAGGAAAGGTTTAACTCGCTGGGTTTGTTAAATGCTTCTGTCGTTAAATTAATAGCGCGTGGGGGGAACGAATGATTTGTGGCGCCTCTAATGTTTAAAGACGATAACCTATTAGAAAGATAAAAAAATAACAACATGCAGAAATTAAGAAAATTAATTGAATTGATTTCTGTTTGAATATATCCTGTTCTTGAATATTCTTGCATGTACGAGTCGTATGTGTTTTCTTTCGTGTGTAAAACTTTTGTCCGAGTGCTTGCTGGAACTGATATCTGTGTAGAAATACAATGATTGTGATTGTGCATGCATGTCTGGTGTCCTAACACCCCAATCCATTGAATAAATTTCTGTGTGACAAAGCAAAAATCCTAATTTATTAAATAAGAGAAGGTTCTCAGCATTCGATGGAACGAATACTTTTCCTCCTTGGTTAGAACCGTGACTAATAAAGGAATATGTAAATGAGGAATGGATATGATTCATTAATATGAGATGAGGATGGTTGACCATGCTTACTTCTGTTATTGGCAAATAGTGCATTATAATGGCGATGACGCTTTCATTGCACTCTCAATATTTCTGGCGGAAGGAATAAAAATGTTTCCCTAAGACCGAACCCAAAAAAAAATTTTATATTCACATGGATACGGATGTAAAAAGTGTGTTCAAGTGACTTACCACATGTAGATATCATTGATTAAGAACCTAATCGCAGAAGACTTTTAAAAATTAAATATGATTTTCAAGCACGGAAAAGACTGTAGAATAACAGAACTTAATTAAGTAAGCTTCGAGGATAGCATCATCACATATATGTATTGCATTTTTAAAGGTTAATTATACTAGTAAGCGGTAATTGAAGATTGAATGGAAAGTCTTCATAGAAGGTAATACCGCTGAGGTCTTTCAGGATCACAAATTATTTGAAAGGATTTCCATTTTTACCTATATCTCTGCGTCCAGTGTGGGCAAATGCGAGTTTAATATGTGAAACAATTTTTTTTGGAAATTATTAAGCAGAGATGGAAACATTGGTTTTATGACAACGAGGTGAAATATTTAAACTATAAGACACAGCGACGTCAAACACAACGTTGGATTGTATTTGTACAGAAATTGAGCTACTATTTATTACTGATGTGGCATTAGAGAAACGGAA
Source organism: Hetaerina titia (assembly GCA_037158775.1). Classification (NCBI taxonomy): domain Eukaryota; kingdom Metazoa; phylum Arthropoda; class Insecta; order Odonata; family Calopterygidae; genus Hetaerina; species Hetaerina titia. The sequence goes on from CM073773.1 coordinate 56,713,388, forward strand.
TAACTCAGAAAGATAGTAAACATTAAAATCATTACTTAAAGCATAGTAAACAGACAGAATGGACTTCAACGGGATAAGGTAAGTTTTATCGGTTTGATGACCAATATTTGTGTAGTGACGTGAAAGTTTAGTCATGATGATTGTTATTTATTTTTGGTTATACACATATATACATACTCGTATATACACATAAAAATTTCCAAGGTCATATACATATGACCTAGGAAATTCACATAAAAGCAAGATATCATATACGTAGCAACTTAACTGGCTTTCCACTGAGCCCATTAAAAATCCCATAAACACAGTTATCAACCCGAAGGTCGGTTAGATAAGTGTTGGTGGAGTCCACCCAATACTAAGCGATTTTAAAGTACTAAGTTTTGATTCGATCTTGGTGACGTTTTGAGAGGCCATTCATTCATTTCTGCCAATTTTGGAGCGGTTTAGCATCAAGAAATTTCTTGAATTCCTGAATTAAACACGAAATGACAGCAATTCACGTATCGAACCATTTAATGGGTTAGACTATAATCGAAGGAGAGTCCTTTCGTCCAGTCAGTCGACATGATTGTCCAGTTAGACCAATAGGATATTCTCAGGAGGCAAGCGAGAGACGAGAACGTGGGAGGTGCGTCGCAGGAGACGGGGAATGGGGCGAGGGGCGTGCTGAGGATGTCCAGGGTTGTGGTGGCGAGTATCCCCGACTCATGAGGAGAGGGGTTGGGGCGTGAGGGAGCGGGGGGAAGGTGGCGATGGCAAGAGAGAGGCGGCGGAGGAGGGCGTGGGGTGGTCCCGAAAGCCGTGAAAGTCAGTGGGTTCACCTTTGTAAAGAGGCGTGTCGACTGGACTCCATAAGTTCCTCCTCTTTATATCCTCCTTTAGAGGCTCACTCATAAGGGAAAAGCACACACACACACAAACCAAGGCGGCGGGGGGTGCAAGGAGGAGGGGTGAGGTGGCGGGGGCATTTATGAAGAGGCAAAAAGAGTTCTGTTAAAAGGAGCCCAGGGGCTTGGGGGGGGGGTTGGAAAGAGCAGGAGAAGCAAGGAGGGTAGGTGTTCCTTGGAAGTTCCTTCCGCGGGGGAATGGGGAGGGCGGGAGGCGGGGTGTGGGAAAAAGAACCGAGTTTGGATGCGACGCCCCTTCTCACTCGTGTTCCTTCTTTCTCTCTCTCTGGAGGAGCCCGCTCCTTCACGAAGCCCGCTCCTCCTTTCACGAAGATTAAAAGGACTAAACAAATTCACTCTCTTCCTCTAACACGAAGGAAATGAACAAAAGTTGACCGCTCTCTTTCCTCCCATCCCACGTCTCTTTTCCTCTGTTAGCGGCCGCCGCTGTATGCACCTCCGCCCCCCCACTCCGCTGCCGCAAGGTGCAACGGCACGAACCCCTCGCACTCCTTCCCTCACCCCACCTAGGTTTCTTTGCCTTTTAGACCCCGGTATCCCTCAACTCTCTCTCTCTCTCTCTCGATTCTTGCGGGTTCTGCTTCACTTTGTCCAGGGTAAGGAACACCTCTCTTCATTTGGTTGCATACATTTCTTTTCATGCCGAGCAATTCGATCTTGAGCAAAGTACTATTTATTTTCAGCTAATTCCTTCGATATTCTGAAATTTTCTTTCAGACCTGGTGTTTGTTGGCTTTGATACTACGGAGCTCATGTTCCATCCCCCCGCGGGGAATTGGCCTATTCTACCGTTTAAGGTGGAATTTGGATGGACAAAGACCGAGTAACGATATTTTTCTTTACCTCTCCTAACACAACCTGACACTCGATACTACATTCAACTGTTCTTCAATTCCAAATACATTCTGCCTCCTTTTATTCCGCCCAACATAACTATCCTCGTCAACCTCTACCTCGTTTGCCTAACGATCTCTCCTCTAACACAGTCTTCAGCATTCCATCGGCAATCAAAATTTTCTGCATCCAATTTTCCTGCATTTTTTTGTATCTCTCCCAAAAACCCTGTCTCCTCCCCAACCCTACCCCTAAAGTCAAATAATAAAGAGCATCTAGTGCTCCTTTATTTATTTGACTTTCAATTCGTTTTATCTTTTACATCCCACTCCACAATCAAAAGATTCCAATGAATGTCAACTATCCTGTTTCAGTAACCAAGTGCACGCATCATACAAAACCACGATCCACCTTAACGTTTTCACCAACCTTTTCCTAACCTTCTTACTCGGCCAAAATTAGGTTAATATGGAAATTTATTTTTGGCCTCGAGTAATTTGTTAAATTAAGTTGCCCATCCAAATGAACGTCATATACACATTGTCAGTAATGCAGATGTGAGCATTATTCGGCAGAAATTTCAACAGGAAATACTCTGCCTATGAATACTCTTTGAAAGTGACTGGCATTCCCATATGGCGCATTGGTGTTAGCTAATGGATGCTTCTTTCAAATGCATCTGCCGTACTAATCCCCAAGTCAAACACATAAGAGCCTCGGAAAAATTTTTGCAAAAACGCCCAGTTTAGTAGAAATTATAAAACTTATGTGTTTCTTTAAGAAATAAATTCCAATAAAAAACAGGAGTGGGAGCACAAAACTTCTGTTAGTAAATTCAAGAAACTGCGGGAGATGCCGCAACAGTAACTTTTAACGGAGTCATCCGCTAAGTGTGCATTACAATGCAAGAATTTCGGGATGTAAAAATCATTCGCCTCGACCGGTCCTGTCTAACTTCTAGAAAAAATCTAGTAAGTGGCTGCCTATTGTCATAAGTGTATGCCTAATATAAAAATGGAAGAACTAGGATGGGAGCTACTAATAGTTTCAATTCATTTCCAGACATTAACCTTTACAAGTATATCTACACAATACCCCGCAATCCCATTCTTCACGCCATTCAAAAATGGTGTGGAGAATGGGGGCTTGAATTAAATACGAAAAAATGTGCACCGTCATGAATTACTTAAACAATATAAAACACAACCAAATTATACCAACTTACACACTCGGAGGTGTTCGGATGAACGTCGCGGATGGATTAAAATACTTGGGGGTCACCATTGCATCGGATCTTTCCTGGGGGAAATTATATCCGCACTATTTGTAGAGGGTCGTTTAAAAAAGCTGGCATTCGTCAAACGTATATTCGGAATGTGTAGGGACGAAAAGTGGAGGAAACGTGCTATTTTTCTTTAATAAGGCCTGACATTTAGTATGCAGTGAACGTTTGGGATTCACTTAAAAAAAATAATTAGAGTTTTGAATCGGGTACAGAGAAAGGCAGCTAGGTTCATGAAAAACACGTACCAAAGGACACAAATCGTCACACATTTTATACAGAATTTGTGGTTGGAACATTTAGATATGCGAAGAGGCTAGATTAAACTTATAACAAAGATAAAAAAAGCGTGGGCTTTTGCATTTGACATTTGGTTTGGCATTGGATATATAATAAGGCCCCAAAATTACATTCTTATGGTCGAAAAGTGTCAAAAATTAGAGAATTAGACTGTCTAACTGATATATTCAAGTATTTGTTCTTCCCGCGCAGTATTCGTGACACCACTGAAATGGGAGACTACTAAGAAACTAATAGGTACGCGCTATCGAAAATATGGTACAACAGATTAAATTCCCAGAAACACTCCCTTAGTCCTAACGCCCCTTGTCGCATGCCCTTGTGCAAGGTGGGGTGTAGAGTAATGTATATAAAATCCATGTGTATATAAATTATTTATGAATTGTCCGTCTGGAATGTGTAGAAAACAAACCGGTAATAAGTGTCCTTAGGATTTCTCCCAACAAATCTCTATCCTCGCCCATAACACCTAGTACCTTCTCATTTGTTTCCCATTCGGCCCATTTCACCTTCTCCATTCTTCTCCGTTCCCACGAGCCTCCAATCTACGTTTATCCTCATGCTTCGGTAACACGTCACCGCGCCGTACATAACATCCCTCTTCCTGTGAAAGCCTCTTTGGCTAGCGCAATTCTAATATTCATACATTGCTTAGCGCAATGCACCATATATTCATTCACATGGAAATATATATAAGGAAAAGGGATAGGAACACATATGAAGGACCAACACAGGAGAGTTGGGGAAGGCGGAATCGAGCAGATCACGAGCGAAAAATATGTATACACAGAAAACGAGTATATGTATTTTTTTATAATAATATATTATATATACTTATTCACATGCAAATATATATTGGGAAAAGGAAAATTATATATATATATATATATATATATTTATATATACAAGATTTGGACGGCACAATAGAACACAGAATAAAATAGATAACACATAAAAGAACACTCACGTTGTAGATTGTTTGAGCTTTCGGGCTACTCCGAGGCCTTCTTCAGTCTCTATATTCTTTATTTATATATATATATATATACCTGTGTTCGCCTTTTATGTGTTTTCCTATCCCCTTTCCTTATACCTATTTCTATGTTTGAATGGATATTTGTGCGCCGTATGGCGGAATTTTCAAGTTTGAATATGTGTTTGGCCAATGCGGCTCGTCTCTTCTTCTGGCTATGCGTGCCATGAAACGCACCGTTCCTATCCTTTATAAGATCGCATGAATGCTTTTCTACTATCGTTTCCCCTTCTTGTGTCCCGTCTATTTCTCCTTTGGTGGGTGAAACAGCTCCATAACGCCATCTCTCGGGCAATATGTATCGGAGCACTTTGGCGCTTTATAAGATCGCAGATCTCAAGGTAAATCAGGTGTCCTTATTAGCTTAGGTGGTAGAGCATCCGCCGGGCAAGTGGAAGGCCCGTGATTCAAATCCCGGATAAGGAAATATTTTTACTTTCGTGATCTGCTCAAAAACCGCCTTCCCCACATGTCCTGTGTTCGCCTTTTATGTGTTTTCCTATCCCCTTCCCTTATACCTATTTCGTTTGATTTTATGTTTGAATGTATATATATATATACATATGTATATATATATATGTATATATATATATAGATGTATATATATACATATATATATATATATATATATATATATATATATATATATATATATATATATATATATATATATATATATATATCATATATATATATATATATATATATATATATATATATATATACATGTATATATATGTATATATATATATATATATATATATATATAAATTCAATGATAGTCATAACAAACACAGAAACCAAAACACACAAAAGAGGGAAAACTCACTGGTTCTCGAATTTTCGGTGGTTCGGTGAACAGAACTGTTCTGTTCCTGATTCCTCTTGAGAAAGGTGGTTGGACCACCGAAAATTCGAGAACCAGTGAGTTTTCCCTCTTTTGTGTGTTTTGGTTTCTGTATTTGTTATGACTATCAGTGAATTTACATTACACGTTTGTGGGTTTTCCAAAAAAGTGTGTATATATATATATATATATATATATATATATATATATATATATATATATATATATATATATATATATACTCTTGAAGATGACGCACTCCGGCGACGCACAAACACACAAACACTAGGTTAATAAATATTAAACATACAGAAACATAAAAGAAGGACACTTACAGTAGATATTTACGTTTCGACGGCACGGCCGTCATCATCAGAATGACGTCACGTAGATTAGTAAATATCTACTGTAAGTGTCCTTCTTTTATGTTTCTGTGTGTCTAATATTTATTATCTCAGTCATTGTTTATATATATATATATATATATATATATACACACACACATTGTATGTATGTATGTATGCGTGTATATTTACTCACTTTCATAAGCAAATGCACGTTTACACACATACATGACCATGTATATCATGACATGATGGATTTGAATGGGAAACTTTCGCTTGCTTTGATTGTGACTGTTCCTCTTGCGAGAAAGGAACTAGTATTTGAACCTTTGGCATTATCTATCTTATTTTATTAATAAATTCGGGTATAAAGATTCGTTAATATTTATTTATTTTTTCAATTTTGAAACACTATGAAAAGCAGATAACTTACAGGAAGGTTGTGAGGTATTTAATATTCTAAGCGAAATATGAGGCTCTAAGAGCGCACTATTATTTGTAATACATGTTGTACATACAATGTACATAATAAAACTTTCATCATCTTTGAATATCTGCCTTATTCCATTTCCAGACCGGCAAATATTCTTTCACGGGGTAAATGGTGCCCGAAGTTTGAAGCCTGGTTACTTCGACACAAATATGTGAAAGACATTGAGAAGTGCGCAACGATTCGTAATGCATGGAAGTATGAAAACGGTTAGCATAGCCGTGCTATTCTGTTTAGTGGGAAACCATCTGTTATGACACTGCATTCCTAGACCCCTTTATTCCCGGAAAAAAGGTAGACGGAACCATTGCGTTCCTTTCGGGCCTGCGTTCCGGTACAACCAGAAAATTCCGTTCCACCCTCACAATCCTAATTCTGTCCCACCATGTAGCAGTGCAAGGCTGTTGGAACCCCCGCCATTGATTAAGTGATTACCGAGTAAGTGGACAGCCGAGGCACTTTCCTCTCTTCCTCTTTTCCTGGGAGACTGACGCTCTCTCGCACACAACTGCCGAGCGGGGGAGCTTGAGACAGCCTGACAACAATTCCAACAGAGGGCTCTGCTAATGGCAGCACTCTGGAATGCAACCCGCTTCCCTACCAACAATCCTTGAGACTCCCCACGACCCCCTCAGCACTTCTCCCCTTCTATTACCCCAAAAACTCATCCCCCCGACCCATGCAACCTCTCCTCCCCACCCGACTCTAGTCTCAGACTCGCCGAAACAGCCATAGTTCATTCATACCTGGAAGGATTCGCTCTCCTCCATGCCCATCGCCACACCACCCCTATCCTACCCCTCCTCCACCTTCCCCTTGGCACCCTGCCCCTCCCCAAGAGCCCTCCCACTCCTCCTTCTTTCACGCACTCTTCACATACTCCATATTGTGGCAGTATATCTCGAGACTCCAAAAGGTACCGCCCTTTAAGAGAGAGGGACCCTCCACAGTTTTTCCATCCACTCAGCCTGACCACCACCCCGCTGGGAGAAAAACCCCTTCTCCCTACACCGTCTCCCTCCCACGGCCTTAACTTCGTCTCCTTCCTTCTTACTCCGCCACTCTCACTCCCACCCGTGGGGTCTCCTCACAGCCCTCGTCCGACGCACAGCTCACTCCTACGGGCCGCCGTTAAAAAAAATGAGACCTCTTTACCCCGGCCTACCTTTACCTCTCAAGGATTCCTCTCCCTCGCCCGCCTCTCCTCCTCTCCCCTCTCCGCTTCCCTCATTTCTCTTTCTGTCTCTCTTCCTCTCCCAATGCCAGCCTTTCTTTTCCTCACTCTTTTTCTCGCTCCCACGCCTTCGTCTCCTTGTCTCACCGTCCGTTTCCGTCGCGTATGACACCTCTCCTCCCTTATGAGGAAGTCTATCTCCGTTAGACTGGTTTATTTTTATGAAATCAGGATTATGATCACAATACATGTTCCTTATTACGGTGCATTGCCATTGTAGTAGTATTTACGTATTATGACAGTGGAAACTGAATGGAGGACCGGAGTGAGGTGACAGGGTCGAGAACATTTAAGCGGTTGTGGTCCTTATATTACGTGATAATATAATATTGAAAAATCGAGAGGTCAATCGAATGAAAATGTGCATAATATTTCTCATGTGCCACTATGGCTAATATTTTTCTTCTTTTTTCATTCCAGGAACTAATATTCATATTAATAATCCCTTTCCTCTGGGAAAAAATCTGTCGTTTTTTGCAACAAAACGTAATGACATATCTGTGACCGTTGGTGTTTACCAAATTGACCAAGATATATTTTTTGATCAGCAATAACTTCATAATAACTACTTCATAAGTAATTCATGATTCAAATGCCAAATAATCTACTGGCACAGGATAAGGTGAAGTGAACTCGTACAAAATTTCACATTCGCACTGCATTGCTTGTCATTATTCCCCAGTTGTACGTTAATACTAAGTTCTCCAAAAAAAAAACAAATGCAATAAGAAATTGATGGACGAAGCAAAAAAATCATTGAATCCTAAACTTGAAACACCATTGACTTGTGACCATAAAACTTGTATTCCGTCTGGCTCAAAACGTAATTAATGATGTTTTCATTAAACGTTTCGGCATTTCGTAAAGGGCTGGGTTTGAAATTTGCTGTGTAAGTGAGAGTGGTCTTATAGCCGTTCGAAAAAAAATTTCAATCGGAAAAGTGGCCCAAGATTAAACCCAGAAAAGATTGTCATGCCTTAAAAGCAATGCAATCAGTGGCAGGATGTTATTTTATTACTTTAAATTACAAGTAAACCGAGCTAAAGCTGCAAGAATTGGACTGACAAACGACTGAAAGTCCAAATATCATACATTTTGTCTCTCTTTTTAATGTGATCGGCGGGTAGTTTCAATAATTTTTATAAAGGTTTTATATTTTTATCATCGCCCTGGAGATTGACAATACCCAGAGTTAAAGGATGAATAAGAGGTTTAAGAGCATTCAGTTTAGTTTTAGGCCGCACTTAGATGTTCAGTAGTGCGTAGTACGAGGGTAATTCCAGAAATACCCAACCAAGAAAGAAAACCCAACAAAGAAAACAAAAACTTTGGAAAAAAATGTATTTATTTTTCAACATACTCTCCTTTCAGCTCTATTAACTTTTCCCAGTGATACTCAATAAGTTCAACACCCTTTTTATAATAAGAACTGTCTTACTTCTCAAAATAGCCAATAACTGCCGACATCATTTCTTCATGGTTGGAAAAGTTTTGACCACCGAGCAATTTTTTCAAGTTGGCGAACAGAAAATAATCCGAGGGGGCTAAATCAGACGAATGGGGTACATGAGGTGGCAATTCAAACTTTAATTCATGAATTTTGGCCATTGCAATAACGGATTTGTGAGCTGGTGCATTGTCTTGATGAAACAACACTTTCTTCTCAACCAAAGGCGGCCGCTATTGCTTGATGTCCTCGCTCAAACGTTGCAATAAGCTCGCATAATATTCGCCGTTGATACTTTTCCTTTTTCAAGACAGTCAATGAAAATTGTCCCACGCGCATCCCAAACACCGTACCTCGTACCTGGGCCCATCGAAAATGCACATCAAATCGGTAGAATACTATTTAGTAGTAATTATACCTAACCACCTTTCAAGTTTCCACCACCTTTATTATACTTTAGTAATTATACCTAACCACCTTTCGCCAGGCATTGCTACTAATGTATCTGTCAGAAATACTAATATGATACACATGCCTATAACAGGTGAAATACGCTTTTAATTTTTAGTAATTCTGTAGCAGACGTAGAAGCTCTTAGTGTCCAACAAAACGGATATTTTTATTGCGGATGGAATAATAAATCACAAGAATATGTAACTTGTAAACTCATAATATTATATATATATATATATATATATATATATATATATATATATATATATATATGCGGGTCGCGGTGGTCTAGCGGGTAGAGCGTTGGACTGCTGACCGGAGGGTCCCGGGTTCGATTCCCGGGCAAGGCACTTTGGGCACCTGCAGCTCCACCCAAGCTAGTTGATTTTTCGGGTACCAGATCTTCCTGGGAAACCATAACCGGCACAGGGAAAGGAACTGGCCCCCCTACCCTGATGTGTGAATTTTCACACGCCGTCGGGCTTGGTACATGGGTGAGCTCTACCATCACCTACTAAACCGACCTTCGGGTTGATTACTGTGTTTATGGTTTATATATATATATATATTTATATATATATATATATATATATATATATATATCCCTCCCATGGACTACAACCTTGTCGTGGTGGAAGGGCTTGTGTGTTCCGATGACCCCTAGAGCTGTGCTGGCGGGAGTAATAATAATTACTCCTGGAAGGGTCACCCATGCCAGATAGGTTGAAGGTTAGGAGCCAGACGAAAGGTAGTCCACGCAGCGTCTGTTCCTCAGTGAGGCGGCTGCAATGGCGTCTGACCCCAGTGGGGCGGCCATTAAGTGATGGTGTCACGTTAAAAACACTATTGAGGAAGGCAACGGGAAACCACCTCAATTATGATTCCCAAGAATATTATGATGGGCACTATAGATAATATGAGTCCTGGCAACTACGGGACTCGGCCCAAGAGGCCGTGTGTCGTGCCCGGCAGCGGGAGAGGCAAGGCTTCCGCGGTCGTCATCCCACGAAACCCAAGCCGCTAAAGACACTATAGGAACCGTTAACGGGAAAAGGATAAGGAAACCATGGGTAACGGATGAGATGATTGCAAAGATGGACGAGAGAAGAAGATGGAAAAATGTAAACACAGAGTTAGGCAAAATGAAGTACAAAGAGTTAAACAATAAATTGAGAAGGGCCACAAATAAAGCAAAAGAAGAATGGTGGAAAACGCAATGCGCGGATATGGAAAGTCTACAGAAGAAGGGTGAAATTGGTGCTCTATACAGCAAGGTTAAGTTATTATCGGGAAGTAAGAAGGCAAGATCTGTGCTAACAGTTAAAGATGAATGGGGTAAGATAATAGTTGAACCAGGAAAAATCCAAGAGAGATGGAAGGAATATATAGAAACACTGTATGGTAAAGAACTTAGGCCGACAAGGTTAGACATAGAAAAGGAACATGACGTAGAAGAAGATACCTTAGGTCCAGGCATACTCGACGATGAAATAGAAAGGGCATTAAAGGAGATGAAAGCAAATAAGGCCGTGGGGGTAGACAACATTCCTGTGTTACTGTTGAAATGTATAGGAAAATGTGGGAAGTTGAAAGCAAACAAGGCTGTGGGGGTGGACAATATTCCTGTAGAAATGTTGAAATGGTTAGGGAAAGGTGGGAAGAAGGCCATATATGGACTGATTCGTAGTATCTATGAGGAAGGAATCTGGCCGGAAGATTTTGTGAGATCGGTGTTAGTTCCTATTCCAAAAAAGGCAAAGGCTTCGTCATGTGAGGATTACAGAACAATAAGTTTGATATCCCACGCAGCTAAAGTTATTCTCAGGATCATCAACAAAAGGATAGAGAGTAAGGTAAATGATTACTTAGGGGATGATCAGTTTGGGTTCAGGAAAGGAAGAGGTACGCGTGATGCCATTGCAGTAATGAGATCACTAGTCGAGAGAAATATAGAATACAATCAGGACGTTTTTGCCTGTTTTGTAGATTTCGAAAAAGCGTTTGATAGAGTGAATTGGGAAAAATTAATGCGTGTATTGCAGAAAATAGGAATGGATTGGAGGGACAGGAGACTGATCCGCAACCTGTACATGTCTCAGACTGCTCAGGTGCGAGTGGGGAACGGAGAGTCCGGATGGGCAATGTTAGGAAGAGGTGTAAGACAGGGTTGCCCATTGTCACCGGTACTGTTCAACGTATATGTAGAGGAAATGATTAAAGAGGCATGGGAAGAACTGGAGGTAGGAATGAAAGTCGGAGGGGAATTCGTAAAATCGGTTAGGTTTGCTGATGACCAAGCATTAGTTGCTCAGTCAGCCAAGGGGTTGCAAGCATTGTTGAGTGAATTGGAGGTTCAGTGCGATAAATATGGGATGAGAATCAATATTAATAAAACAAAGGTTATGCGATTTTCTAGAAAGAAAAAGGCTAAGCTAAATATTAAAATAGGCGGGGAAAGAATAGAGCAGGTAGAGCAGTTTACATATCTCGGAAGTGTTTTGGACCAACACGGTCAAAGTGGTAGGGACGTAAGGAGAAGAATTGCGCTAGGCAAGGAGGCTTTCTCAAAGAGGAGGGAGTTGATGACGGGGACGTTGAGTAGGGATGTTAAGACAAGACTCGTAAAAACTCTGATATGGAGCGTAGCTATGTACGGCGCGGAAACGTGGTCGCTGAAGCAGGAGGATAGACGTAGATTGGAGGCTTTTGAAATGTGGGTGTGGAGAAGAATGGAGAAGGTGAAATGGACCGAAAGGAAAACAAATGCGGAAGTACTAGAAATGGTGGGGGAGGAGAGGGGTTTGTTGAGAGAAATCCTATGGAGGCAGGAAAAATGGATGAAAGGCGTATTGAGCGGTAGTGGAATGTTGAAGAGGGTAATAGAGGGGAGAATGTTGGGCAAGCGAGGTAAGGGTAGGAACAGGATAGGGATGTTGGACGGGATGAAGGGAGGAAAGAAGTACACCGAGATGAAGAGGGACCTGATATAGATTAGTTTGATAGGTGGGGAGTTACAAAGTGTTTATTTGATAGTTGTGTCCATCCAAAAACCTACCTTAACCGGTAGATTACCTAATAAATAAATAGTCTGACCTGAATGAGGCCTCGGAGTAGGCCGAAAGCTTAAATCATCTACAGTGTGAGTGTCCTTTTACGTGTTATCTGTTTTATTCTGTGTTCTATTGTGCTGTCCAAAAGTTATATATATATATATATATATATATATATATATATATATATATATATATATCCTAATTCCTCTTGAGAAAGGTGGTTGGACCACCGAAAATTCGAGAACCAGTGAGTCCCTCTTTTGTGTGTTTTGGTTTCTGTGTATGTTATGACTATTAGTGAATTTAAATTATTATATATATATATATATATACATATATGATAATAAAATAATATAATAATAAAATAAACTATTTTATTTACATGATCTCTCCTACCGTAATACGATGGGGCTAATAAAACATTTTCAACGTCATTAATATGTCCAAAGTTGATATGTTTGGGCACCATATATGATACATATATGGTACCTTAACACCCCCCGCCACACGCCCTTGCGGCGGCTTGCTGGGTATTAAGTAGATGTAGAGAATAATATTGAATTGGAATGATAATTCACTGGGGTAGCGTCCGAAGCAGCTGTTCGGAAAACCTAGCACTTGTCATAAGAAAATCAGTAGATCGACCAATTAGAGGTTAATAAATTGATAAGTGTGCATCCATCTTGAGGTAAACATATTTCCTCCAATAGGCTATGTTTGACTATATAAAATATAGAGACTCTAGCAGGGACAGATTGAAATACTCTCTCCTATCGCACATTTCACAACCACGACAGAAACAAGGTTAACCACGAGAGAGTAACGATGACCGAAGACCCTAAATACGTACAACCTAACATTTCAATTACGAAAACACTCCATTGAAATGAGTTCACATCACATTACACACCACCTCCTTGGCGGCTGGTAGGGTATATCGTAGATGTAAACGCCACGTGACGACACTCGTCTGAAAGTAATTGAACGAAAAACGTCAGTTTGTATGCACAACTTACACAGCGTGACTTCACGCTGTTATATGGAGAAGGAGTGAAGTTCGTGGGACAAATGATGGTCGTTAAATCTCGGAGGATTCACACAAGAGGGTAGGTAGTCATGACAGGCGGCGCTCGAAGGGAGTTTATATGGCTCCATGGCTCGCTTAATGTCAATCCGTTTCGGGGCTCGTGTTACGAAAACCGTAGTGCGTAGATTGAAAGCATCCGCCGAGGCAAAAGAAAGGATGGAGACTGCAAGCATAGACGTCGCTTTAGCCACGGAGATTTTGAACAATGCAATGCAAAGGAAATTTGAGGTACCGTAAGAAAGCAAGTGGCACTTCCATGCTGTTTTCTATTGATATAGTCACCAATATTTTGAGAAAAAGGGATTCCTTATATCAGTCTCCTTACCAGTCAATGTTTCTAAATATCTAACCGTGTCACAATACATCTGCGATGCGGGGCTAAAATTATTACCTCTGCATCTGTGTTAACCTAAAATGACTTGTATTTTTATAATAGTTCATAGCTTGGGCAATTTTCATCCGTCCATTGGTTCTTAACAAAGGAGATCGAATAATAATGATGCGTTGAATGTTCTTTCGTGAAGATTTTTCACGCCACAAGAACCTTTATGAGTTTACATTCCGAGAGAAAATTTCTTAGTGCTTACCGTTAAGGAATCCAAATGTTGCTCTGGTTGGAGGTCTGGTTGATGATTTTCTGGATGTGCCTTCACCTAGAAAAGTATAACATTTTATTTTCTGAACCGTTAGAATATCTTTAAATATCGCCATCTTATACTATTTAAAGCCGTATTATTCGTGAAGCAAAATGCGGAAACAAAAATTTTCCAGAAGACGAGTACCTCATGAAATACATTGAAATAAGGCGTATTTTCCTGTATCACTAACGAGAATATCAGAATTCCTAATATTTAACTTCGAAGAAACATCATTGATTTACGGATAAATACTGAAATTAGTGATATCTCACAATTTGCAAAGTTCCTTAAGAGTCTACATTTACATATTACCCCGCAAGCCGCCATAAGGGCGTGTGGATTGGGGTGTTAGGACACCAGACATGCATGCACAATCACAATCATTATATTTCTACACAGATATCATTTCCAGCAAGCACTCGGGTAAAGTTATTCACATGAAAGAAAACACATACGACTCGTGCATGCAAGAATATTCAAGAACTGAATATACTCGTATTCAAAGCATGATGGAACACTGTTGTAAAGATGGGTCTATTTAAAATGCGTGCAGGGTATTGACAAAAGATCTACACTGCCAATACTACGAGTAGTTATCCCCTTCGCAGCTGCGATCATATCTATATTGATCTCTAATCTTACGATGAAAAAAAAACGAAATTTTATATCAATCATTTCTACTTTCTTCCACCCTGATTTTACGTACGTGATCTTATCTTCCAAAGTACGTCTTTGGCCTGTAATATGTCTTTATATACATCCTCGGAAAAATAGCCTTTCTCAAATTGACACAGTGAATTTAACCTGTATTTCAAACAAGAGTCAACTATTGGCTCCCATTTTAATTCTTCCAATGGTACAATTTCAGAGAGTAAGAATCATCCGCCTTGACCGGGATTCGAACCCAGATCCCTCAATATCCGGCCGAGTGCTTTAGCCAGTTAAGCTACCGAGACGTCCTATTACACTCTGAAATTTCGGGGGCTTTAAAGGAGCAAGATGTTGTGACGAAATACTGTACATACAATGTCACAGGCATTCGTAGTCGTGCGCGACGCGCCACTGTCAACGAGGTTAGAGGGATCCGGGATCCCTTCGATCCGGGATCGAATCCCGGTCAAGGCGAATGATTTTTACTCTCTGAAATTGTTGCATTGTAATACACACGTAACGGATGACTCCGCTAAAGTTACTGTTGCGGCATCTCCCGCAGTTTCTTGACATTCTTCCAATGGTGTCGTGACACTTCTCCGTTGTTTGCAACAACTTTTCACAAAACCAGCTGCTCTACATTGCACTCGATTCAGTTCCAAAACTGAGCCTACCTTGTGAGGATCCCATACACTAAATGCAATGCACTAAATCCATGAATGTAAGATATGCATGCATGGAGCACCTACAAAATCATCTCTGATGCTACAGACGTGAGTTCCTTCTAGGTGAACAATCAAGGAAAATTATCACGTTTATAAATGATAAAATATTAGATTCCAACGGATCTAAAATGTAAGGCTTTTAACTATTGAGTCTAAAATACTAGGCTTCCGGTAAGACTAAAATATCAAACAAAAATAACCCTTTTTATAAAATAACGTTATATATAAAACAGACAAATAAGACACCGAAGTAAAAGATATTAAGGGTCCGCAGGGTTTTTGAAAATAAAAAGATTTGCACTCAAGGACGACTCCACTAGAAACGCCCAAATTTAGCAATTTAAGTTAAAATTAACAGCAAAAATTAACCTCTCAACTTCAAGTCGTACGCTAATAAATATAATGTCATAATAAAATGTGATTATAAATACATACGCTAATTAAGAAAAGGCTGCCGCTTCTCGATCATTTTCAAAACGTGTAAAAATATATGCATAATATAGAAACTCTCTGCTTCCTTCACTGGGATTCGAAGAATCCCTTGATTTAACTTGCTGTGAGTTTTCAAAGTCTCAAATTTAGACTATTTCAATTGAATCATTGAGTAAAACAGGAATTTAAACATCACTTAAGTGCAGGAAATTTTCTCCGGATCAAGTGATATAATATCTACCCCCAATCCACCCTACTGTGTCCTGAGATCAGCCTAGTCTCAAAGAAGATTAGGCCAAAATATCTCAACCTGCTGTGGGGGGACACCATTTCCGACTTCCTCAAAATCTCGCCAGCTACCACCAACCGAAATCCGTCCACCACGCTTCCCGCTACCACTATCACACTCCCATAGGCTAGCGCATTTTCTGCCTCGAGAAATTGGAGGGTGAGAGGAGATGGGAATAGGGAGCGGAGGAGGAGGTGGTGTGAGAGGAGAAAGAGGGTGAAAAGGGGGAGAGGGAGGCGGTGTGACGGTGTGTGCGTGCGTGTGGGGCTTCCAAAGAGTCGTAAACACACCTCCTGTTTATAACTCTCGCGGGGGGAAAAGGATGGGAGGAATATGAGGTCCGTAGAAAATGGGGTACCGCGCCAACGCAGGTTGGGGGAGGAGGACGAGAGAGAGAGGGTGAGGAGGAAACCAACACGACCCCTACTCCTCCTACCACCCGGTTGTTTCTAAGCGGCTGGAACGAGGTGGGTGGTGGCTGGGAAAGGAGAGAGAGAGAGAGAGAGAGTAGGAAAACAACGTTTTTCAAGGAATGCTTGGAGTGATGAGAAACTCAGTGGAATGTGTCACTCTGGTACTTAGGCCTCCCTCTCTTCTCCGCCCGCCCTCCTTCCCTTTCTCGGATCCCCGCTGGCACGGAGTGGATGAAGAAAAAGAGAAGACGCGCGGCGTGGTTCCCTTGTGCCCTGAAATTAATTAAGCGTTCAGGACGACACTTTTTAAGGAAGAGATAAGGGATTTCTAAAATGTGTTCTTGAGGGTCGAATTTATACTGTCCTTTGCTCGTCGAGTTAAAAAAAATCACACGAATGAAGTACTGGTTTATGCTAAGGAGACTTTAAAGCATGTTGTTGATGAAGGGATCTCCTAGAGATTGAGTGATTTATCAGTCGTAGGCCATTCACTACTATTATACCCGTAATCGGATGAGACCTCCCTGTTTTCCCATGTAATCAGAACTCGCTATTAGCTATTCTATCCTATTTTGATATTCCGAATTACTAGCACGGAATATTTATTAAATGCCATAAAGGAAAGTAGCAAAAAAGTATAGAAAAGACCCACAAAAAACCCAGATTTTATGCAATTTGTTGTCATTGATTATTACCATAGCACATTTTAAAACAATGGATTCACTAAAGAATTTCTTTTCAAGAACTAGCAATGCGAATCACTCAACTTATTCGAAAATGATGGCGCTCCTCGAGAGCGTATTCTAAAATCAAATACGGGAATATCCGTCAATATTTCAGCGCTCTACTCACTAAGCGTCTGGCGTCACGCCTGATATTTAATTAACATCCGTGGAAAAGGTAAATATTATGTTAAGCCACAATTTCACTAAAGATAAACATTTAAAAATATATAACTCGATTAAAAATATGTTGAATGGCCACACAACCATCATTATTTAAACCAAAAATGAAGTTTTATGTCAATTCAATGATGTGCTAAAATTCAAATTATCATTTAAGTATGAAATTCAACATGCCAAAAAAATTACATTTCTTCTCTGCCAATATTCATTATTTCTCAACATGATTTCAAAATAAATTTTTAAAAGGGTTTAAATTATGAATGCGAAGGTTTTAGGCCGTGGTAATTAATTTTCATGAAATGAAGAAGAATATTGGCTAATCTTCCACTGAAACTGTATTTAGCTACGACTCGTTTCAACACATTGGCGTAATCCCAAGGTACCTACGGGTATATTTAGGTTTCAATTACGTTAACTTCGAAGAAGAAAAGTCAAAGATAATTTTTTCGCAAATATGTTGAAAAATTCTTCAAATTTTGATGATTTCATTCACTTTTACCAGTTAGACTCAAAGTTTTGGAAATTTCGTAAATGTTCCATGTTATGGACTGCCTGAAGTATTAAATTCTCATAATAAAGTCATATTAATTGTTTCCTGATTCTTCCCTGGTATTTATTATATGGCTATTATTGTCATAAATATATTTTCATTACATATTTATCATGTTACCTTTACTATAATAAAAACTAGCCACTATTATTAGAGCATGATTACAATGCATTTTTCTCTGAAGTGGAAAATTAAGACCGTTTCCACATTAATGTCAAAAACCACTTTCTTTTACCGCTGCACAATGTTTTCGTCCATTCCATCGAAAATGACAGGATCATGAAAACACGGAACATACTTCCGTCATGCAATTGATAGTTAATAGGCAATATTGATGAACGGACTACTGCTAATATAAGTACACAATTTCATGTCAGATATTGGTAGTATGTTGGATAAAGGATTTTTTTTAACTTTATTATATCGAAAAAGGGTCGCGGTGGTCAAGTGGGTAGAGCGTTGGATTACTGACCGGAGGGTCCCGGGTTTGATTCCTGGGCAAGGCTCTGGGCACCTGCAGCTCCACCCAAGCTAGTTGATTTTTCGGGTACCAGATCTTCCTGGGAAACCATAACCGGCACAGGGAAAGGAACTGGCCCCCCTACCCTGATGTGTGAATATTCACACGCCGTCGGGCTTGGAACATGGGTGAGCTCTACCATCACCTACTAAACCGACCTTCGTGTTGATTACTGTGTTTATGTTTTTTTTATTTCGAAAAAGCATTTTGACTTTAAAAGTTTATAGATATTACCAAGTGACTATTTTTTATTGTGTAATTTCATTCAAGTATTTTCTCCTATAAAAAATGGCAGCATCTTGTGAAGGCCTCATAGCCTCCGTGATGGACTTTGTTTTCAGGTCCTCAGAGAAAGCCCATGAGACATGCAGCATTCACATTTTTCAAGCCACGATTACCTTCGCACAAACTGGCATTATCATATACCAATCAAAGCACAGTCATCCACCCGAAAGTTGGTTTTATAGTTGAGTGTAGAGCTCATCTCGTTCCAAGCCAAACGGCGTGTGAAGTTTACACATCAGGGTAAGGGTGGGAGTTCCTTTTCCTATGCAACCTATCGTTTCCGAGAAAGACCTGGTAGGTGAAAAATCACATAGCTTGGGTAGAGCTGAGGGTGTCCAGAAGCGTCCTCGAGAATCGAACTCGGGTCCTCCGGTCAGTATCAAACGCTCTACCTATGCATCCCAAACCAGCGGAATCATATCATATAATGAAGTTGATTAAATCACTTATTCCAGCAATTTTCCAACCTGTAGCGTGTAATGATTCTGTAAAATATTACAATCAACTGGCATAGATATCGCTCGCATGAGAATTGGGAAAAGTCTTTGCTAAGAATGCAAGACACTCTAATTTAACGATCAAATAGGATTCTAGATGGTAGCATGGACAAACAGACCGGAAGCAATGGGACAGTGGCGTTCGAAATGATAGTTAAAGCGGCGGTTAGGGTGCTACTGTGCTGATTCAGTAAAGAGTAAACGAAGAATAAAAGTGAAGGCATTATTGGAAGGACAGGGGTATAGCAATTGAACCTATATTACCCTAAAAATATTTATTGAGTCTGTAGTGAAAATTCTGAGAAATAACCCGGTCAAAACATTTTAAACAGGCAATGGAAGACGAAAATATAAGATGAAATAAACTGACTTTTAATAATAAAACCACTTTACTTTTCCACATAAACTTTTTAATTTTTACTACCTAGGTTTCGTTATAACATAACATCATCAGAACTAAAAAGTTTATGTGGAAAAGTAAAGTGGTTTTATTATTAAAAGTCAGTATGAAGATTTTCCACCAAGTTACGCCAGAAACTGTTTTATTTAGATGAAATAAAATTGTAAAATAAAACGTGCGCCGTCTGAGGGGATTTCACAATTGAAGAATCTCCTTCGAAACATCTGGTGATCAATTGCATGAACTCAACTCAAAAAATTATTAACTCAACACAATTTCAGGCTTGTTACTGCACATTCATTCCATTTTAATGGGAAATAAACTAAAACTTGCAGAGCTCATGGAATGTGCATAGTTCGCTACCTATGGAAAAACACCTAACCACCTGAAGATGAGGTGGACGGGTCATCGAAACAAATGAGTAGAGAGGAAGTAAAAAAAATCGTTTGTAAAGATATGTTAACAGAACCAATTGGGATATTGAAGCATTATCACTCACATTTGGGCTATCCACATAACGAGGAAACGTATACTTGCAAGCTTGGGGAAGGGCCCATGAAAGAATCCTCATCTTCGTCCCCTTCCCCATTCCTTCCACCCTCCAACCAGCCGCCTCAACCACCGCTGGGGCAATGTTGACATATTCCAACGCCAGAGGACCCTCGGAAGGTAAACCGGTGGCGGCCCCTGCCACCGAGGAAAGCGACAGCCGCATTAGTTTATTTGGCTAACGAAGATGTTTGCTCTCCCCAGCACCCTCCCCGACCGCCCCCTAACCAATCCGTCCTCCCCCTCCGTCCTCTTGTTTCACCAAGGAGCACCATCAATCCCCACTCCCTTCACAAACTCAGCGTCTCCCCTCAAAGCGCACGCCTCTCCTCAACTTCCCTCCTTGATTCCAAGAGAATCTTTCGTCTGCTCTCTCTCGCGGCAAGAATTTCGTGCATCAGCCTTTAAAACACACAAATATCCGTATGTACCAATATGTACGCGGATGAGCGTGTGTATGCATACGACGACTTGAAATCGAGGAGTCCCGACTTCGGAACCCTGATGCTTCATTTTTTTTCGAGTAAAAACACCTACACGTGTGTTCGTTCATAATGTTTCCTAATCCGTTTTTCTAAAGCCTATAGTGTTCGTGTGTCAGAGGCGGATCCAAGGGTATGGTAATGGGGCCATAAGGTCTCCTTGCGGAATATTTTTGGCTCAAATAAAATTTAAAGCTAATATTACTTTTATGCCGGACAATTATTTTGAAGAGCGTTTGTCTCACGAGCATTATATTATCAACTGCAGGCTGCATTGTTGTATCTAAATCAATTAGAATTAAATTTAACATCATTTCCAGCATTCCTTAAGGAAAGAAAGATTATAAAATTATTTTTTCTCGTATAAAAATTCCCCCACACCCTTTCAGATCCTAGACCCACCACTGGTGTGAATATATGTTCACACCAGAGGTCAGCGAAGGTCCGTTTTCAATTCCCAAATTTGAAAGTTTTCTGCAATAGATTTCTACCACTTGTAGGAATATGTATCCTGCCACGTTACCCGCCAGACTTGTGTTTGCCATTCATGTGCTTCTATCCCTTTCCTTAATTACTAAAAAAATCATCCCAAGGAAATGTAAATATATAATATGAATGCATACGTATATGCTTATTAAAAAGCTTGAAAATCGAGCAAAAATAAAATTAAGGAGAGGGTAAAAATACTGAGGCTAGAAGCTGGGATAGCTGTTTACCACCAGTCTCAACTTGTTCTTACGCCTCTCCCCACAGAAGCACCTCGTCTCCTTCCCTCCCTCCCCTTTGCTACCCCTCGCATTCCTTCCCCGTCTCACCCGGGAGAATTCAAAAAACTCCCACGGCCCCTACCCCCGCGGTCTCCGCGTACTCCACAGGTCTCTTTAGCCACCTATATAATTCCGCCAGCACCATACTCTTCTCCCCTACGCTCACCCCTTCCCATTGCTCACGGTGTTTCTCATCCCACTCTAAGATCCCCCCACTTCCCCCACCCTGTACAGCGTAGGATCCGAGATATTATCGCGTGGAGTCATTAGCCGCACTTCCTGTGTACCCAGGCGGTCGGCGGCATATTGCCCACTCTCCCTTTTAGTCTTTTTACTTCCTTCGCTCCACCTCCCTTCGAGGCCTGCGCGCCTTCCCCTTTTCTCCTTCAACGCAGTGTTGAACGGGTCATGCAGGGGACAGGGGTTACGGGTGGGTCGGTGCTTCATTCAAACTTCCGTCCCACCGCGCCTCCCTCCACCCGAACCGTCGGCAGTTGTTTCAAAGGGGAGATTTGGGGATGGTAGAGGGGTGGTCACCGATTGGCTGCCCATTGCGATAGTCTCGCTCTGGGCAGTGATCTCTGGGCGTCTTCAATGGGCCAGACTTACCTCGCTTTCCCCGAAACGTCCGGGGAGAACCGTTTTACAGAAACCCCCTTTTTTAAGCCGAACCACAACCTCAGGGGCCCCTAGAGGCCACTTTTAAGTGTCCAGCTACTTCCACGGATAGTATAATTCACCCCAAAAACAAATTTCAAAAGCCACATAAATAATAGCTATTTACGAGTTCGTAATTTTCCGTATCCGCTTTGAGTGTGAAAATTTGAGTGGATGGTCTTAGACATCGTAAGAGTTGTTGGCTGGATTTGCTAGAACTACGTGGTGAATTACTCACGGACTAAAGGTTAGAATATGGAGTACATTTCTTCCAATTTAAAGCGGTCTCTTCAGTGAAGATGTTAATAATTTATTACCCGCCCCATATTGCAGGGGTATTCCACATCATCAAAACAAGGTTAGAGAAATTAACTGTAGAAAAGTCTAGAATGTCATTTTCCCCAATTAATTTGTCAATGAAGTTCCTTAAGAAATAAATATATTTTATAATTGGTAGCTTAGCTTGTATTCAGTATTTGGCTCTGACTGTATTGTAACAGTAGCCAGGTTGGTAATGGGAGCTCAGAGATCTCATCAAAGATCAAATCCCACGGTGGGGGAAGTAGTAGATTTATTAAGACTAGCTAGTTAAATACAGCAATGATCTTGCGTGTATCATCATCTCAGAACCGAAATTAAACAATTTCTACTAATTCAGAACTTAAAGGAACAGTTTTTGGAAATTGCTCTATTCAGCTAAATGCTCTCTTTCTTGTCTCGTTTCGTTGTAATAGCAACAGAAGCATCGGATAAAACTATATTACAGTACTAACGTTCGATGTAAGCGTATTTAATGTTAGTTTCATTTGTCCTTTGCCAGATATAAGTGAATAATTATCAGATTCCGTGTGAAGTTTAAATTTTTTTAAAATCTTTAAAAAAATTAAATGTTCAATCGCTTTAATTGTACGTATTCAACTAGCCGTGTTATAATTTCCCAAAGGGGTTAGCTGCAAACCTGGTTACCAAACCAAGTAAAGGAATTTAAATTGAAATGTAGTGTGTAGAACGTAGAGCACGTTGACCATAGTGCCCTGAGAATTTTGAACAAATTATGGTAATATCCATTTGCAATAACCTTTCCTCGCAAAAGTTTTCTCGTATGATTAGAGATGAATATAGAACTCAGTCGTGAAGAGGATAATTTGTATTGGTAGTGTACGTATATCTTTTTTCGATATCCTGCATGCATTTATTTATTCATCGTCCGAAAACAGCACTTTTTGGGCTTTACATCGGACTATATATATTAACAGTGACAACAACGGAGACGACAAACACCCAAGCCCTAGGTGGAGAAAAACCCACCCAGGCGGGAATCGAGCCCGAGACGCTTGGATTAGCAGGCGAGGACGTTACCCCGCCGCCAACGACAAATTTTATATAGACCTATCGTTATAACCTTGTTCGCAGAGGACAGGAATCCTGTATATATAGTAGTATATCCTGTTACAGAATATATTTGAATTTAAGCATTTTATTCTGTACAGCTAACTTTGTTCGAGTGCATGGTCGACCTGATATTTGTGTGGATGTGTAACTGTGAATGCATGGCTACTTGACCTAACAATCACAGCCACTCCCCCTTGCGGCGGATTGCGAGATATTATGTAAATTTAGACAAGACAATGAGTTCTGAAATGAGATTGGAGCAGATGGTAGTTGTAATCAAACTGTTTTCTTTTTTCAAAAATTTTTCGGATTTTCATGGTACCTCGTGACTTTAGTCACCTTCCAGTCATACTTACATCATGCGGAGAAGAATTATTTCCTCAAGCAGCGACAAGCCGTGGGGGAAACAAAGTACTTTCTTTCAATTAGAGTTTTCGGATCTTTGGACAGGGATACTACCCACAACCATCGGAACCATGGATCTCCAAATAAAGAGAAATAAAAAAGGGACCAGTTTATTAGTTTACGCTTACACAGAATAGTTCTTTTATGGCTCATTCGGGTGCATACCTGGAAATGGATAATAAAATACAAGCAAAGGGTCCTTTCACATGGTTCTAAGAAAAACAAACCCTTTTTGCTACTTTTAGCCCAAACCGGGAACATTTTCGATAAAAGCGCTTTAAAATTCGTTTCCGCCATCGATTGAAGGACTCCTGGAAGCAATTTTAGGTCTCACGGTCTCACTTTGGCGAATTATCACGGGGTGTGTCCCTGGAGACCGGAAGGTAGGATCTACATCTACAAAATATCGCGTTAGCCGCCACAAGAACGTGTGGAGGGGGATTTTAGGTCACTAGACTTGCATGCGCAATCACAATCACGACACTTCTACACAAATATCAGTATGATCATGCACTGGAAGATACAATAGTTAACCGTAAAAATCTTGCAGGATAAGATATGAGAAAGGACCTTTCCAGATTGATATATTTTTGCTAAGATTGGCCTTTTCAGATGGAAGTACATTAAATCGATATGAACACTTCACTAAAACTAAACGTCTCGTTTAGGCCTAAGATGAGGAAATATGGTAACTTCTCTGAAGTCCTTAAACAGTTCCACGGACTGCGAATTGGAATAACTGTGTAGGGTTACTCATTTAAAAATTTTAAAAATATCTGTGGTGGCTAATAACTTCACAACCTTTTGATTCCTTCAGCAGGAAGTGAGTGAGAAAAGGGAAGGAGTAAAATAAGTACGTGATCTGTGCAATAAATGCGCGAACTGGTGAAATCTGGCGGCCATGACGCGGACTATAGCTCCGCCCACAAGCGGCCCTAGTTCGTAGATCATGAAACGATTGAGAAATCAGCAGAGGAACCGACCAATGAAATATGTCATAATTTGACCAAAGATTAGAGGTCAGGATATTCAGGAACAATTCGAAAATGTTTACCAATTCCATGCAATATATGTCTCTCATCTTTTTCCAGAATGATGGTGAGTCTTAGCAAACGATTTTCACAACTATTATGCGTCTACGAGGGTCATGTAAGATGGAGGAAATGGAGGAAACTTTTTAAAGTCATAAGTAATACTAACTAAATTTGTCATTATATTTTCGGTTTTGTAGCGGAAAAACTAAAAATTCGATGAATTGCAAAACTGAAAGGAGCACTAACCCAAAAGTATGAAAAAAAACGGTCAGGTATTTGCATTCAACCTCGGTAATTGATGCTGTGCCGTGGACTAATATTTCTTCTGTTGAATTAATTTTATCAAATGACCTCAACCACAAAATAAAGTACAAGAATTAACAAAATATTATTTTTATGCATCTACAGAAAAAATCCTTACAACACGCTGATTTCACCGAGACAACTGAAGGCAACAACCTCGTATTTGAAGAAATGGGGATTAATGCTTAATATAGACAAATGCTCAGGTTTGAAATTTTGGAAAGGGGGAAGCGGCGAACAGGACATAAACTACGAAATAGAGGCTAGTACATGAAAGGCTGAAATAGGTATTCAGTACTAACTACGGCCAAATAAGTTAAATATTTGGAGGCAGTTCTTACACGCCTTTCATGGGGTGCACACATCAGGACAGTATGCGGATCCACTTTAAAGAAACTGGGCTTCATTAATCGGGTGATTGGGAAAGGTAATGAGAAAGTTAAACAAAGGTGTCATTTTGCTCTAGTTACACCTCATGTGGAATATGCTGCAAGTATTTGAGATCCTTGGAAAAAATTTGGCAAAAAGAATTAGATAAAATCCGCCAGATTCATTAAAAATTGTTATAATAAGAACACAAGTGTGACTGGTCTCTAAGGGGATTTAGGCTGGGAGCCACTTGAAATACGAAAAGAACAAGCAAGACAGACTTTTAGAAAGATTCAGATCCACCAAGTTTAACGATGACAAGAAAGGAATTATAATGGCCCCACACTACTTAGGGTAGATCAGACCACAAGGATAAAATAAGGGAGATTGATTCAAATACAGATAGATTCAAATACTCATTCTTTCCCAGAACAATCAGAAATCATAATATTTATTAGCTGTATCTCTAGGTGCATATGTATGTTAGTCGGTAGTTTTTGTGTTTGCATTCTCGTATGTGGGGGGTAAGGGTTATTGTATGAATGTGTACCATGTTTTGTTTGTGGACTGCTTTAATTTGTGGCTTTTGCAAGCGATTTTTTCTCAACTGCGGTTGGTGCCCTAACACCCCCCACCACATGCCCTTGCGGGATATTAAGTAGATGTATTTAAAAAAATAATGAAAAAAAGAACGAAAAAATACGTGTCGTTTTTTCTGCTTCCCACTATCCAAATTGTCAGATACCGTTTTTCTCAATCATATTTGTTGTAAGCCGCTGTAAAACGTGCTATCATTAATGTAATCAGTTAAAGTCAATTCATGGAAAATTAGGTAAAACAATGCAATCGCAGAATGTCCTGTCTTAATAAACCAGATGTGACATATTTAGGACGTCATCTCAACGCATCAAAAATTGCTTAGATATTGCCGATTTTGCTTGAATATCGTCTCATTAAAAATTTACTTGTGGTTAATTTCACCACTGTTATTACTTAATCGGTCCAGTTTGGTATTTTGATGGAACGAAATGTAGAAGTAAACGCCATAAAACCCCTCTTTACCTTTAAGAAATATGCAGTCATTTTGAACGTCTTATAAGCCGTCTGCCACTCATTCGCAACGTTTCTATTTTATCACTAACTCAATTCAACTGATTTTCTCCGTCATCGTTATTCCCTACAAGTATTTCTTTAACATAATCATTTACATTGAGACACTCTCCAAGGAAGCGGGCTGCTATTCTCACTCGTGAGGAGAGAGGTAATGGCGCCTGCTAGGGTACCCCATGGGGCTAACTATCCATAGCCCCTTCAATCCCTGCTGTTCGGACAACCACCATTTCCATAGCCATTTCTTGGAAAGTAACTTTCCAGAAATACGCTCTTCGACGCTCAAGTAGCGGGTGGCGTATTAACCGTAAAACGCTTCTTCGAATACCACGTACTGCGTTCAAGGTTTTCTTTAAGCTCTTTTCAATGGACTATACCTCAGGTTCCTCAATGCAGATTTTGCAGATAACACCTTCCAATTCCTATTCAACCAGCCGCCTACTCAACCATATTTCTTTTTAAGAACACGGCATTCTTTTCAAAAATGTATTTCACCTCCAGGTGTGGCTATACCTGTCATAGCCGTCCACCTTACAGGGTTCGTATCTCATGAAAAACAGTACAAATCAGGGTTCCAGCAACGGCCTATGAGGCATTTTGATTGATGGTGTAGTTTACCCACCTTCAAGAAGAAAATGACTTAAATCGCACTCCGTGCGGATTTATGAATGAGGAAGGAAACGATATGCAACGTAAACATTGAGAATTTACATGTTATATTTGCATACTCAAAAAAATGGTGCCGAGGATATTATCTCAATTTTGAATAATCAGTGAAGTTAAACGGAAAAAGGAAAGATGAGCAATCTAATTCAATTTTATAGGATTTACATCAAGAAAAGCGATAGAGACTTCATTAGTTCATTCATAGCTAGCCGCGATATTGCCTTTATCACTTTTGACACTAGCCTTATTTCTACTTCAAAGGTGTTTTAAAGATATTTGTTGAATTTGATGGAAGAACCATTAAATTTTTCTGAGGAAAGTAGTTGCATAAGTTCATAGTGACTATCAACGCTGTTCGTAACTCAGTTTCCACATTTTACCAAGGTGGAAAAAACTAAGTATACATCAGAATAGGAAGTAGATTTTTAGTCCAAGGTATTGATATTTGGCAGTGATCAGGGAAATACAAAAAACGACAAATACGAATACATTTACTCAAACGTAGTAGTCTTAGTACGACTACTGTCCCTGAAATCCAATGGCCATGTATTTTTTTATGGAACGTAGTTCAAGAATTCAACCATTTCAGAGAGTAAAAATCATTCGCCTTGACCGGGATTCGAACCCGGATCCCTCGATATCCGGCCGAGTGCTTTAACCACTTAAGCTACCGAGACGTCCTCTTACACTCTGAAATTTTGGGGGCTTTAAAGGAGCAAGATGTTATGACGAAATACCGTACATACAATGTCACAGGCATTCGTAGTCGTGCGCGACGCGCCACAGTCCACGATGTTAATAAAGCCAATTTCAAACACTTAGGCTGTTCATACCTTAGACAAATTTCAAGAAACTGTAACAGTAACTTTAACGGAGTCACCCGCTATGTGTGCATTATAATGCAACCATTTCAGACCTTGCAACCATCTTGTTCCTTTAAAGCCCCCAAAATTTCAGAGTGTAGGAGGACGTCTCGGTAGCTTAAGTGGTTAAAGCACTCGGCCGGATATCGAGGGATCCGGGTTCGAATCCCGGTCAAGGCGAATGATTTTTACTCTCTGAAATGGTTGCATTATAATGCACACATAGCGGGTGACTCCGTTAAAGTTACTGTTACAGTTTCTTGAAAGTAGTTCAAGAACTTGCTAATACATTAAATCAAAGATAAAATTCTTTAACAATGCTCAGCAATTCCTCAGACACATGAGAAAATTAATTTACTTAACTTATTTCGCTCAAGTAATCAATGACTTCTGGTGAAGAGATAAATTTACCGGTGCCTACGGACAAGGAAATCTTTTGACTGGAGGCATTTATGTCGACATCTCTGGTTTTCTTATACTCCTTTTCCCCCAGTTCCTCCCCTCACAGCTCCCTTAAGATACTCAACCTCTCTTGACAGCCGCTTCTCAAACGACAAATAAGAACGTCCCTGACTATGCCTTGTTCAGCGACGCCCACAGATTTCACTCCCGACTGCTCCACCGTAAATCTCCACACACCAATCTCCTTCCGTCACGCCCTCAACATCACCCCTCACCATCACCGTTACTAACTCAATTCAACCGAATCGGTACTAGGTGGCCCGTCGGCGGGAGAATTTTATTCGTCCGGGGAGTAAATATTTGTGTTCGTGGAGAAAAAGATTACAGGTGGATCCCCTGGAGAGGGGAACAAAGCGGCTGATAGGTGGGAGGAAAGACTCTTAAAGAAAGAAGGAAATGGGAGATACCCTCAGTCATCCGTCCTACTCGCCATTCAGATGGTGGGTGGTGGCGCACACTCAGGTGGGTAATCATTTGTCATTAGTTTTGTATTACGATAAGTGAATGTTGCCACCTAGGAATGGAATAATGGTGAGAAACATAACATTTCCTCACAAAATATTATATACATTTTGCAGGACAAGGAAGACGGACTCCAGAATAGATATACGAGATCTGTTCAAAAAGTATCCTGAATTTACTTAACGGAAATCCAGATGCCATGCTCAAATATCTTTTTCTGTTAACGGTTATCGATACATAAATCATCCTCTAACAAATATAATGTAAAAGGCACTAATTAATCTAATAAAAGTTATATCTTTTATAGTGTGGTTTAGTGTATCCTTGCTTTCTATTGTATTAGGTTCAACTTTGTGGAAGTTCACGTTCAATATTTATTTTATTAAGAACACAATGTATACATCCACTGTTATTTATTATCGTACAACTAGTTTCAACGCTTAGGCGTCATCATCAGGTACAAAAATAAAACCAGCTGCGGTTCATTTGTATAGCATTTATAGAAGGATTATTCTCTCACCCACTCCACTCTCCCTCATAATTGCTATATAAATGAGCCGCAGCTGGTTTTATTTTTGTACCTGATGATGCCGCCTAAGCGTTGAGACTAGTTGTACGATAATAAAGAAAAGTGAATGTATACATTGTGTTCTTAATAAAATAAATAGTGTATCCTTTCCCAAAAATGTCAATAAATAGGCAAGCCTTTCTCTTCTCTGATCCATCTATTCCTTTTCAGTTCTATTCTACATTCAGTTGGTCATCAACTTGACCCTATCCATTTTTCCTCCTTGCAATTGGATTTATTCCGTTACTTTTCATCCTCTCGATGCCATTTCGATTACGAATTAATGTTTCGTGAAATCGATGGATCGGTGATGAATCGTCAAACTTGTTTTTATTAGGCATATTTGGAATACAAGTCAAATAAAAAAATGTTGGTTTGTGAGCACCATTCTCTTGACATAGAAAGAGAATATGACGTAAATGGGGATGGCTTTGGTCCAGGCGTAATTGATTGCGAGAAAGAAAGAACAGTAAAGGGATTGAGATCAAATAAGGCCGAGGCCAAAGATAAAATTCCCCTCGAACCACTCAAAGACTTCGTAAAATGTGGGAGAAAGAGTTATTACGGAAAAATTCGTAGCGTTTGTCACAGAGAAAGGTGGCCGGAAGGACTCGCTAGATGACTTTTATTTACGATTCCAAAAAAGGGAAAGGCAGATATATTATGTGTGAACTACAGAACAATGTTTTGTAGTTTGGTTTTGTAGGAGATAGTTTGTTTCTTATGATCATCAATAGTTAGGGTAAATTGGGTAGAATTAATGAATGTTTTCCACATATTCATTGCCACCCGTGCATTTTCACGTAGATAAGAGGTGGGAAAAGTAGCATGGAAAGAATTGGAGATACGAATACAAGTCGGTGAGGGGGGGGGGAATCTGTGTAATATTAATGGAATGAAGATCAATGAAAAGAAAACAAAGATTATGAGATTTTCAAGAAAAAGTAGGGCTAATTTAAGCGCTAAAATAGAAGATCACGACGTAAAGCAGGCGGCATGTTTACTTATCTTGGACTAAAATAGTCAAAGTAGTATTAGAGATATTACAAAAATATTACGTTAATTTAAGTCACTTTCACAAAGAAAAGGGAATTGATGATAGAGACGTTGAGTAAGGATGTTAACAAAAGACTCCTTAAAGCTTTGATGTGGAGCGTAGTATTGTACGGCTTGGAAACATTGTCGTGGAAGCAAGATGATAAGCGCAGAATGAAGGCTGATGAAATGTGGTTATAGAGAATAATGAAAAGGTGAAATGGAAAGAAAGGAAAACAAAAGATGAAATGCTAGACATAGTAAAGGAGTAAAGGGTATCTTTGGCAGAACTCCAAAGGAGGCAGGAAAGGTTGATGCAGTGCATTTTGATTGGGATGTTGAAGACTGTGATAAAGGAGAGAACGTTAGTGAAGAGGGGAAATGATGGAAAAAAGATAGTAATGTTGGGTGGGATGAAAGGCGGTAAATGCATACTGAATTGAACAGAAGTGGAATGCAGTGTTGGATTTTAAGTTATGTTTTGTTAGGGGAGGTAAAGAAATTTATTGTTGTTCAGTCTGTGTCCATCCAAATCCTACCTCAAACGGTGAAAAGCCAATAAGTAAAATATATAAATTCATCCCCAGCAATCTTAAGTAAAGTTCTCATGAATGAATTTAATCTTCCGTTCTAAATATCCAACGTCTATAGATCCTTTATGATTTGCAGCATCATGGGTTTTTATATCGTATGTA
Organism: Hetaerina titia; assembly: GCA_037158775.1. Taxonomy (NCBI): domain Eukaryota; kingdom Metazoa; phylum Arthropoda; class Insecta; order Odonata; family Calopterygidae; genus Hetaerina; species Hetaerina titia. The sequence goes on from CM073773.1 coordinate 56,744,827, forward strand.
TCACATCTACATCTACATAATACCCCGCAAGCCGCCGCAAGGGCGTGTGGCGGGGCGTGTTAGGCCACCATCCAAAAAAGGGAAAAAAGAAAAACCGCATTCAAAACCAAAACATGTATGCAAACCCAAATCCACAGTGGTGCGTACATTCATAGAAACATTCTATCATTTCATACGTTTCCCGGATGAGTCAATTAATGTATTCGAGGGCAAATCGAACTTCGATCCACACATCCTAAGACCATCCAACAAAGGGCGATGTCCCTGAGTCGGACATGCCTCCCGCGAAAAGCAAATGTGGGAAAAGGAAGGAAGAAGGGAAAGAGGGCGTCTTCAGAGGGAAACTTTGAGAGCGAAGGAGAGAGGATCGGAGCGGATGCCGGTGTGAGGAAAAGAGTTTTGAGACGCCTTGGGGAGGAGAAGGAGGACGGCAGAGGCCGAGATGGGCTCACACAGGTGTAGGCAAGGTGAGTGGTCAAGCATCCCTCATTCCGATGCGGCCAACGTACCGCGCGTCTCACACGGACGGTCGGGCCTGGCCGGCGGTTTGACTCTCCACCAGAAAGCTCCACATTGACTAATGACCGTGGACGTTATTTAAAACGGCAGGTATGGAGTGAGATGGCTACGGGATTGAGGAGAGGAGGGAAGGGGAACAGGGCATGTGGAGTGGGGAGGCGGGGGATCAGGGGGGTGGGAGGCGAAGTGAAGAGGGGGAGTGAAAGAGAGAGTGCTCTCTGGGATGGACGATGATGGGGTGAGTGGACCTCTCCTGCTCTCTGAATATCCCGCTTCGTCCACTCTCCATCTCCCACCCGCTCCTCCCGACCTGTTGCTGAGGAAACCAAGCGTCCACGAACCGTCATTTACTATAAAAACGGCCGGCCGTATCGGTGGGGTTCATCGCCGCCGTCTCCCCCACGGCTGGTGGCGTGCCACGTTCCGCAAATGGGCAGGGCTCGTGGAATCTCGGGGGTGTGGCGAGGCGGGCCCGTTGGTGGGACGATGGCCGGCGGAAACTTCACGAGAGGAGGAATCTGTATTTTGTGGGGATTTTGTGATTTGTGCAAAGAAAAAACGTGGAAATATTGGAGAACCGAAAACAAACACTTCACCAATCAATATCTTTCCTCGTGGACGCCTCTCGCTGGATCGTTGGTGAATGAGTTTCATTTACGCGATTGTTGCATCACTGGATTACATTATTATGTTAATAAATTGTTCTCTTTCTTGCATCTTCCCATTACTTATGGAAATATGCATTACACCAGCAGTGTATAAGGGTATGATATGCTTTCATAAAGAATAGATGCAGGAAAAGAGCGATTTCCTAACTTTATCTGCAAGTACAATGTCAAAACAGCACCTTGCACACATGTACGAGGGAGTGAGAAATTTTGGAGATTAACAGAACAAATTTTTCCCATTCCGTCGATTTTGTTAAACAACATTTAAGGTCGATTAGAATTTCTATGCTTTGTGTTCCGTATGTATCCAACTAATAACTGAACATAGAGAATACCTCATTTGCTTGAAAGCATTTAATCCACCTCCATGTCTTGCGATCAATTAAACATCGTACGTCCTCAATAAAATTTATTGACCGTAAAAATACTCGTGATTTTCAAACCAGCCTGGAAATGAAAACCTGCTTACACCGGAAACGTACACTGGTCCATCGAGGTTCTCTCCCACAGGTTTGACTGCAAATGAAAAATATGCCATTGCTTTAAGAGCGCGTGTGCATAAAGTCTCAATGCGATACTTCCTTAATAGGCACCATATCCAATACCTATCAATGGTACACAATAGCCTTTTAGGACGTTAACTTCAAGTTTGAAAATAATGTGGAATGGAGGCAATTAGGACAGAAGAGTCAATGGGAAAACGACAAATAAGTAAACGAAGTAGAAATGCAAATTTAATGGCACATAGAAAGTTTGTGGAAAGGCGGAAGATAATAAACGCACGGGCACCGAGCAGTAAAGAAAGATATAAACATCCTAACCTAATTTGCTGGTAGAAATTAAACTCGTATATGAATTTAGTTTTATGTTTCGTGAAAACCTCGCTCCGAAGAGCGGTACTGTCTCATACTTTATTTAAGCGAACGTTCCTTTTCTCCTTTACTCCTCTCTCGAAGGCCCCCATCCCTAAAAAAGGGTTTCGCCTTCCATAAGTTTAGTCATCCAGATAAATGCTTTCAGTGGTAAACTCGTTAGTGGCAGGATCAGTGGATAGCGCATAAACCCAAGCGAGCGTAACTAATCCTGAAATCTTTCAGCATTTAATTTCGGGGGAACACATTTTTGGCAGCAATGCGTACTTGGGATATCTTATCAATTTGGCCAAAAACGACCGATAGAGAAAAGGGGGTGGATGAAAAAAAATCGCTGAGTGGAGTGATGATAAAGAGGAGAAGCAACGATTTCAACTTCTAAGAAAAAAAGGAGGTAGAATAAGCTAGGAGAAATACGTTAACTTACTCAATGTGCTCCAGATGTCAATATGGAAAAAGTTATCTCTTCCTGACAGCTATTTGCATTCTACCATTTATCGGAAATTCCTGGATTCAAATCTTGGTGACCCCTTTGGACATAACTAAACTACGATTTTCACATTCCATTAAGACTTGTGTTAGGTTACGCAAAACCTCTATCGACTTCATATAATGTACGATTGTCCTTTAAATACATTTTAATCCTTTCAATTCCTTATATTAGTGCCAGAAATAGCCAACCTAAATGGTCATATACCTGTACGTTTTTACACCCTCCATTAGCAAGTGGTTTAGTGTGATATTCCACAGGTCTGTAATACAAGAAATATATCATTGAACACATGGACATTGTGCTCACTAACCAGCTCACGGATGTAATTTTAATAACCGGCGCTTGCCTTCAAATTGCATAAGTCCAAATAAACTAATTTTAAAATTCAGATCAAGGAAGTTTTCAAGTTAATGGCGACACCTGTATGAAGTTGCAAATCGAGCAAGTATTATTCCAAGAGCGCGCAGCGAAGCATGTAGGAAACAGTGATGATAGTTATCTGTAAGTATTAGTTCCAAAAATTAACCTTAAGGATTCACTGTGAAGTATGAAGCAATTATGAATGCAAAGCACTTTATGAAAGACTATCGTTAAAAAAATTCCCCATATATGTCTATGACTAATAAAGCGAAGGGAATGGAAGAGAAGGATGGAAATGGTGACTCGTACTCGAGAAATACGTTAACTCGTAGACTTCTATGTAATTACAAAAAGTTGATTGGGTCGGTATCTACGTGTAATTCTCTGGCCAGGACAGTTGAAAATATCCTTACCGCTCAAAAGAATAGATTGAAAGGGTGAGGTAGGCGTGGAGGGTCTGGACAATAAAACGGAATAGGGGAGAAATGAAGCAGAAGGCAATGAGAGAATGGGAGGGGGGGAGAGAGAGAGAGAGAGAGTGGGAGGGAAATGTCGATCCAATGTCGTCAGCCACTCCCAGACACTATAACCACGCTTCGCCTGACGCCGTCTTATAATATTGTCTCCAGCAAATGATTACCTGCGCTTCTCCGTCCTGTCCGCAAGAATTATCTCGCAGCCATCAAGCCTGCGTCTTTCTCGCAAATATTAAGGCCATCCGAGGTGATTCGAGGGAGAAATGTGTCACAGGCAGTGAAAATATATATAGTACATAAGCGATTATATATGTATAAAGATAACGGCTATGGAGCTAAAGGATAGAATTCCATGTGGTGCTTCCCTCGCCCACTTTAACACTGTCTCATAACTTGTACCTACCGTCGTTTTATTTGTACGTCCACGAACTTTCGTGCCCCATTAGTTAGGGTTCAGACAACAGCACTCTATTGCAAAGAGAATGAAGATGGAAAAAAAATGAAACTGAAGTAACCTTTATAGTGTGATCTTACTTCAGAAATTTAAGAGCAACACATTGTCATTAACTACGCAGCGATACATGAAGCATGAATGTTGCATGCCGATTTGAATTGCTCTGCGATCAACGCAACAGCCAGCCAGTACGCATATCGTGTATTCTAGCTTAATATCTACATGAATGTTCTATTCTTAGAGGACGGTTTTCAGCTTGATTGCTATATTATTTTCATTTCGAAATGATCTTAGCAGGATTTTCCGGGTTTGAAAGTAAGCACCATACATACATGATATCTTATAGGAGCAGTTATCGTATATTGGTTCGTTCGGCATATTCTCTCATTTTCTTCTTAGTCTTGCCTACCAGTTAGTTATGTGATGCTGGAATTACTCCCTATCGGGCAGCGTCGAAACCATAAAATTTATATTTTTCATAGTAGAGCAGGAGTGGCTTCCATTATGAAAAACTATTTATATTTTGTTTTCGCTTTTTAAGTTTTCTCTTTCCGAATTGATGTCCAGAACAAAATAATGCTCTAAGTAGCATGTACTAGTAACGGAATGCATCAAAGATTATTACACCATTGATTTAAAGTGGAATACAATATGTATTATACGCTAAAATCCAAAATGATTTTTGGCTCCCTGATACTCCACCACCAACGAAAATAAATACCGGGGCATTTTTCAATATATTTCCGAGAAGAAAAACAACTTACATCATGTTTACGATATGTTGTAGTTCATTTTGATACATACATGCAATAAAATATAATTTTTCGAAATGTATTTTTGGGTCACAGATTTTTGGCTAGAAAAGAAGGGAATTCCACAGTGATGTGATTTAGGATATAGCAAGAAATGTGCAGAGTTCCTGTAAAAAGAATAATAAACTTAGCCATTCAAAGAAGTAACATAAATGGTACTTTTCCATACTATTTATTTACTATCCATTGCTTGTTTGAATATACCACACTTCCACAAAGTTATGCCTGAAACTACTAATTTTAAATGTATGCCCCTTCAAAGTGAATTGAGAAAAACCATTTCAAATGAAAGAGAATTAGTTCCGTAAATGAAGGCAAAGGAAGAAGACGGGTAGTGCTTTCTTCTGAGGATAATTTTCAAACTTTCAAGTTCAATTAGATTTGGGAATAAGGGTCTGTATTATAAATGAAGGACCCAGACTCCAACATGCACAGAAATTTATAACTTTGTTCAGCTTTGAATAATTTTGAACCAGATAATGGTAATCTAAGCGAAGAAATAAAAGCGAGGAGATACAAAGGCTTTCTGGTGCTCAAAGGAGATTTTAATGAACTTCCCATTGATATAACGTTTTGGTGTTTTTACTTGAAGCATCGTTTGCATGGGGAAGCTATCGAAAATGTTGACTAATTATAATACTATCAAATACGAAAAGTGCTTGAACATTTCATAGACATACGAATCGTATTCTGATTTTAATGTTAACTAAATTTATAAGTTACCAGAAACCAAAGATATTTGCATGTTTTTTAATTTAAATAAAAAATGTTTTGATAGGCTTAGAAGTGAATGGTTGTGACGATAGCATTTACTTTTGATATCGTATCAGTAACTTTAGCAAAAAAGAGTGAAAAAAAGTTTGTAAATAATTCGCGAATCACTTGTATTTCCATATAATGCTCATTATAAGATCGGTTTGGTAAGATGAAAACAACAAGAACCAAAGAGATATTTCAGATAGATCAGATGAAACTGCAGACCATTAAGAGGCAGTGTCTCCGGAGTCCTTTTTTGTTTGACGTCGTCCTTCTAGACACGACTGAAATCAATTTAATGGAGTAGTGGAGAGATTGGGAATTTGCAAATTTTTTAAGACTTAAAAAAGGGTGGTAAGGAAATCAAACGATCAAGTTTTTGTTGTCGTAGGAGAACAGAGATGACTGTTGGGAGCAATTCGAAGACGGCATGAGGTCTGAGATTGTTTTGAGTCATGTTACCTAGGGAATAGGAGTGGCACAGATTATATTAATATAATTTTTTGGCATTTCGCAAATTCGCGAAGTTTAATGGGACTTTTTGTGTGCTATAGCTCTTGTGTAACCCTAATTTAATAACCTGATTGCCATAGTTTTAAAGAGCGTCTGCAGTGATTGACTGGAAAGCGATATGCTCCAATTTATATTTTTAGAGGAAGCAGTAATGGGTTGCCCGTGATATTGATCGGTAAACTATGGCAGATTTCCACATTGGAGATACGAGAAGTAGTACAAGAAGTAGTGAAGGTGAGTGAGAGAACATAGGTGAAATTATTGAAAGTGAGATAGACGAGCTTTCTTGAGAAAAGTGATCGTTATTTCTTTAAATCCACAAGAGAAAAATGTAATAAATGTTAGGGTTTAAGGAAGCATTTATGGAGTTAATTATACGACTCGTATGTACATAAACATTTAATGAGATCAAAGAAAAAGGGCAAGAAATGGTGTACAAACTCAAGGAAAAGAGCAACAAGAAGGAAATACCATTCCAATTTAAAGTCGCCTTGTGTTAGGTTTCTTTTTCTGTCAACGGGCTTGTATGAAATCTGACGCTGAACTGGACAGAAAAAATATCACGAAAATGGAAGTGACTTTAGGAGAATTTTGACGTTTTCTCTTGAATCTATGAGCAGAATCGATAATAATTACAAGTTTATCGTCCAAGGGGAAGCCTGTTGTACAGAAGAATTCTTCAGGAATCTCCCCGTCCGTCATGGGAATGACATGGCTTTTCCACGGTATTACTCAGTGCATCTTGCTCCATCAAATTTATGCGGGTTTCATGGTCACTGAAACGCTTTTTTAAGTTGGAATTTTCTTTGAACAATTTATCAAAACTGTCATTTACAGGACAAGGTTTTTATTTATGTTATCAAGTGTCTTGGAATCTTCGAAAATGGAAATGCTCGTGAAAACATTAGTTTTTTTTTGGCTCACACTGCTCATTCTGGTGCTCAGACACGCTCCTGCAGTATGGCAGCAAATGTGTCGCTTGATGAACGAGAAGGGGTACGAGCAGATTTTCCATCTTCCTTATTGTCACGCACTACGAACCTGTTGCTAGCCGCTACCGCAGAGTCAAGTTTTTTTCCTGATCCGCAAAGAGCTTGGGGTGCTTCAACTGTCATGATTGACACACTGGATGATAACTTTTCTCGCAGAATATATGTACAAGCAAGTATCTCTTGGCCGCGCTTGACAACGAGCCCACACGAATTATGAAGAATAGGCATTATAGACTCTTTGGAGAGCCGCGAAAGAAACGTCGTATTACTTCGGAGGCTGAGCACAGACTAGAAAGGTGAAAAATAATAAATAAATATAATAAAAGAAATATTATAAATAAAGATCGGCATGGCTTCAGGAGAAACTGGGAAACAAGAGTAAGTACTTTTGCTCCTGAATTTCCTCCAAATATGAGAGCACGTTTATTTTAAAATATAGCTTTGGGTAATCCATATTCCTCGCTAATAAATCGAACGTTTTACTGATGAATACATTTCATACATTGTAAAGGTATCTAAGCATTTAAACGGAGAGGAACAAAAGAGAAGACTTTCGAAGGGTCTTCTAAGGGCTTAAAAATGTGTCACTGTGATTTTACATTCGTACAATAGTTTTCAACGCTCACTACGTAAAGAGAAAATAACACTAATCCTATTAATTAAAATTAGCAATTTTCCACAAAAATAAAATTTTATTAATACGACCGGTTTCAATGCAACTACATCATCTTCTGGTAACAGTCATATTCTCGTTGTCTACTATATATGCTGAAAAGCAAGTAAGGGGAGGGTAGTGGAAAAAAGGGGGGGAAGAGGGAGGGGAGAACAGTAGACAACGAGAATATGACTGTTACCAGAAGATGATGTAGTTGTATTGAAACCGGTCGTATCAATAAAATTTTATTTTTGTGGAAAATTGCTAATTTTAATTAATCATGTTATTCCACCATATCACGCCTGAAACGTCTCTTTTTAACACGAATCCTGACAGCGAGGAGTTTCTCGTATTTGTCTACCACTATCTTCTTCACGCTAATGCGATGTCTGAAAACTATGATATGGGCACCATGTAACGGGATCCTGGAGACCGTAGGATGCCAAGATATTTACGTTTTTTGAAAAAGGAATGTTATTGGTTATTGAGTTATCCATAGATCACAAGAAAGATAAAGGTAAATCAACAACTTGACAAGGGGAATAATTATGTGCACTTAAGAATTATTGAAGACTCGTATATGAAAGTGCGAGTACTCGTAAAGTACTCGTAATTTCCATGCTCGTGGCTGAACGTGACACCGGAATAATAAAAGGTACCCAGACTAGGGAAAAGATATTGATAAAATAACTAACATCAGAATTTCGAATAAAATCGGGAAAAATGACTTGGACGAAACTCTACCAACTAATTAATAATATTACTAAATAAGAGAACACTTAGAAAGATTTTCAGGCAAGTGGACTTAATTTTATATTAAAATTTTTTGCTTTCCATGAAATTAACTATTTTTAATCAAAGTTTGTTTATTTATTTTGCATTAGTCCGATAAGAACACTTCGACTTTTACATCGGACTTTGAACACTGATATAACAATTTGACAATTACATGCACCAAACCCCTCGGTGGAGAAAATACCATCTAAACGGGAATCGAACCCGAAGGATGTTACCCTGCCGCTACCGGGGCCGGCATGTTCATCAAGTTATATGTTAATTTTACGGGACTATACGACGAATAATAGCTCAAGGTAGCTAGGATATCAGGATAATAAACGTGTACTCGGACAATACGAGGGCAATCCAGAGAGTATCCTCCGTTTTCGTGTAGCGTGAGAACTAGTGGAGGTAGCCGAATGGTCGCTGTATTGACGAACACAGTAGGTCGGTACGCCTCGAACTGAGGTGGTTGGAAGGTCGCGCTGCTTGTTATTTTTTTACAATAGCGAATCAAAATGAACAATGCAATTGAAATTCTCATCAAATGGTCTCTCCAGAAAGTAACCTCCGTTATACAAGGTGTATGTATGTGTATATATATATAAATATATAAATTCACTGATAGTCATAACAAACACAGAAACCAAAACACACAAAAGAGGGAAAACTCACTGGTTCTCGAATTTTCGGTGGTCCAACCACCTTTCTCAAGAGGAATTAGGAACAGAACTTCCTCTTGAGAAAGGTGGTTGGACCACCGAAAATTCGAGAACCAGTGAGTTTTCCCTCTTTTGTGTGTTTTGGTTTCTGTGTTTGTTATGACTATCAGTGAATTTACATTACACGTGTGTGGGTTTTCCAAAAAAGTGTATATATAAATATATATATATATAAATATATATATATATATATATATATAATATGTATATGCATGTGTGTATGCATGTATATATTTTTTTCTTACAGGTTCCCCCCACCTTTCCTCACCTATTTGATAACCCCAACCCCCTCATCCCTTACCCTTCCCTCATGGTGCTACACCCCCTGCCACACACCTTTTTTGGTGGCTCGCAGGGTATTTATGTAGATGTAGATACGTAGTAACCTAACTTTCCTGTCGTGTTTCCACGTAACAGTCCTATTAATCTGTGGAAAAAGATTTCAGTTATCGCAAAACGATTTTCACGAAATTTTCCATCAATTTTCAGGTACAGTTCATTGTCCACCACAGGCCATCATGGAGATTCGGATTCACTCTTAAACGAGCGACAACACTGACACACAACTCTTGTCACTCATCACATATGGCCCGTAGGGAGCAATAATTTTCCGATCAATTGCAGCAGTTTTGAAGTTTTTTTATTAGCAAAAATCTTATCACGGAACGAATTTCAAATTTGGCGGGAACTTCAGCTGCATTGTTCATTTTCACTTGCTACTGTAAACAAACGACAAGCGGCGCGACCTTCCAACCACTGCAGTTCGAGGCATACTGATCTATTGTGTGTGTCAATACAGCGACCATTCGGCTACCACCGCTAGTTCTCACGCTACACGAAAACGGAGGTTACTCTCTGGATTACCCTCGTATAACGAGGAACTAAAAGAGCGACATGATGCTTCACTAGTTGGACCTCACTTAGGTCAAGACGAAGTCAGACTGATTTCTGAATTTTCGAGCGGGACAAAGAGCAATGCTATGCTTGTAAACAATGCTATGACAATCTTGGTAGAACTACTGAATGGTGGAGAGCTGGTTGGTAATTATCCAAAAGCGAATATCAAATTCTAGACTAAATCTCTTACATACATTAAAAGTTGGTATCTTCCGCGTCTTAGTAAAAACGTATCTCATCGTCCTAAAGTACATTAGAGAAATAATACCATCAGCTTTGAAATTCCATTTTGTCTTTATTGCCAACATCCATAGTTGTCTCTCTTACTGAGTTGTTCTTAAGAGTGCTGGCAGGTCGTATCTTACGCGTAGATTAATGGCAGAAGCTTTTATTATCCCCAATACTTTCGAATCCGTTTTAAAAACTAACTATTATCTTTTGAGCCTTGTAATTATAAAATACCTTAGGTTTCATTAATATTAAATGTAGATAGTGAATAATAAGTGGGAAATCACTCTCTCACACACATCAGGTTAAAATACACGATAGACGTGGATTTAGATTTTTCATTAATATGTTTCCCAAAATCGAAATATCGGGCTAGAATTCTCCATCGGAAATACGGGTTTAATGACTAAAACTGGGTAAAATGTTGAAGTCGCTACGAGTATCACGTATCTGCAGAAAATACTTCCCGAAAATTAGGTCACTCTTGACTCTCCACCTTTCCTATCCCTCATCGTCAAGCCAGGGTATTCTTATTCCTCCAAAAGATTTAAGTGAACTCTCTCTTTCCAATTTCAGGTTGCGTCCCCGAAGGAGCTGTTTTCTGTTCAAATCCACACGTTGCATATTTCATGGTGTACCTCTTTCCCCACGCACAAATATGTACCAATCTAGATAAAATACGGCTAACAATACCTCCAACAGCTGTACGAGACGTAAAGTTCAGTCGTAGCTAAATGTACGCCTAGACGTGCATCTAAATTGTAACCCTTTCCACATTATTCCATGGAAGAAAAAATTGTGTATGCCATGGTCAACATACGAGGTACATTTCGGCTCAACATAGTTGGTATGGGATACTTACGAATTTGCGATAAGAGTGGGAGGGACAGGGTAAGGAATAAGTGGATATTAAAATTATATTGGATGCACCTGATAATTTTGAATGGTGTGTGCTACGCTGGTTTTGTCATGCTGAGAAATCAGATGCAAATCAATGCACCTAACCGATAAATATAAGAGAGAAGATTTAATGGTTTAAGGTAATGGGGTAAACTGAGAATGCTACACATGAATGAATGTGTTCCTCAAAATTATCGCATTCCTTTTTCTGAAAATATCTTTCAGAATAATTAATATTTGGAGGATCAGAAGATGATAAATAAAGCAATGCGATAGAGAGGAATGGCGCATACTACAGTAGGGCAGTGGTGAGAAAGTTAGTACGTTCCGCTAAAACAACAAAATATTAACGTTTTTTTAGACTTTGCTAACGCAATAAAGGGTATTTTCGTATGATGCATGCATTAACTCGAGAAAATGTTCCGTAGTTTCAGTTCTTAAGATAACAGAACCCAAAGACGGAACTGCATCTGTTTGCAACAAATCACATACCCCGATACAAAACAGTAAAATATTTAGGCGCCATCCTTGGGAAAAAAATCTAGTTTTGTAAATGATTTAAACGCCATTACCCACTAATTCCAAGCACTGAAACCTCAACCAGGCCAATTTTTAGGTCATCCCTTCTTGAAATTAACTCCTAACTACTTAGTAATTTGGTTCCGTAGCATGAACACGTAGAGGTCATTCTAAACCGAGTTAGGCATTTAATCATTCGACGTTAAAACCTCAGTTTAATGTTTCTAACGGTAAAATAAATGATAAACGCGAGAGCGGATAGATAAATTATAAAGACAACAAATGGTTAATGACATTTTTCCGCGTAAGATTGGGGTATAGGATAGTTACCATCACTTAAGAGATAATGCTCGAGAATACGTAGCCCAGTCTATAGTTACTATTCAATGAATTCTTATTTGAGTGCAATCACTATTACTATAAGCCAATATTCTGTTTAGTTCTTACTAAAATACAAGTGTTACTAGCATTTTTGGCCTAAATCCATTTGTAGAGGGTTTCGTTAGACTCCACAAGGAGTATCCATGCGTTCCAACTAGCTGAAATTGTCCTCTTAGATATGAACCTCCATAAAAAATGTCTATCAGTATTAGTATTAATATAAAAATGCATATTCAAATATACAGTGTCAGGCGGCAGAAAAATCCCTAGTATCGCAACCAAGCTTGAAAAAATAAGATGAACTTCAATATAAAAATCAAAAGTAAGCTGCTAATCAAAGTAAACTAGGATAATCAACGTAAGTACGATTCGAAAACGCGCCATCACACATGACCCAGCACACAAAAAACGCACCGTGCAACATCAAACCCAGTCCTAAATCACGCACCGACAAACACCACACCCTACAATAGTCCAATTTCGCACCGCTCACATCACTTGCTAACCATTATCGCGGTAATAAGTCATTGTACAGTTTATCAAGCGATCCTTTGTCCTGTGGCTACCTTACACTTATTTTTAAAACTCCTAACAGCTGAAGGAAAGGGCTTCAATGACTCTCCAAGGAGCTGGTTTGGTTCAAAAAAAACTTCTATTTAAAAATGAAAACTTTTTCTATTTATGCGCTCTTATTTTTCTTTTCTTAAAACTTGGTTTGTATATTTACTTCCTTAAATATTCCCAGCGGGTCGCGGTGGTCTAGTGGGTAGAGCGTTGGACTACTGACCGGAGGGTCCCGGGTTCGATTCCCGGGCAAGGCACTTTGGGCACCTGCAGCTCCATCCAAGCTAGTTGATTTTTCGGGGTACCAGATCATCCTGGGAAACCATAACCGGCACAGGGAAAGGAACTGGCCCCCCTACCCTGATGTGTGAATATTCACACGCCGTCGGGCTGGGTACATAGGTGAGCTCTACCATCACCTACTAAACCGACCTTCGGGTTGATTACTGTGTTTATGGTAAATATTCCCACACTTCCTCATTTTTAATTATTCTATGCATCGCACCAAACCTATTCCTATTTTATTTAGTTTGCAAATTATCACATTTCAGAAAACCCAACATGCGCATTACGCTTTCTGGACTTGTATGCCTACCAAGTACATATCCGGCTGCCTTTATTTCATGTTCTATATCTTTTTAATACGTACTATGTAATGGGGACCCCATACTTTATTAGGTTATTCCATGACAGGATGAGCCAGTACCTTAAAGGCTCTTCTTTTGTGGCTGCGCTACTTCCTTTTGTATCCCTCCTTATCCCATGAAGTACTTGTACTTTAAATGCTTTACGCTTCAAGCTATACATTTCGAGTCCTCACCCAAGTTTCCTAGTTAAATAAGCGTATAACTATTTGAAATCACTGCTATTTGGAATTATATCTCCAAAATGAGTGCACGTAAATATTCCGATGCACGTTCTACGCATTTGAAAAATTTATATGCATGCTCCTACCTCCGTTGATTCCTATATTATTTTTATTCTAACAAGTTTTTTGTCTGACGAAAACGCAAAAAGTTAGACCTGAAAAATGATGTCCCTCAATTGTAGGATAAAAATCGCTTATCCTAATACCGCCTTCTCACCTAGCAAAAAGAGATCCACGAGCGCTTTTCCTTCTGATTACTAAATTTTATTTAGAAATGAAATATCCACATGCTTTAAATAATGCAGGCAAAACGAAATACCTGGTCATGGCGCCACATTCATAAGTTCAACTCTAATTTATTTGCTCAAAACGAAATATAAGAAGGAAATCGAAATGCTGGAATAATTTTTCGAGGACGTGCATTAAAATGAAGTTTTACGATGATGGGCGGAGTGAAGTTTTTTTTTACTTTTGTTCGACCAGATGCATCCAAAATGCTCTCGACGGGACCAATAAATATGATAAGTAAGAATGTTTTCGGACGAGAGAGGGCATATGTATATACGGTAAATATTAATGCACTTCGGTACATTCACAAAGCGATTCGCTGAATGGGAAGGAATTTCATCTACATCATTCCATTTCATCATACACATGCATCTTTTTATCGACTTAGAGATATGAAAATCAGAATGTGTTTTTCCTTAGATGCGTTGAAGCAAGAAAAGCAAGAAAGGTTATTTTGTATGAAGCAAATTTCAAGAAACTGCGGGAGATGCCGCAACAGTAACTTTTAACGGAGTCATTCGCTACGTGTAGGCATTACAATGCAACAATTTCAGAGTGTAAATCAAGGCGAATGATTTTTACACTCTGAAATTGTTGCATTGTAATTGTATGAAGCATATTATTAATTGGGAAGGAACATGAAAGGGAATGTTCTTTCCTTGTTGGATTTCTATTTTCTCCAATTTTATTTAATTTATTTAAAATCATACCCCCTACCATTTTCTTTTAAAATCAATAAAGGTGTTACCCTTTTCAGCGTGATCTCTATTTTCAGGATTTGGCACGTGCATAGTTTATAAGGTTATCTACCGGTTAAGGTAGGTTTTTGGATGGACACAAATATCAAATAAATATTTTGTAACTCCAAACAAAACCCAATCCAGCAACCTACTCTACATCAGATCCCTCTTCATCTCTGTGTATTTCTTTCCCCCCTTCATTCACATGTTTAGTATGTTTTTAAAAGATGTTTCACCTATGCACAGTAACTCTTCCCGAAGAATTTTTTATCTTTGCAAGACTGAAATTTGGAATAAAAAAGATACAAGAAAGGACAGCAATATTGCTTGCAGAGTGTGCTCCAGAATGACGACTGTTATTAAGGGTACGTATTTTTTTAAGGAAAACAAATGAATTTTCGCACAACGTCAAATACAAGTATTTGGCAAATAATCCCAGCGCGTCGTCTGCTTCTGCGATTCTGCCCTCGCAAAAGGAGTTGGGTCTTGAATACCATCATTGAACTTGGCTCCGGCCACAATCCCAATGCCATCCCGCTTTACTTAGTATACAACGATCCAATACCCTAATTATGTCATTATTACAAACGAGATCGTGTTTACCAATCTCCTTTCTGCCTTCGCTAGTTTTCGCTCTCTTTCAAGCTCTATCTCTAACCCAATAACTTCATTTAGCACCGAGAAAGAGGAAAAAAAGTTCTGGGGAAGGAGAGGGTGACAAACGCGCGAGAAAAAGTAAAGAGGTAAGGAAAAAAGCATTCAAAAGGAAAAAGAATTCTCCTTTCTAACCCAACCCACTGAAAATACGTTAAAAAAGATACGGGGGAGACCTTAGCATTTATGAGCGTAAAAGCAGGACGTTTCTTTTTGGATGGCGGGTAAGGAGCAAGGAGTTGGAAAAGAGGAAGGAGAGCGTCTTCGGGGGGGAAGGGGGAGGTTGAGGGAAGGAGAGGACCCCGGCGACCACCTGTGGGGTCCTCTCCTTATCGCTCACGCTCTCCCACTCCACCCCTTCGTCTCTCCACCTCCCTCCCCACATCCCATCTCCGTGAGCACGCCAAAGTCATGGCCAGCACCCACCACTCTACCTCCCTCCCAACGTTCCACTATCTCTCTCCCTCACTATCTTCTCCTCTTCTCTCTCTCTCTAGGGCTGGGTCGTAAAAAAAAGAAACGGGAGAAAAACCTCGGTTTCGTGTGAAAGAGGATGGGAGAAAGGGTGGAGGAGACGCAGAGAAAGAAGTTTATCGCGAACTGGCCACCCACCCCGCCTTCCCCTCTATCCATTCCGTCGCTCTCCACAATCCTCCCTCGCCCTCGTGGGTCCTTAACGAGAAGGGAATGCCCGCCGTCCGGAACTTCATTAAAATACTTATCTTTCTCTCTCTCTCTCTCTACCTCTTTTCCCTCTCTCTAACCTTTACTCTCGCTCTCTCTCACTCACTCAAGTCATTCCTCCCCGCTTCTCCTTCTTCGAACCCTCCACCCCTTTAGCCTTCAATCTCGCGGCGAAGATCTAAGCGAAATGTATTGAATGGCTGGGATCTCCTTTGCCTTAAAAGCCAAACGATAGTATTGCGATAAAATGACACGAAACCCCTACCCCCTCGTCTCATCTCCAACCGCCTCCGCAACCCTTAAGTATTCTCTTCCTTTAGCCGTGAGTTTTTCGATAAGTTCACAATAAAGGTCCTGCTGGGAGTCAGTCGCACGGGTAGGAGAGGAGTGGACGGAGGGAGAGGGTGGTGGGGGGGGTACGACACTAAAAGCGGCGAGTGCGGCGCAGACTGACAATGAGTCCCCCACGTTCTTTCCACTTGAACGCACGACGCACGCTGAGACCTCCTCTCTCCCGCTTTTCCATTTTGCTGCAGCAATACGAGGGTATGAATTGGACACAACACCGAAGGAGTTGCCGCCGCACCTCAATGGAGTTGTATGGAGCATAGCAGAAGGGATGGAGGCTCCTGAGTGGGGACTAAGGGGAAATACGTGCGTCAACTGTATGGGGGTGTGAAAAAGAAGAGCTATCAGCACGTCATAGATCTACTAGCACATGAGCAGAGTGGAGACCTGTCGTTAGCCAAGCTTGGGACCGCAAGACTTACGTATGAATATACTGTAGTGTCGAATTAAAATGATACTTCCCTACTGGAAATTTTCATACATGGAGTGCGGTACCGAGTGGGGTGCGGTAATTTGCACCCATGCACACACTAATAATTTACTCCAGTAGCAACCAATGTCAACATGATAAAAATCACTTTTCCAAAATAACAAAGGGTCATTAATTCACCCAGAAAGTTTCTTTCTATTACCAACGGAAATTCCTCTTCACTTATTTTGCTCATTTAAACTGTAGAGTGGAGATATATTCGGTAGAGCTTGCGACTCTTGACCGGATGGTCTCATGCTCGATTTGTCATTACACATGAGATTTTAGCTACAAGGGCGTGCCGATGAGGAGGATATGCATTTTTCTCCCGAGTAACCCCTATTTTCAACCCATTACCTTATTCTCTCACCTCGAATGCGAATATTTCACTTAAATGTGTACTGAAGAGTTTTTGCCTATTTAATAAAAGATATTTTATATAAATGGAAAAACTTAAATAATTGTCAAGAAATATCACCAGATGCTCAATTCCATTCATTTGCGGATAGGGAAACTCAACTTGACTCGTGAGAGTGATCAGTGGCGTAGTATAGTGAGTGAAAACCTTTATTACAAATTCTAGTCCGACCTTAGTTACGTCAGGAGCACCGTACATTTAAATCCTCGGTTTGTCTTCTTCAAAAATAAGGCCATGTCATTTCACTGGATACTAGATTTACATGAGAAGGCATAAGTGGTTAGAGAAAGTGTTTGAACCTATAATGTGAATTTTCATGGGTTAGGGTTGAGTGAGCCGTACATCTTATCTATCCCCTATTGCAATCAACGTTTGGGCCATTTAAAAAGAAATTTCCTGAGATAAAAATATTTTTAGGCATTATTTTGATGGAAAAAATTCGCAAAAGTTAAATTTTTCTTAAGTTTATTTGAATAAAGAATGTTGGTATGACTTGAATTAATTTAAACTCAATGTTTTTAATGGTGAATAGTACTATGCTGAGGAAATTAAATTTGCGCATCTAAAAACAAAGCTTCCAAGATGAATTTAACTAAAACGTACGTAATTAATAGGAAAACTTATTTTTTGCTGTAAAAATGCAGAAAAGGATTGTCCATTAGTGCAGTGCAAGCCATAGTACAGACAGAACTTTGATGATTAAGAAACTCATGAGTGATAATAATATGCTCGTAAAGTGGCAATTGCTTTCAAAGTACTCGTGCGTATAATGATTAGTTATTTCTTAATATGATTTTTGTGAAAAAATAAACCAATGAAAATATGGTGCAATTTTTCAGAACATGTATATGAATGAGGGGACGTGGTAGTCCAGGGGTAGGGCGTTGAACTATTGACCGAAAGGCCTGGGTTTGATTCCCGGGCACGCTCAGCTCAATCCAAACTGTGTGTTTTTGGGTACCAGATCTTTCTGGGAAACTATAGGCGGCATTGGGAAAGTAACTGGCCCCCCCTACCCTAATGTGTGAATTTCACATGTCGTCGGGCTTAGTATTGAGTGAGTTGTACCATAACCTATCAAACCGACCTTCAGGTTGATTATAGTGTTTATGGTATGCATGCATGTGAAGAAAGGAATTTAAAATTAAAGAATTCCTATACAGAATCTGATTACGCCTGGGAACAATGCTCTTCATCCGTAAGTAGGAACACCTGGAGTGCCTATTTGCAATGGAAAGACCACAATAAGTATCTTTCTATCTTTCCTTCTTCCTCGAAGATTCAGGTGGAATTCATTATTTCAACCATTCGTATGGAACTGGTTTCTTAAGGGAAGCCGATCAAATCTAGAAGACCACCATGATTCTGGTAACTACGGTATCTGGGCCACCTTGGCGCACCCTTGCTCTTAATCTCCATATTAATTAAAGGGAAACATTTAATTGGAGTCAAAAAGAAGAAAACGGTTTTATTTTCCCACTATGCATAAAAAATCTCGACTTGCGCAATACCAGACAACCTTCTCATTTCCTTCTAAAATCTGAACCATGCCAACAGTTCAGAGAAACTCTTTTCTTTTTGTTTTTATCCATTATTTTCCCTTCCTTTTGTCCAATGGGCGTATTACAAGAATTACTCCTGTTTGTGATCAATGTGGTGTGGTGCTTGTGGTTGGTAATCTTATTTGTGGTCACTGGCCAAAAGATCATTAGGCTTATCTGAGCATTCAAATTTCCATTGGAAAACATGTTAATCTTAGTACGGAAACGCGATGACCAGACTCGGAAATTAAATATGTGAAACAACCAAAAGAAACGAATGGAATTAATGAAGTAATTTGGCATTTATGTAACTTCATCCCGTGTAAGTGTACTCAGCGACATAGTTTTATCGCACTTCAGTTCATCATATCGACACATTCGCCATCGAATTCGTAAGAAAGAATTCGCATATGGCCCTCACATTACTCAGCAATTACATTATCATATGGCAAATTGCCTAAGTGCGTGAATATCGCGCATCGCCAACGATATAGTCAACGCAAAATCGTCCAGCCTCTGCCCTTAGCACAAAATTCACGCACAAAGTTTGAGCTAAATGTTCCATACAATGGAAAGTCCACAAAGTCCTAAGTTGTTATTCCGCTTCAAATGATTTCTATGACAAAATCGGTTCCCTAAAATTCCATCAATAGAAGCACGCAATTTGAAAAAAAACTCCCAAATTCTGAAAAGTATCTCATTAAGGAAGAATGGAGATAAAACCATTGGTGAACGACCAACCATGGCACCTCTCGGAAGCAATTAGTCTTTCGCGAGGCACAGTGATATACACGTAGTGCGAGGGCTTTGGCGCGCGCAATCAGTCCATTAGCATACCTCGAGGGCTATTAAATTTGTTTAGCTGAAGTATCTAGACGAATCAATTATTTCCATTCAACTACGCATCAGTCAATTGATTATTTCCTTGACCCATTCGTAACTGTTGGCTTTTTGGGATATCAGGTTTCTCGGCTCATAGCGGTACCGATAGGTTTGGAGGATACACCTCATGCTTGGAATATTCGTGTCCCCCGTTCTCGTGGCTGAAACCAAAGGCCATAAGGGGTATTCGATTGACGCGCCGCGGCAGGGCGATAGACACACTCGCCCCATTCTTGAGCCCCTCGGGGACTGCTCGGTTGGTGGGAAAGGTCGCAGCCATACCCTCTCGCCCCACCTCGCACAGGGCGGACGGATGTTCACGGAATACTGATGATGCCTGTCATAATCGTATTTTTTTTATTGCCAATTAAAATTCCTTTAATGCCACGGCTATGGGGGGCGATAAGTATGGGACGGGAGGACTGGGATGGAAAGATGGGAGAGAAAGAATTATCTTTATTGCGGAGAAAGACGAAGCTGCGTGGGGCGCTGTAAACCGCTTTCACGGCCTTCCCATCCTTTTACCAGGGCCTAAAACTTTAAAAACCGCGAAATCACAGAGTTCGAAGGCGTGTTTTTTATTAGATGTGTGACTCAACTTTTAAAAATAAACATACAAGGCAAAGGTGTTAAACGCGTTTTGGACGTGCAAGTATTTCAAGGGGAATTTTGATATGTCTTAATTTTCTCTCTTGACTAAGCTATTGCTCGGGTTCCCCGATACCTTGTGTTTCCATTTGCCTCAATTGTTCCCTAGGCCCTAACTGTCTTAGAATGTTTCCTGAATGGCAATACAGCCTTAGGCAAAAATCACATATTTCTCTCACTTGATTTTGATTTACTTGATTCTGCTAAATTTAATGTTAGTGAACTTACTTTGGAGTTTTCCCGTGATTTACAACATTGATGAAAGTTATATTAATCGGTGCGTTGCACCTTCTCAATTTACCCTTTTGTGAAGTAAACATAAGTCAGCCAATCAGCAAAGCTACAGAACCAATATCTTACTCCTTAAATCACAATTAATCAGTGAAAAACAGGAGAAAAATTATGTTTCTATTTTTTTATTTAGTACCAATCCGACAACAGCCAGGATTCAGCCTTTTACATTTATTGTGTATGTGTATATAAATATATGTACGTGGGTGGTCTGAAAAAGTTTCCGACTCAGAAGTCAGTGTCTTGGTGAGCTGTGGGATTGAAGAAATTGGTGCAGAATAACGAAAAGCACTTAGAAGTGAAAGGCGATTATGTGAAAAAGTGAAGAAGGTTTTTAGGAAACTAAAACAGTCAATAGAAACTTTTTATTACGTATATATGTTTTATGGCCAAACGGGCCTAACTGAAAAAATAACCAGTGTAAAATCTCCTCGTATTAAACCCTAGGAATAATCACTGAGCGAAATATTCGAAACAACTCATTAGTTATGCCATCCCAGACTGATTAAATATTCTTAGGGAAATGATTCATCCAAACCCTCTGAAACTGATAATACACGCATTACTAATAGAAAACTATTTCACACAAAATATGATGGCGTAGCGCTGTTTCAATGACCGGTTCATGACGGAGCGTAATGAGGTCACGTTATAGAAAATTGGCAAACGAACGATCCACACTTCGCAAAGGTTGGGAGCCAGCTGCCACTGGCCTCCACCCTTTCCTGAGACTCCCCTACTTCGAACCCAGTCAGAGAAACCGCCATCCGTCCATCCGGAAAAAAATAAGTCATACTACTTTTGGGACTGACCTTGTACATCGATTCGTTTGGAGTTCGGTTAGCTTCGGAGAGTAGATTGATCCATCAAGCAGTATAAAAAAAGAAGAGCGATTAAAATAGGATAGTCCAGACCTTGATTTTCCCAAGTTTATACTAAAGGCGAATATGTGGCTGGAATGCTATGTCATACCCTATTTAGTAGTAGTGATTTTTGTACTTTGCAGTTAATTCTTGTCATCTTTCATCATTTTTATACTCTCACGAATATATAAAAAAATCTTGGAATTTAATCTTCCTGATCCCATTGTATGATTTAGGGTGAGTTTTAATTAGCTGCGTACAACCTTCGATAAATCATTTTAAACAGAAGGAACTATACAAATGGATTCATGACTTCCCCTTTATAAAATCACAAAAAATAATATTAGTATTACATTTCAAATATGTTCAAGAATTTAAAATATAGTGATTAACAGCTCTTTCTTTTGAGTTGCTCCGTTAAGGGAATATGAGGGACATTAATGACAAGCACGCAATGCACGGACAGAGAGTCGAAAATACTTGAGAGGAAGTATGCTATAGGCCGGGGAATGAAGTACGGAAGGACACAAATGGTGGAATGGGAAGGAGTCGGGTGTTAAGGAATAGATGGAAGGAGATGGAAAGAGTGGGAGGGAGTGGAGGAGGGGCATTGGAAAAAGACGAAGGAGAAATCCAAAGGCAAGATGGCGAGGGGGAAAAGAGGGGAAATAAGAAGTCGGGATTCCTGAGAGAGAGGGAAACCACTTGGGCCGCTCCGTGATAATGATTTTCAGTTCCCCCCTGCACCATAGAATCTGGGGGAGCGGAAGAGGTTTTTCTCCTAAGAGTTAGACGGTCCTCGGGGATGTAATAACAAAGCGGAAAGACTACCTCAGACTTGAAAGGAACGAGGGAGAAAAAAATGCTGACTGTGTAGGTAAAAATGTTTTTGGGGTGCGTAAAATGGCTTGGAGGCTTTTGAGGGTGATGGAAAAGGAGGAAAGGATGCGAAATGCTCTTAAATGCAGTCGAAGAAGGGCGGCCGGATAATTGAAGCGCCCACACCCATGAGTGTTAATTGCGGGCCGCATCTGGAATATCACACACGATAAGGTCTCTTTTATAAGGAATTGTTTTATACGATTTTAATGCTTACAAATTGCAAAGTCAATATCCTACAAATCCTTCCAATAGTATTCCATGAAGTGACCACAGGAAATAACTATTTTTGAAATAAGCAGTTTCATAGAAAAATCTGAGGGCTGTTTTCGGATACTTAAAAATCGTTTTGAAAGTTTAACCCCGCAAATTATATGCTTGCTTCGAACCTAATGGGATAAAACTATGCACGGCATCCAGGCCATAATCGATAACATAAAAAGAAGAAAATTAGCTTCCGCTTTAGACATCAATAATAGAAATGACCTATAAATTCTGGTGAATTGGAGACGTTGCTAAATATGTGTAAATTTCTGGGTGAAGCATATCGGATGATTATGTTGATCATTGTTTATCAATGCTGTAAAGCTCTTCAGCTCTATTGTCAAGGCTGCCCTCAAAGAACCCCTTCAAACTATGACGATGGGTCGTGCACCGGCATTTTCCCTTTTGAATTAAGAATTTATTATGCCACCCTTATCATGCAATACTAATAGTAATAGGATCATTGGTATTAGTATTTATTGGAGGCGACCGACAGCCAAGGTCATTTGCGCCATTAGGGATAGGCAGGAAAGGATGAAGGGTTGGAGAGAAACCCGGCGTCGGCATTAGCCGAACTTAACGAAAGGCGCCGAAGGGTCCAAAGTTTAACGTCCCATCCGACAGACGGCGCATTCACTCAAAGTGCCCTCCACAAAGCAGCTCAAGTAGGGATCGAGATGCAATACTATGCCATGCAATACTAATTATGACAACCTTTGCCATGATTGGGGATACATGATACATTCCCGAGAAAACTTCCTGGACCTCAAATGTCGACAAATAAAACCCATTCTGAAACTCTCAAAACCTTTCCACCAGCGTATCTCGGACACGACGTGACATCAACAGTTTTCCTTTTTTAATCCGGGGCAGTTCAGGAGAGGATTCCCCGAACCTCGGTCGACCCGCAAGTTTGGCTCACCTTTTCCCTCCGGTCGTACCGCTATCAGAAGGGGGTCACGCCCTCCCGCATGCATGCAGGCCGCATGCAAGATCGAATCACATCCTCTTTCGCCCATCGAATCCGCAATTTCGGGTCACGATTCTCCGAGTACGTCCAGCCCCGAACTCCCCCTCTATGGGCTTCCTTCTACTCCTCGTTTGGGCGGATTGCCCTCTGATGGAATACATTAGAATATCCCCAACTGAAGGATTGGTGAGTACTATCTTCCCTCTTTATAATGAATCTTATAACACATTAATGTTATCAATCTAATGTTTTCTGGAGAAGTAACAGAACTTGGCAGCAAATACAATATATCAGCTCAAATGTGTATTTTTCTCTTATACTGCTTCCTTAGCCAACTGTCAAACGTGATTATAACAATACACAATTCAAGTTATACGTGCTGGTGTCTTCTTGGTATAAGCCTACATGCAACGGATCTCATTTAAGAGTCTTGTTTGAAGGAAATGGATATTTTATCGTAAACACTAGTGATGATTTGAATACATCAAGAAAATCCTATTCTCCAGAGCTCTTATAACTTGACTTGGAACAGTATATGTAATAAAAAAATTGCAAAAGCGACAAAGATGGTGGAACTTTTCCTCCTTTGAGGACACAAGTTTATTAACGCATTATGTACACATAACAATGGGCTCCATGTGCACAGGTATTATTTTTGAACGTTATTTTTTTTATTCAAGACGAGTAATAAATAGTAACATTTATTTTGAGCAACTGATGGAAACTGTTTTGTGATCTGAACTACGAAATAGTTTTAATTATATCATACAAGAACAAAAATACTCTTTCAAGAAAAAATCCACGACTCATTATAATCAAGAGTTCACTTTATATTTACATTCTAGCAAATAGACATTATTAATAGTTAGAAAATGCTCGGAGGAATTAACCAATAGTCAGAAGTAATGAAACACTATGAGTAATTAAATTTAGAGATATATGACAATTTCAGACACTTAAAAGTTCTTTCTCTGGTTAGAAATCTTCACTTATGTAGATTCATGGAAAAAATAGTCTCCAAAAAGTGAGCTCAAACAGTTTATGCAACTCTGACAAATTTTACGCATTTCACAAATGTCTTCGTAGCTAATTTTAGAGGATTTCGTTCAAAATTCTATCTCTGACTTCATCGCTCAAGAGAAAAAGTTCTGGCTTGAGTTCACCGTATGATACCCGTTGATTTGAATTAGACGAGAGTTTTACTCACGCGCCAGGTTAAACCCTGTCATAAACTTCCAAGGAAGAAAGCAGGAAGATATTCCTCAAGTCCGGCTGCTGCTAAGAGAGAAAGGAGTTTTGAAAAATGAGGAGGTGAAAGTGGGCACCAGGATGCCGAGAAGAGTACCACGCAAAGGTAAGACGATGGGGGCTTGAGAGACAAACGGTATTATGGCGAAGGCCGTCCGTGGGATGAAGCGAACGCCACCGACATGGAGCCAGTCACCCACGAATCCAGGGGTGGAAAAATAGCGAGAATTTATGAGACCGAATCATAGCTACTTAGACCATGTTTGTTCTCTGGAAAACAGGTCCAGGGTAGGTCGGTAGGTGCGGCACTCTAGTTGTTTCTTTCAAGAATGCTTCAATATTGTCAAGTTAATGCCTTTAAAGTAGCAAAAATGCCAGCAAATCCTCTGTGTCTTTCGTAGAGCCTCACTTCGGACAATTGCATCAATCATGTCAGCGACTTTCATGACGAAATTATTTTAAGAGATCGTGAAATTAGATTAGGTATCGCCATTCATTTATCATGGCGTTCAAGATAAATATCAGAGAAGCAAAAAGAGGGATTGAAACAACCAGGAGAGTAAAAAGGAAGTACGTACGAGCATAAGTGATAATTATTCACGTAGTCAATTGACAAAGAGGTCATCTTCCAATGTGGATTGCCGCGGAGAAAAGAGCTACTCCAATGCCGTTGATATTTAATGTTTTACAACGAATATCATTGCATGCGAACCCAAGGAAGGAATAGAAAAATTATTATTACCCGAAAAAATACAAAATCGATCCCAATGAGCTAAGAAAATGTTCTATTGAAAATAATATTGTTCTAGGTGATTTGCCAATGCACGCGAGGATGGAGGAAAATTTGGCCCCTCAAGCTAACTCGATACTCGTCAAAGAAATTGAATTTAATCCAGTTTCTGTCGTGATTTGGCTGTGCGATATAAATTTAATGTCACCAAAATACTAAAATTATGTTGAAAGCGATAAAAGTTACATTTCGTATAAGTACTACGTCGGATTCATATTCAAGCATCACATTTACTTTAGCGCCATTAGATTAGAGATTTTTCGTGTTAAAGATTTTACAATAAGAATATTAACACATTAACCCCTCAATATTTGTGCAGGATTTAGACAACGATGTTTAAACGTCAAAAGTTACTGTCAGTGCCTACTTTTCATGAAAAAAATGTATTTACTTCGCGTTCCTTGGAAATTTCACTTAATAATGACATATCCAGTTAGCATAATAGAACGGGCTAGAAATCACAGGTTAGTAAATGCAGTTTCAGTAGCCAAATTGTATTACGCTGAAATATTTTATTTCTGCATGGATCTTACTTTAAAAAGAAAGGAATAAGCGTATGGCAAGCATATGAGATAAGTTTTACTAGCTTAGACCAAGCAAGATATAGCAATGTATATTTTCGAGGAATATAATCCCGAAAGATGGAAAATTTGGATCCCACGGTGAATATTACCTCTTCACCTTTTTTTCGAAAATAATCCCAACAAAAATTAGGAAACGGAAGGCTACCTTCTTTCCATTCCAGCAAATCCAACCTTTTTTCTTTTCCCAACGAGACGTTTTTTAGGGGCAGGAAATAGATAACAAAGCGATTCGCGTCTTTGGTAATTTTTTATATGGAGTGTTACCTATTCCACTAGCAGTTTTTTGTTAATGACTGGAATTTATGGAGGAAGAATATCATCAAAATATTTCAGCTATAAAAGCCAACTTTCAGTAGTTCATTACTCCTCTGTCATTTTGTGGTGTTGAGGTGCATAGTCAACCGGGGGCAAGAAAAAATACTATCACAAAAAATAGCGTAAAAAAATGAGTTTTATAACTTGGACTGATGTCGGAAGGGAAATACATCAACAAAACATAAATAAATATGAGGAAGTGCAAAAAAAGTAATTGAATGTGCTACAGACAGTAAAATAATTTTAAGATGATTATTGATATCCTGCGATTTAGTCGCCGTTTTTTGTAATCTGCCGAGAGTTACACCTGTTCCTAATTATCATAATAAATATTTTTATGCTTGTACTATTAAATGAAAAATTCTAAGAATTCTTCCTGCAATTATAGTGTGAAAAACGTTGCCATACCTAAGGGTTTTGCTTCACGCAAAAGAATTGGGGGAATTAATAAAAACATTTGGTCAGTAAAACACTAGCGCTGAAATTATTTGTACAGAAGATGATAATAAATCGTGTTATAATATAAAGACAACGCATGTCCGCATATCAAAAACGAACCGACGTTCAAATTTAACCAGCGATAGTTTATCATAAACAATATGAGTGTTTTAAGTTGGCTTCCTTATTTCCTGTACATTCAAGAAATTCTGTCTTTTGAAGTTGAAAAATACACGCATATGTTTTCAACATTTGAACATTTTCAACATTTAAACAAATATTTTGTTTAAATTTACATTATCGTCTGTGATACCTTTACGGGTGTCCCACCAGGGCAGACCAATCGAGAGGAAACTCTCCAACCGAAACGTTGACATTTCTAAACCCGATTCAAAACCCGATGGAACGCCCATGGACATCGTATGTCGGGAAAGAAACATATCCTCTTCTTATAACTTGTTTACGTCCTAATTATCATATTTTTAGGTAATCTACCGGTTAAGGTAGGTTTTTCGAAGGACACAACTATCAAATAAACATTTTGTAACTCCAAACAAAACCCAATCCAGCAACATAATCTACATCGGGTCCCTCTTCATCTCAGTGCACTTCCTCCCTCCCTTCATCCCGTCCAACATCCTTATCCTGTTCCTGCCCTTTCCTCGCTTGCCCAACATTCTCCCCTCTATTACCTTCTTCAACATTCCACTGCCGCTCAATACGCCTTTCATCCATTTTTCCTGCCTCCATAGGATTTCTCTCAACAAACCCCTCTCCTCACCCACCATCACCAGTACTTCCTCATTTGTTTTCCTTTCGGTCCATTTCACCTTCTCCATTCTTCTCCACACCCACATTTCAAAAGACTCCAATCTACATCTATCCTCCTGCTTTAACGACCACGTTTCCGCGCCGTACATACCTACGCTCCATATCAGAGTTTTTACGAGTCTTGTCCCTACTCCCTACTTCCACTTATGTCCCTACTAACACTTCCGAGATATGTGAACTGTTCTACCTGCTCTATTTTTCCCCTCCTATTTTAATGTTTAGCTTAGCCTTTTTCTTTTTGGAAAATCGCAAAACCTTTGTTATATTAATATTGATTTTCACCCCATATCTATTGCACTGAACCTCCAATTCACTCAGCAATGCTTGCAACCCCTTGGCTGACTGAGCAACTAATGCTTGGTCATCAGCAAACCTAACCGATTTTACAAATTCCCCTCCGACTTTCATTCCTACCTCCAGTTCTTCCCATGCCTCTTTAAGCATTTATGTTAATAAAATTCACTCCATCGCTCTTACGGTTAGTAATTTGAGAAGCAGAAATCAGTCAATGAATTTCGGTTCAGGGGCATTTAAAAGTTGGCAACAATGAATCCATTGATGAATTGCCCCCCCAAGATGTTGAATTAATAGCGGGAAATACATGAGTATTTTGAACTTTGGGAAACAATTCGTGCTGGTTAAAAATCATGGAGATACTTGGCGAGGTAACAAGCGTTAACAGACGGACATAAATTACAGTCGTGCCCATTTGTTTACTCACAATTTAAAGACATAAAGGAGTATCATTTTCAATGAGTTTGAAGTTTCAGATTCGGTAATTATTCAGGTCGCAAAAAATTCCTAATTATTTATAAATATTGCCTAAATAATTGAAGTGATTATTAAATAAGGAAATATTCTGCTAACATTGTTTTAAACAAACGATAAATTCTCAGTGAAAATTTGTATGGGCGAACAATTTCAGAAATACAATATAAAGTCCTCGATAGGGGTCTCCAAACGTAGTATCGGTCAACCTTTGCGTCTCCCTTGAATAATAGAGCCTCTTATTTTAGTGCATCTAAAAATAAGTGGCTTTCAAGGACTCAAGTAATCAGAATGCAGACACTTTGGGGAATAGACACCAAAACTTGCACCTCTATGAACATTGCATTAACTCAACACAAACTATTCTTTATCGTATTTTAAAACTAATCTTCTTCAAACGTTTCACACCTGCACCACGAATTCTCAACACGTGAGAATCAGTTCAAAAATATTTTTTCTATACGAGAGTGTGGATGTGTTAAATATTTGTTAAATCCTTTTCTTCCTTCGTAGCCACGTACATTGCGTAAAGAAACATTTTCTTTTCTAAAATGGATGCGCAAACTCTGGAGGCAAAATAGAGATTATTTATACAATGTACCAACCCAATTCTACGTTTAGCAAAAGACGCTAATTCATATAAAATAGGTCATAGTTTCTTAGAGATGATTTCGTAAGTTGATAAAAGATTATTCACGCATTTACGATTTTGTTCATAACTAAAAAGGATGGCTCGATGAGATATACAGAATAGTTCGATGAGATGTACCTGTAATTCTCACGAATTTACTATGTGCCTAAAATATATTACCAACGATGAACACTAATACAACCGCGATAAGGTGGGCTGTGGACCCGCGGGTGTCGCGATAGTCGAAGAGCTTATTAACGGATGGGTAAACCGTTGCCCGAGCTAACTTCTCTTTTTATCCAATAGGTATTTCATCATTATCATCAGTATATTGACTATCAGATTGGATTACTGCATTCCCCTGCATGCCCCATTCTTCTCAATGTAGTGTTAACTCAACCCCTGATAGATATCTGTTTTACGTCCTTATTTTGTCTTATGTATTTGTTTTGTGGTCTTCCTCATGGGATCTTCATTTTTTCCCGCTATAATGTTTCTAACTAATCAATGGTGACTCAAGATACATAAAGAAGTACTGTATGTCCAATTCATATAGTACTTCTTTGCCATAGAGTGATTCTCCATTTGATCCTTAACTCTTCTGCTCTATATATTATATATACCTCCCCATTTCTCACTTTTGTCTCGCCAATTAACCATCGGCATTCTTCTCCAGGTTTCCATGTTTCAAAGGCTTCTTCTTAGCTGGTCCGCTTTTCCAAAATTCCGTATTTCTAATCCGTAGAGCGCCATGCTTCATATGAACGGCATGACAAACTGCTTTCTTGATTGCAACCTGTTTCTTTGGGTATAACAGCTGCCTCTGCTACATAAACGCCTTCTTAGGTTGAGCTAATATTCGCTTGATGTCGATAGAAATTCTTCCATCCCAAGTAATACAGTTGGCAAGATAAATGAAGGATTTTACTCACTCTAGTTTCACCCCTCGAATTGTGATATCTACCTTCACACGCACCGAAATTTTAGTTTTCTTCTTGTTTATTATTACATTACATCACCGAAGTACTTTGGACCATAGCATTTAGGTTTGCTTGCAGGTCCTCTCGCGTTACTGCAACTTCTGAGACATCTCGAACCGGAGCATGATGATTTCTTCGCCATTTGCCATGATTCCTATGATGCTCAATTCTGGTGCAATTTTTTTGTTGGCTATTCTAAATGAGCATTGAATAGTGCTGGCGAAAGGTTTCATCCTTGCTAAACTCCCTTGCTTGTTTTGGCCGATATAATCCTGTAGGCATATGGCATCGGAAAATTATGAATAATGCAGCTTTAAAACTCACAAATTCAAATAAATTGAAAATGTTCATCAACTACTACCAATCGATGGTATCAGTCTTGACTACGTTGAAATTTTTTTTTCGAATGAAAGAACACGACTATGCATTTTCCACAAAACTTCTTCATTTGACACCTATGACCGATGTGGCTATGCGTTCAAACTATTTGTGTCTAATAAAATAGTATTGTGGAAAATACATACAAGTATTACTCTTCTTTCATTCGAGTCTACTTCCCATTCGGGGACCCCACGGAGATATGGGAAAAATGAGAATTTGTTCGACGGTTTGGCCTTAAAGCCTGAGAGCCTAAGGAAGGAAGAATTGGTTCAAAGTGAGCGATACACGTGAACGTTATATTTTGGTGGCAAGCGTAGCAATACAAGTGTGAGAGTTATTCGGAAGACAACGCACTCATACATTGTCATTCTCGATCTTTTATCTCGCCAGAGGGGTTGAATTCCAAGGAAACCGCCGCCAGTTACAGACTTGCTTTGGAGAACCGCGCGCGCGTACCGCTGGGACCCCGGAATGGGACTGTGTGGAGAGAGGAGAGATGAAAGGGCGGAGGGACGAGTGCACGGGAACGGGAGGAGGAGGGATGCGGTCGCCGCGTCTCCTTCCCCCGTGGGTCGAGCGATGAGCCCAGATGCCCTTCTGTGCCTCCCTCCCGGTGGCGCTCTCGTGATGTGCCACCGCGAGGCTACTTATTCATTCCGCACTCCCGAGAGACGATGCACACGGAGGAGACACCAGCATCCTCTGAAGATCGCGATCGCACTCCCACGGAGGGTAGAGTCGAATCCGAGGCCTCCCCTTTGTCCTTTTGACGCGACCTTCACACGCGCACGTGCAATGGGGTTCTGGTGTCGTTTCGATCGTAATGTACGCACCCGCGGGACGTTAATTCGAAGTACTGGGCGGTTTCATTGAGAAATCATCCCGTACGACATCTGCCCACTGCGTGTGCCATGCAGCAGTGGCAGCAGGATTGCGATCAGAGTTCGTGATCCCTCGTAACGGGGGATTGCGTACCATTGGCAAAGTATCAAAAAGTCAAAACATGGAGAGCTATGGGTTGAAAATTAGTATATTTTGCCCTTATAACCATGCTAGGTAAAATAATTGACACTATATTATTTGCTTAAGATATGCCTCGATATTACGATTATATTTTGCTGATATTCCCCGTGTCATGCTGAAATTTCATCTGTCAAGATAGGATTTGTACACATACAGACTATACAACGGTACAACGATACATTTCCCTACATCTTTTGAGAAAACAACCCGACATCCGACACTATAATAATCCACTCTCCAATTCAGCACACTTCCTTCCTCCCTTCATTCTTTCCAACATGCTTATTCTTTCCCTACCCCTTCCCTGCTTGCCTTAAGTTCTCTCTAACACCGCGTTCAACATCTCAATGATAATGATCTGCACCTATCTTTCCTGCCTCCTTTGGATTTCTGCCAACAATCCCCTCTCCCACTTCGCCATGCCTAGTATTTCATAGTTTGTTTTCCTTTTTTTCCATTTCACATTTTCCATCCATTTCCACACAATTCAAAAACCTCATTTTTAGTATACACCTATGGCATTACCTCAACGGCCATGTTTCCGCGTCGTACGAAATCACACACTACATCAAAGTTTTGGTGAATATTTTCTTAACATCCCTACTCAAGGTCATTGTCATCAATTTCCTCCTATTTAAGAAAGCGTAGTTCCCTTATGTCCCTACTACTTCAGTCATTTCTCCAAAACACTTCCGAGATAGATAAGCATTCCCACTGCTCTAGTTTAATATTTAACTTAGTTATTCTCTTTTTCGAAAACCGCATAGCCTTTATTTTATTATGCATTTATTCTCAACCCATACTTGCTACACTGAATTACCAATTCTTCAGGCAATGCTTGCAACTCTTTGGCTGACTGGAAAACTAAAGCTAGATCATCTGCAAACGTAAATGATTTCTATGAATTCTCAACCGTCTTCCATTTATATCTTCAGTTCTTCCCATGTACCTCTAGCCATTTCCTCCACGTATGCGTTGAAAAGCATAGGTAATAATCGGCACCCCTGTCTCATTTCTCTTCCTAACACTACCTATCCCAACTCTCCATTCGCCACTAGCACCTTAAGAGTCTGTGACATGCATAGGTTGCTGGTAAGTCGCCTATCCCTCCAATATATTCCTATTTTCAGGAATCCATTCATTGATATAATCGATGATGAATTCATTGAATTAATAAATAGACACATAGATGATATTATTCCAGGTACCCAGATTTTAACGATAGCCTTAATGTTGCCAAAAATATAACCATCTCAAGTCTTTCATATTACTTGACCGATAGCTTGTTGGATGATTGCATATAATCAGATATGAATATAGCACGCGATATTGATAGTCATTTTTAATTAGGTGATGATAGGGTAGTACCTATCCACGAATTCATTTCTTTCTCAATAATTTCAATTTTAAATATCATTAAACTAGAATTTTTAATTTTTAGATATTTGTCGGCGCGATATTTCTCTTTGCTTTCACCACGCTTCTTTGTACAGGGAGCGGCAACATAACTTCCTTTTTTCAAACGCAAAACGCTTTTCGAAAAGGAAATTATGTTACCGCACCCTGTACTTGAGTAGAAAGAATCCATAATTCAAAAAACGTTTTTTTGCTCTGCTTATTTACACCGCAGCAGAATAGCCACTCCCCCTTGTACTGCTACTCCCTCCTATGACATAAAATTAAGAGATGCATCTAGACTACTTTAGAGAGTAATTTACAATTCATGGAGCATCGCCCAAATGTGGAAAACGAAATCTTTAGAATGGAATGGACACTCAACAACATGATAATTTCCTCAAGAGCCCTAACTGAATAGGTGAAATGGTAGCCTGAACTAGAATTCAAAATAGCGAGAAGAAAGATGAACGAACACAAATAACACGGTATTCAATAATGGCATTTAACGTAGAGATTCTTCACAAAAAATTCAACCCAATTATTCAATTGAATTTAATTTTATGTTCATCTTAATTAATGTATCCTTAGATTTTTCTCCATTACAATATGATATGTGAACCCAATCAATGGCGCATGGAAAAGTTTTCCAAACGTGAAGAGGGACTTAGGGTTAGTCTATCCAGAAAGGGATGCTCATAATTACCAACAAAATCGATTAGAATAACAGTTACTGGCGTAACTTGGTGGAAAATCTTCATATTGACATTTAGATTAGATTAGTGATTAGGACTTTCACGTAATACTAAACAAAAATAGTCCTGTGCTTCACATTTACAAAAATATCGCTATCTTAAGAAATTAATATTATCTTTGCTTTCTACAGAAATAAAACTTTATTTGTCGACTAGTTTCGTTTACACTGTAACATCCTCAGGACTAGTACTCAGGATGTCACAGTGTAAACGAAACTAGTCGACAAATAAAGTTTTATTTCTGTAGAAAGCAAAGATAATATTAATTTCTTAAGTTAAACATGGATTTATATAAAGTTAAGGCCTCAACCATTCAGTGCATCAATATCGCTATCCTTAGTAACCGTAGTCCTTTCCTCATCCCACAAAAGAATAATTCCAATAATCCAATGAGTTCAGAGACAAATCCTTGAAAATACGACGTCCTGGACGCCTCAGCACATCAACAATCGATGGAAACGTGGAAAAAGTGAAAGAAATGGTTATAAACGATCGCCGAATCACAATTAGAGAGATCGCTGATGATGTTGCCATATCAATTGGATCATGTCATGACATTTTTT
This sequence comes from Hetaerina titia, assembly GCA_037158775.1. Taxonomy (NCBI): domain Eukaryota; kingdom Metazoa; phylum Arthropoda; class Insecta; order Odonata; family Calopterygidae; genus Hetaerina; species Hetaerina titia. The sequence goes on from CM073773.1 coordinate 56,778,894, forward strand.
CCAATTTTTGGGTATGAAACGTGTGGCAGCAAAAGTCGTTCCAAAATGGCTTTTGCACCACGATAATGCACCAGCTCACACTTCATTGCTTGTTCATGATTTTTTGGCCAAAAACAATACTGTAACGATGCCCCAGCCTCCATATTCGCCAGATATGGCTCCGTGTGACTTTTTCCTATTTATAAAAATTAAGAGAACCTTGAAGGGCCGTCGTTTTACAGCCGTAGATGACATTAAAGGCGCATCGCTGAAAGAACTAAAGGCTATCTCAAAGATAGAGTTTGAGAAGTGTTTCGGGGATTGGAAGAAGCGCTGGCACAAGTGCATAATCTCCAACGGGGGCTACTTTGAAGATGACAGCATCAATGTATAAGAATAAATAAATAATATTGTCCGAAAAATTAAAATTCCCGTTAATTTTTGAACACACCTCGTAAAACTGAGAAAAGGATGATGGACTTCCAGTACCCGCTGAACAAGTTGGCACAATCAAATATGTTTAGGAGTTGCATTCCCGATTGGAAGAAAGGAAAGACGAGAATTTCCTATATTTCATATATATCCGAATTTCTATTTTATTCAAATAATTTACTTTCCCTACATCTTCAAGAGCTTTCTGACAGCTTGAAGCCAGGTAGATGTTATTTAGAAATAAAGAAGAAAATAATGCTGGTTTATAGATACCCCAGAACAAACCTTTGAGTATAAGCAAAGGAAAAACGCCTTTCTTTAACAATTATCTCGTTACGAAACACGTTTTTACAAACCCAAATGAGATTAAAATCAAATTTTTAATACGAATTGCCGACAAAACTATTTTCCTATAAGATAGAGAGAAAAACATGCTTTTACCCTTATAGCAGGGGGGAAGAAAACGATTCTCACATCCAGGGCTGATGATTTTCCTCTCTATCATTGTCTAGCCAGCAAAGATACTTGTTAACAATTATGTTTCTTCGTTGCACAATAGTCAATCGAATAATGAATAATCAACATCGATGACATGTAATTTTTCCACATTTACATTGACATAATTCCTTGTAAGCAAGCACAAGGGAGTGTGAAAGTGGGTGATTCCACACCAGACATGCGTCATCAAAGTTACGTGTTACTTAACTTCAAAGTTGACTTTGGAAGCACCATATACTGCTTTATTGTTAGCAATCTACAAATATGTAAAGAATGAAATATCTCTTAATGATCTATCTTTAATGGTGAAATGGCCGCAATTATTAAACCGAAGGTCGACCTGAGAGCAGAGCGCACGCAAGGTTCTTCTACCTTTCGCATCTTGGCGTTAAACACTTTACATTAGCTATTATCGTCACAGTTATCAACCCGAGGGTCGGTTCAATAGGTGAGCGTAGAGCTCACCAAGTATAAACCCAACGGTTTGTTAAAGTTACACATCAGAGTAGGAGGCAAGTTCATTTCCCTCTGCCGCCTATGGGTTCCCACGAAGTTCTAGTACCCGAAAAATCACACATCTCAGGTGAATCTGAGGATGCCCAGGGAAACCGAAAATGATCCCAGGCCCTTCGGTTAGAATTCCAGCGCTCCCTTCTCTTGTCTACCGTGATAATTCTGATTAATTTATAATTATGATATTAATGATTAATACTTCTTCCCCATAATCATTATTTCAATGCGAATATGAGTTTCAATGTCCAATCCCCATGGTTTCTTTTTGCCAGAGAGCTTTTCATTTGGTCCTTTCCTCTTCTGCTCTTCTATACAATTCCTCGTTTCTCCCTTTGCCTGCCGATTTAATCTTCAGCATTCTCCTTCAGAAACATCTTTCCAAGGCTTCCAATCTTCACTAGTCCAATTTTCTAATGTTCCATGTTTCTTTTCTGTAGAGTGCTATGCTTCATACGAGCGTTACGACGAACTGCTTCCTTGTTTTCAACCTCACGGTCTTTGAACATAGTACTTCATCTACATCTGCATAATACCCCGCAAGCCGCCGCAAGGGCGTGTGGCGGGGGGTGTTAGGTCACCACCCAAAAAAGGAAAAAAGAAATACCGCATTCAAAACCAACACACACATGAAAACCCCAATCCACAGCAGTGCACACATTCATCGTAACATCCCATCATTCGACGCGCATGCAACCACACATCTACCTATCCTCACTCCACAAGCATGCAAGTACATGCGCTTAACTACAACAAATAATTTTACCCTAGGATGCAGCAAGAAATTTATCACGAACGTGCAAGCTAGTTTATAGCAAATACTTAGGCGCTCTTCTTGAACTCTTCATGAACACCTTCTAAGCTTGACCTATTCTTCGCTTGATGTCGGTAGCAATTATTCCATCTCAAACTATACTGCTCTCCAGGTAGATGATGGATTGCAAACTTTCTAGTTTCACTCATTGATCATTAATTACTCATTCCCATGATGCAGCTGCTAGAGTAGCATGAAAGATCCTCTTGCGCAGCCTTTCTCTGGGAGTGATCTCACTCATTGCAGGGCATTTTCTATACTCACAACGGCCGCTGTATTGGAATCTGGTAATTACGATTAGTAATTGAACTTGGTCCACTGATGAGTTCAGTTTTTTACGACTCCAAGACCATGTTTTGTGGTTCTCTTTCTGTTGCATATTGTTCAACCATCTTTCATTCGCATTTCTTATTGATAGCCTTACCCATATCGATGACATTACCACTACCCCGTATTGGCTGAGCACTCCAGAGTAAATTTAATGATGGACGGATATAAAACTACAATTATATAATTTTAGAAAATCAAATCAGGGAAATCATAATTTATCCAGCATGAAGATTTCATTACGGTCTATACTGAAAACTATTTAATGCGGGAAGAGGCTAAAATTAAGTAAACAATCTTCCCATAGCTTTTGTATTAAAACATAACTAAATTTGTGAATCATCATTGCAGTGGTCACAATGTGCGTTTGACATTTCATGCGTGTTTCATTCATTTATCATATGCAGTTCTTCATACATTTCATCATATGCATTTAGCATATGTCGGTTGCTCACAGTATTAATTCGCCGGTATTGAAGGGGTTTCACGCGTTTATGAATTGCTTACTTATATCGCCTGCTTTCCATTTTTTGTGGAAATGGCAGTTATCAATTTTGAGCACCTTCGTCACATTAGCCTTATCTAATTTTCTTTCAACATTCATTGATGCAAATAATAACTTTATCCTCTAACTCCAATGCAGCTGACCGGGAGGGCAATGCCCCACTTCCCTCGGCCCTTAGCCTCCGATTCCAGCTATTCACAAGGAAATTTTTATGCACAAATACGATCGCACTTTGATAACCGTTAAAATTTGTCATGGAACGAATTATAGACGTGTTTTATGATTGGATAATCAATTAAGGTGAATATCAAGAAACGTCGAATACACTTCCTGCTGTTGCAGGAAAAAGGAGCACGTTCTCTTCCTCAAGCGCGTACTTCCAAGAATTCAATTGAGAGAGTGGATCCCCAAGTTCCATCCCTGCGGACATTTTCCGAACGTTTAGATGGAGCACGCCCGACTCATCATCCCTCAGGAATGGGGACGAGAGCTGTGAAGGAGGAAAGGTCTGCAGGTGAATACGTCTTCGTTGACCGTTAAATGGTACCTTCGGAGAAAAAAAAATAAATGCTAGTGTCTTAACGCAACAATCGGGTCGTGAGTTTGAAGGAATGAAACGCGGACTGGAGACCGTGTGCTGAGAGCTTCCGCCAATGCGGATGAAATTCCTCGTACCCTTGTGAATGATAGGCCTGGGAGGTGAGAGATGGAATTGAAAGTTCTCAACGATCACTCACAGGGTTGTGGCGTCGTCTAGACGTCGAGGAAGGACATGTGTGGAGGGTGTGAAGGGTTGAGGGGGGCTTAGTAATCACGGAACCTCTCGTCGGGCCGAATAATATATCATAGGAATCAGAGAACCGAGGAAATATTCCAGGAAAATTATTGTGAAAGAAATATTTGTGTGATTAAGCGAAGACAATTGAGGAATAATATCCAATCTCGGAAATTGAGGTATGTGCAAATAATTAGTATATCTTTAAGCATTAAAGAGCAATTTGTTTCCCCAAATGCATTAACGTCATTTTCCGAACTTCTATGAAGCGTAAGTTTTCAACGGTAGCCTTTACCAGCTAATAGTGGAGTGGCTTTAAAGTTACGCATGCATTACCATATGAGATATTGGTCAAATATTTTATAAGCATTTTTGTTTTTCCTTATGTTCAACCTATTTCTGTATATGAATGGTCCAGCTTAACCTGTAGCGGGCGTACGCGGTCGGAGAAAGGCCACATTATTTTTACATGCCCTCCGGACGCGTTTAAAAAATTTATTTCCTCCATCCCTCTGAAGTATTTCCTACATCTAGGTTGCTACATCTCTCAAAAATACAAAAATGACATCCGCATTCGAATGGTACTGATTTCCAGACATATACCACCCCCATGCATTTCATTCTAAGACATAAAATTTACTTGTGGTATACGAGTACATAACGTAGGTTTACACAGACCTAAATACTTTCCTCGAACAGCTTATTCTTGCAAAAGACGGAAAGGTTTATCGGGGAAAATCTTCGAGCTTTCATGTTTCCTCAATAGAACATATCACTCTATCGCTGAATTATTTTCATGGACTCCGTAGGAGAGCAAACGTGAATTTATTAGAGGAAAAAGAAGTAAAGGGAAGGGTTAAAAAAATCCTGGGACCCACATTCACCGTTTATACGGTGCTAAAACTGCAAAAACTGGTTTACTTCGAGTAATGCAAATTCTGTCTCTGGAAAGAGACTCATAATGCTTATGATATATTTTTTGCGCATTGCTGGTATCATTATTCTTTTTCATCATTGCTTGCAACACTACTTACTTCGAAAAATGAAATCACCCTGAAACCCTCCTGTTCTGTTCTGTTCCTAATTCCTCTTGAGAAAGGTGGTTGGACCACCGAAAATTCGAGAACCAGTGAGTTTTTCCTCTTTTGTGTTTTGGTTTCTGTGTTTGTTATGACTATCAGTGAATTTATAATTATATATATATATATATATATATATATATATATATATATATATATATATATATATATACACTTTTTTGGAAAACCCACAAACGTGTAATGTAAATTCACTGATAGTCATAACAAACACAGAAACCAAAACACACAAAAGAGGGACTCACTGGTTCTCGAATTTTCGGTGGTCCAACCACCTTTCTCAAGAGGAATTAGGAACAGAACCCGAGTTCTGGAGGAGTTCTATTCCTAATTCCTCTTGAGAAAGGTGGTTGGACCACCGAAAATTCGAGAACCAGTGAGTCCCTCTTTTGTGTGTTTTGGTTTCTGTGTTTGTTATGACTATCAGTGAATTTATAATTATATATATATATATATATATATATATATATATATATATATATAACTATAAACACAGTAATCAACCATTTAATAGGTGATGGTAGTGCTCACTCATGTACCAAGCCCGACGGCGTGTGAATATTCACACATCAGGTTAGGGGGGCCAGTTCCTTTTCCTGTGCCGGTTATGGTTTCCCAGGAAGATCTGGTACCCGAAAAATCAACTAGCTTGGGTGGAGCTGCAGGTGCACAGAGTGCCTTGCCTGGGAATCGAACCCGGGACCCTCCGGTCAGTAGTCCAAAGCTCTACCCACTAGACCACCGCGACCCGCTATATATATATATATATATATATATATATAAAAAACATAAACACAGTAATCAACCCGAAGGTCGGTTTAGTAGGTGATGGTAGAGCTCACCCGTGTACCAAGCCCGACGGCGTGTGAATATTCACACATCAGGGTAGGGGGGCCAGTTCCTTTCCCTGTGCCGGTTATGGTTTCCCAGGAAGACCTGGTACCCGAAAAATCAACTAGCTTGGGTGGAGCTGCAGGTGCCCAGAGTCCCTTGCCCGGGAATCGAACCCGGGACCCTCCGGTCAGTAGTCCAACGCTCTACCCCCTAGACCACCGCGACCCGCTATATCTATATATTGGGCATTATATATGCTATTACAGCACGTCGTTCAAATATGCATCTACGCTGCCTACATTGTTTTTACGCCGTAATTCTAATTACGGCGTAAAAACATATATACATATATATATTATAATTATATATATACATATATATATATATATATATATATATACATATTAAAAATTATATATATTGCCACAAGCGTAACTACACGAGCGGGATCACAGAATTTTTGGAAAAGAGTGTGTTTGGAATTTATCAGGGAACAATATAATTCTAGATGAATAAATATTACGCACATAATAAGTGCAAAGTATACACATTTCACAACATGCAAAAATAATACAAGACAGTCGTGCATATAGTGATCATACAAACGATTAATGTTTCGCCGAGGTAACAGTGTACACTAAAATATATCAATCGCAAAAAATTGAAGGAGGCACGGCCGCATTTGGCGATAAAGAAGATGCTGTTTCACCACGATAACGCACCAGCACTTCATCCGGAGTTGTCGCCGCCAAACTGCATGAACTGCGTTATGAATTGCTGCCGCAACCCCCGTATTCACCAGATCTGCGACACTCCCTGCGACTAATTCCCTAACATGAAGAAATGGCTCGCGAGAAAGCAATTTAGCTCAAACGAGGAAATTATCGCTGAGACAGAGGCGTATTTTGGAGATTTTGACAAATCCTATTTTTTGGAGGGGTTAAAAAAAAGGGCCGGAACGTTGGTAGAAGTGTATCTTTCTAAAAGGGGACTATGTTGAAAAATAAAAAAAATGTTTTTTAAAAAATGGCTTCTTCATTTCTAACACGGGTACTTATTGAACCGCCCACGTAATACCCTTTTCAATACAGTCCACATCTTCCGACATAGCGAGAAGTAAGGCAGTGTATCGTGATCAAATCTTTGAAAAAATTAGGTAAATCATAAGCCATCATAATATGAAGGCAGTAAATTATTTATCCTCGAAGTAGTTTTTAGGGGAGGCGACCGAAAGCTAAGGTCATTTGTGCTAATAGGGATGGTTGGGAAGGAAGGAAGGCTGGAGACAAACCCAGCGGTGGAATAAGGGGTCCGCAGTTTAACATCTCATACGACGGACGGCGCACTCACTCCAAAGCCTCAAGTAGGAATCGGGATACCACTGAAAAATACTGTCATATCCAGGATTCGGGCCCTCTGGGTGGAAAGCCAATACGTTAGCCAGCGCACCATCCCGATCTCCTTTTCCCTTGAATAATTCATGAAATAGATCTCAGCAGGATAAAAAATCAAATTTAATAGTCGTATGAAAGAGTAAATTTTTCAAATTAATAAAATGTACACGCATATGCAAGGATGAACTGCGATGGACTAATTACAATGGTATTATTACGTTTCTCCTTCCTAGTTTTTCCTTCTAAAAGCAGTTTTCCAAATGGTTATCATGGCAGGTGGCCAATCGCACTCCCCAACCTCTCAAATGGCCGCTAATAGGAATTCAGATGAGGGAATTCTGTACAGCGAAAAAGTGCATGAGCTCTTTGACTCGAGCGCCAATGCGGGAGACGAACGCCCTAGCCCATCGCCATGGGCGCTGGACTCTCCCTCAAACTCATTTTTGCTGGGAAATCTCTTGAGCTGGGATTCTGGAGAGAGGAAACGATGCTATCTCCACGTCGTAGACAGCTTGGCACATTCCACTCGAGGGGCGATGACGTCACCGGGGTGCATCCGGTGTCCCGCGCGCGTGTCCTCGCCCACTGGCATTAATTAAACCCCCCCCCTCAGTCCTCATGCTTCCTCATCCACCCCATTGCTCTCCTTCTCCCTGAAAACCCCATCCCCACCCCCTCACGCAAGCCTAAAAGTGCATGCCCACCCCCCAAAGTGCCTCCGAGAATATTTCCTTTCTGGAGGAAACGCTCCGACCACTAAGCAACGTCGAATGGATGCTCTCTTTCCCCGTCTGCCCTTCCCTCCTCAGTGGAATCAACATCAGCTTTGCCCCAGATGATACTGAATTCCTCACTGACTCTTCAAATTCGCCGTAACTTCCATGTTAGGGAGAATTCGGCTGTCACTGCAATTTGACACGTCATCCAACTAACAAAACTATGGTGAGCACGAATGAATCATTTCTCGCCTACCAGAGAGTGAATCATTGTTCACCGGTTTCCCAAAGATGCCTTTCTATTTTATCATTTAATACTACGGCAATGGCAATGCGTCTGAGAAAAATTGTGACATGTCATGCATGCATGCCCTATGCTGACGTAGAAAAGGATTTACGTTCCCAAAGCTGCTGGCGGCTAAGCAAAGCAGAAAACTTGAAATAAAAAACCCCTTTTAAAAGCAGAAGTTTGACCGATGGCTTTAACTAACATGAAAAAATCAAGTGAAAGGTCAGCATTTCTACCACGAGAATCAAATGGTGTTCATTTGCGCATTAATGTCATCTATTACTGAAATAAATCAAAAAATCTCACAAAGTGATGAGATCAAGATAATTTCCTCATAAATTAAAGGCTTGAAAGATTGCTATATACTTCCGCGGCATTGCATTATAAAAGTTCTTGGGTAGGAAAAAGACACTGACAGATTATCAAGCAAATTAAAAATTAACATCGTAATTAAAGAAATAAAAATTGAACACCTCTTGCTAAAAACGAATGTGTGTAATAACTGATTTCAAGAATAAAGACAATAATCTCTTCAGCGAAACAAAGTCGCAAAGATGAAAATACTATCTGTGTTCTACGTCTTCCCCTTACGAATGCCTTAATTAATAAAGTCAATATTCAAGGAAAGACATTTTCCTATCATCCCAGTCAGACTCATATTTTCAGGCATTCATTCAGAGAAGACATCAGTCACCTCAACACAATCTACCTTACCTTATACTTCAATTAACCAGTAATGCTTAAAAACATTAACAAAAAATGAACAGGATGCCACCTGTATTGAATCCGAAGCTGATATGTAGACAGTTCTACTACTAGTATTTTTATGAAATTAGACGGTACATGTCTTGCGTACATCGAGTAACATTTCTAAAGTTATTCTATAAGAGTCGCAGTAATCGATAATATTCCTCTCGAAGAACTTCACTTTTGCAATAGCTACGGTTCATAAAATGAAATCATTGAGACAGTTTTGTTTATTCGTCATGCAATAGATCGTACTTAGAACATACGATGAAGCTGTCGCAAGGGGGACTATTTAAAAGAAAGGCTTCGCTTTCTTCCACGGTGTTCCTTTATTTACCTTTCGATTTCAAGTGGGGCTAGGTTGAGGACAAACTTTAATGAGAGTCATTTGATTCAGCTAACAGTTTCAGGCTTGACTTTGTGGAATTCCTTCATGGTGAGGGTAAAAGAAAGAGAAAAATCTTTGCACTTCCACACACTTTTAATACAACACGACCATGGTTTCGATGCTGCGCTGATGATGATGCGCAGCATCGAAACCATGGTCGTGTTGTATTAAAAGTATGTGGAAGTGCAACGTTTTTTTCTCTTTCTTTTACCCTCGTCATCTGATTCGCCAAATTTGTCGGTTGATCAAACAAATCAATAACTAGTTAAAATTAAGATTGAAATTCGTGGCTTCTAGACGAGCTGGCCATAGACAAGAAATTTGTTAAAAACTAAACGCTTTGAAAAATAATAGGCTAGTTTATGTCATTAAGATTACTTCTCAGCAATTAAGCTAATAATGCTTAATTTCAAATAGATTATGTACTTATAAATGCATAAAATTCCTTAAGGAATGGGCATTAAAGTTTATTCGCCTGGAAAATAGGATATTCGAAAAAGTAACTTTAGCAATGAAAGGTCAAAGACGTGATGTTTGCCTTTTTTTAGCATAGCTTGTTAGGGGATAAAGTGTATTGCATCATTCCCTCGGAGGCAAGTGTGTGCTAAACGGCAATATCACCGATTTCTCAGCTCCGAGGGTTGATCCTGAAAGATGGATGGTGCTTAATGATGGCGGTGAAAGTTGATTTAATGGACACAACGGTATCATGACTGAAAGAGAGGTTGAAGGAGAGACTGAGAAATCTTAGCGATCAAAGGTGGAAAAAGAAAAAAAAATTAAAAGTTGGAAAATAGAGTCTAGATATGAAGGTGGATTCGGTGCAATTTTATGAAGTATGAATCATAACCCTCCACGAATAAGTCTTCATTAATTCAACATAAGAACTACTTCACTCTCGGTGAAAGCTGCTTTAAAACAGACAAGTGTACAACTTGGTAATTAAATGAGATTTAACGCAATTACTACTAAAACATTTACATGTGACGCGTTTAATGTATTTTAGGCAAAGAAACTTTACACATTAATATTTGATAACTCCGACGAGATAGTAAGGCGAATGAGAAGCGGAGGCTGACCGACACCTTATGGCAACTGAGGCCTCCTAAAGAGTCAGCAGGTAAAAAAATAAAATGAACTTGAAATCTAACAAACAAAGATTTTGACAGAATGATGACATAAAATATGAATAATAAAATGAAAGATCCAATTGTTCTCGGGAGATTTGTAGCGCCAAATGTGCGCTTAAATCCGCTTGATTTTTTTCACACACATGTTTGTAAGACTAAAACAGTGATTTATAATTGTTAATTATGTTTCATGTACGTATTATTGTTTACGATAAGATGATTGGAAAATATAAAAGGTATTTATGGACTATTGTTTTAATATTCACGTACATTTGAATCAATTAATTAAGTTTACTAGACAAAAGCTGTAAACGGTACTAGTTGCCATCGAAGAAGATGGTACGAGAGGTGTTGACTTAATATGATCACAACTTTTTTATTCACATTATTTATTGCAAGAAAAAACTTAATTGTAGGTTATATCTTAGATTAATTTGTAATGCATACGTGGTACAAGTTTCATTGATTTTACTCCCGTATTGCGTTAGCGGCAGCCGTTGGAGTGTGAAACCTGCTCAGTTCCCCTAAGCCTACTTCTGAAGATGGAAAACGCTTACCATGAATGTGTTTCTTAACGGTGAGGGAAAAGAAAGAGTAACATAGGAACTAGGAATGGAATTTAAGGAGCGTTAGAAATTCACGTCGAAATGATTTTTGCAAAGCATTCAGCGACAGCATTTACGATGAGCGGCTGTGCATATCGCATTGCAGCATCCATCAAGTTATGCCGGAGCTTTACTATTTGCTATAAGGATCAAAATTATGTCGCCAAGTTTCATCTGCAGTTTCAAAATAAACCCTAATTTTCATCAACTTCCACTTCGAAAAAAACTGCATCCGAGCGTCCTGCGATTTGGCTATGGTTAGTCTCGGAATTGAGCGCAGCCTAACACGGCTCGCGAACAATTTTTTTCTAATCAACATATGCCTGGTCATGTATCTATGAAGCTAGAATTGTCAACAGCGAGTATATGACACATATATCAGTGCGATGAAATTGTTGGAAGATTTGGGATGTAATACCCTCCAAAAACAAGGAATAATTTTTCGACCGAATCTCTTGAGCACATTTGAGACATACGTTTTCCGAAGACTTTCAGTGCTTTTAAAAATCTTAAATTACGATGGAAGACATGATCATTCATTCAGGATTATAGAGATTCTACTAACATCAACTAGAGATGAAAGAGAATCATCGTTACGTCTGTGTATTTATAAATATTAAGGTGATCTACCGGTTAGGGTAGGTATGGATGGACACAACTACCAAAGAAATATTTTGTGACTCCTAACAAAACACAATCCAGCTATCTACTCTACATCAGGTCCCTCTTCATCTCTATGTATTTCCTTCCTCCCTTCGTCCCGCCAAACATCCCTATCCTATTACTGCCCTTTCCTCGTTTGACTAACATTCTCCCCTCTATTACCTTCTTCAACATCCCATTGTCCCTCAATAAGCCTTTCATCCATTTTTCCTGCCTCCATAGGATTTCTCTCAACAAACCCCTCTCCTCACCCACCATCTCCAGTACTTCCTCATTTGTTTTCCTTTCGGTCCATTTCACCTTCTCCATTCTTCTCCAAACCCACATTTCAAAAACCTCCAATCTACGTCTATCCTACTGCTTCAGTGACCACGTTTCCTCGCCGTACATAGCTACGCTCCATATCAGAGTTTTTACTAGTCTTGTCTTAACATCCCTACTCAACGTCCCCGTCATCAACTCCCTCCTCCTTGAGAAAGCCTCCTTGCCTAGCGTAATTCTTCTCCTTACGTCCCTACCACTTTGACCGTATTGGTCCAAAACACTTCCGAGATAAGTAAACTGTTCTACCTTCTCTATTTTTTCCCCTCTTATTTTAATGTTTAGCTTAGCCTTTTTCTTTCTGGAAAATAGCATAACCTTTGTTTTATTAATATTGGTTCTCATCCCATATCTATCGCACTGAACCTCCAATTCAGTCAGCAATGCTTGCAACCCCTTGGCTGACTGAGCAACTAATGCTTGGTCAACAGCAAACCTAACCGATTTTACGGATACCCCCCCTCTGACTTTCACTCTCACCACCAGCTCTTCCGAAGCCTCCTCAATCATTTCCTCCACATATACATTGAACAGCACTGATATATTCATATTTATATATTCATTCGCATGGAAATAGGGAGATAGGAACACATATAAAAGACCACCACAGGAGAGGTGGGGAAGGCGAAATTGAGCAGATCACCAATGTGAAAATATTTCCTTGACCGGGACTTGAACACCTGATCTTTCCACTTCCCTTCCCCACCTCTCCTGTGTTCGTCCTTTGCATGTGTTGCTATCCCTCTTTCCTTCTATCTATTTCCATTTGAATGAATATGATGAATATGTGTTCGCCATTTGGCGGGATTTCATATTTGAATGTATATATATATATATATATATATATATATATATATATATATATATATGCATATATGTATGTATATATATGTATATGTATATATATATATATATATATATATATATATATATATATATATATATATATATATATATATATTCAGTCCTACAGCATCTTCTGATGAAGGCGGAGCCCGAAATTAGGCGAAGGTCGAAATTATCACGAAATAACGTGAGTGTTCTTTTTTGTTTTATTTTATTGTTTGTTGATCAATGTTTTTTATAAAATTATATAGATGATTTCGTCGAAGTAACACGGAAGTGTTGAATAAAAAATTACTCAGACAGCAACAAACATATAAAGATATATAATGTGGGTCTTATTAATATATATCTCGTATATTAAATTATTTAATTAAAAGCTAATTAAATATACCCATTTCCTCTTCATTGTTCCCGCATGATTTGGATATACCCTGCAATTGAATATTTTTGTATGCAAAATCTTCTTTCGTGTTGAATATCTTTGCTCAAGTGCATGATCAAACTAACACCTGTGTATAGATGTAATGATTGGGTATCACGTATGGCTGGTGACCTATAAACCACCGCCACATGCCACTGTGGTGGCTTGCAGTGTTTTATGTATATATTAATTATGTGTATGCACGACAATGGAGGTTTTGTACATTTTCCAGCCTCAGAATTACTCTTCGGTTAGATAACTACAAATTATAAACCATTATGCTTTGCTATTTGTTACTAACTAATCAAACAGAACTTACTTTGAATTCATGCGTAGTGATTACGAACAAGGTTCAATGTGTAATGTGTATTAGTGGAGTTTAGTGCATTGCAACATGTGGACGTTACACTCAAGGGACATACTCCCTTTACTCGGAAATAATTTTTTAAACAATTTCTGTTTCAATGAAATTTTACTGGATAAAAACCATGCTTGTAAGGTTGTTTTTATTGCATTTCCTCCATTTTTTTTGGAATAAAATAGTTTCCTAGATCTCACAAAGTTTCATTTAATTTAAATGTCCTTTATAAATACTTGTTCTGTGGTGACAACGGATACAATGGAATTTGATAATGTTCAGATTACTTTTCTGGAGAAATGATTGTGTGCGGTTATTGTTTCCCCTTTTTTGCAACTTATTTATGGGTATGTACTACTATGAAGACTTTGTACAGTTTCCAGGATTAGAGTCGCTCTTCGGTTAAATTACTACGGTACATTTGTTTTACAATTAATAACATATTATGCTTTGCCATTTGTTACTTAATAACACAGGCCTAAAAAAAATTTTTTTTTGGTGCCGGGAATCTTTGTGATGATTTTAACTATATTTGTAGAGCTGAATCCAAGTATGAAATCCGTTTTTATTTAATAGCTCTACTTTTTTAGATATGGCACATCTTACGATTAGTTGTTTTAATATTTGATATATTCCGGAAAATAATTTTCAAAGTTAAACAAATCTATAAGTATACTAATTTATAACCACTCTGCAGTGTTCCTTTTATTTTCAATAAACTGTCAATAGGTTTTATGTATATTTCTATATTGTAGGCCAATGAGATAATTATTAATATAATATTCCCATATCATCATGTAGAAGATTTTTTACGTAAGTAACAACATATCTACTTATATCTTGAAAACTATAGCTGATAGGAAAAGAAACTAGTGTCATAATTGGATTCAGCACCCCAATTGTTCTTTAAATCAGCATTAAAAGCTCCGGCACCAAAACCACTGTTGGCCTGAGTAATCAAACAAAACTTACTTTGAATTCATGCTCTATGGTTATGCACAAGGTACAATGTGTCTTGCATATGAGCGTAGTGCATTGTATTACAACAAATACATTCATGACTTTACGCCATGAAACGAGAGTATTGCAACTGAATATTGGGTCTACCTTTAACACTGTCCGAACAGCTTGAGGTTTATCTAAAAGCCTTGAAACTCTTTCTCCCATTTGCAAATGCTTGTTTGTGCTATTAAACGCGCAGTGCCATAAAATACTAACAAGGAAAACATTCCTTGTCATTTCGTGTCAAATCACTCATTCAAATAGCAATTCGTTCCTTATTGACCGAGGTCATTGAGGGAATTTTATTGCTAATTGCACGATTACCAATTGCGACAAACAATATTTATAGCTGAACTGCGGGTTTCTCGAGAGGAGTTCATCGAGAAACAGGGCACCATTACTGCAGATCGTCAAGGTTTTAAAACTTCCCTTACCACTCCCTCCGCTTACTTTCAATGAAATTGAATTTTTTTCAATGGCTTTTTCAGCTGTCTTCAGCAACACGAACCACCTTGGAAAACGTGTGAATTGATTATCATTCATTGCGCATTCGTTATCAGTTTATCTGTTATAAAAATTCGAAAAAGTATATCCCTAAAGTAAAAGAACAGGTTGTGCGATTATAGTGGGTGAGTAGAATTAGTCAGAATGATCAAGGGTCGTAACGATACCATTCCATGCCACCTTGAATACATCAGTCATTCAAACTCATATTTCCAATACATATCCTATGATGAGGGACATTGAAAAATAAGCGTAGTACCTTTAATGAGTAGCAAACCAAACACAGTTAGTACCTTCATGTAGTTCCAGAGGTAACGACAACTCTTTCCACACAATACGGCAATTACACAAAAGTAAATACCTCGAATAAAAAAAACTTGTGGGGGATGAGGAAAAAACCGCAAAGAAGGTGGAAAGGGAGGGACTTACTGCCGAGGTTTGCGAGTTTTCCCAAACGCCGATGAACTACGCACATTCCGACGGATCGTCAAGTCACGACAGCGGGTTCCAATCAAACTTACACACAACACTTATTGTTAAGCACAGATACGGCCTGTCGACTGTTAAGACCACGCTGAAGGCCATATTCATTCGTTCCACATATTTAGAAACCCTAAGCAAAGAATGATCAATCAAGTGACCTCTGGTGAAAAAATGAAAGGTTTTCACGCACGTTCTTAGGAAAAATGGATATTAAATTCTTCTAAGTAGTTGAAATACATCACACACACATACATTTTTTATCGCATCTGATAAAAAATTTCCATGCAGCCACAAATATTTTATATTAATAAAATGTTATTTATTTTCAAAATTATGAATAAAATTTCATTGGAATCACACTTTCAGGAAGTGCTAAAATAACGCCAAATAAATTATAACTAAGAAAAATAAAATGTTCTCGATATTTCGATGAAAAAATAGCCCTTCAAATTTGGATGTGTCGATGTCAAACATTAATTTCAGAAGCTTCACTAACATGAAATTGCACGAGATGAGAATTCTAATTTATGAAACCGCTGTGTTAATTTTTTTTATTTCAATTGCCATTTCCTATCTAGCAAAAGACCATTAAAATCAATTAATGGAGCAGATAACGCTCGCCAGCAGGACTCAGTGATGTGCAATACTGTTTCAAAACTATTGCACATGGACATAGACCACGTGCACTGTGCGAGTGTTTACTGGATGCTCACAGGAAGATTTTCCTGGACCTCATTGAGTATATAATTCCAGGAAAAAATTACCAAATCTGACAATATCGGAGGGTTTCTTGGGTGCCGGAGATAATTCAAGCTATTGAAATTGAAAACGAAAGTAACTTCATGAATTAATAATTTGGTATTTTTATAAGAAAATGGTGCAAGATTTCGTCACAAATTATCAAACTCATATGGATTTGAAATTTTACTGAACTGGAAATGATTAAATGGAACCCTCTCATGTCTCACCCAATCCTCAATTGAAACTTTTAAAAATACCAGGAACCAAATAAAATTTTGCATAGAAACAATTTTCAGAGCGGTCCGCTGAATACACAGGGGTTTGCCACAAAATTTACGATAAATAATGGCAAGACCCTAAGAATACATTCATGGTAAAATATAGTGGGTATAAGTAACAAGGGAAAATTACCCCGGGGTCTATTCTTAGAAACAAATTGGATGAGTAATAATGAGTAATTTATTCTAATATAATAATAGTATCTTCTTCCAATGTTATCAAAATGGATTTTGATTCTGAACCTTCCACAATTATATTACATAAAAGGTGGATCCTTCGTTTCGAAAACGTAAAGTTACATAATGGCGAAATGGGAATTTTTATTTCTTAATTTACATTATGCCAATTCTGTCCGATATTAAATAACATTCAAAAGAGCATAATAAAAATAACTGATGTGATTCGACAACTAGTACAGAAAAAATTATGAAAACCAATTAAGAGTCTTGATGACTGCCTTTTGATACCGGAAAGTAATCTGAAAAGTCACATGTGAATTATGAATATTCCTGAAAACGGACAATAGGGAATTAGAAGATCCGTCGATACTGAAGGACTGAATCTTTCTAAATATCGACTGGGTGTTTCGGTACTTAATGGGCGACAGTTGTATGCGAACTCATGACTTGTCATTTATTCGTAATGAGGGATAAAAATTTCAGGCTGAAAGTGTACTTACAATTTCGAAATTTACAATAAGCACACGTTACCTCTGCGTAAAAATTATCGATATACGACAATATTAGGTTTAGGTAATGTTAATAAGACTACGAGGCTTATATTTATAGGTTGTAAGACTCGTAAAAGGCTTAATAGCCACCTTGTTTCCTTCATAAATTCGCCAGCTACGTGATGCGGTGAGTTAAAAACGCCTAAAAATGCGGAATTAATATACGACTGTTACTTCGAAGTCAAAAAAAGAGTTGATGGTAAAGAAAGAAAGCTTTCCGAATTGAATCGCCAAATCATTCGGCTGTCTTTCCCACGACCTGTATGTAGATGCTCGTAATCAAATACTCCATGCTACGGGACGAATGATTTTCTCTAAAAAAATGTTGTCCATTCGCGGCAATATAATTAAAACGAAAGACCCGCAAGAATTATTGTGATGAAGAACAGATCCTGCCGAAAAATTCTCCCGAGTCCGTCAAGTGACGCTGACTTGCTTTCTACGTCAGCCATGTGGGAAAGGAGGATGGGGAAGGAAGGCTGCTGCGGCCGCCGTGGAGCTGGAGATGTGGAGAGTGGGCGGTTGTGTAAAGAAGCGGGTTGCAAAGGAGGGGGAGAGGAGGAAGAGGCAGGAGGAGGTGGCAGGGGGGGGATGGAGACGGAAAGGGAGGGAGGAGTGAGGTCGCAGAGGAGAGGGCGCTCGGAAAAGTCCAGCCCAGACTGCTGGTCACCGGCCAAGGCTGCTTGCTCCATTCTCTTCGACCGATGGAGCGAGCGGCCAAGAGGAGGGAGGGGAAGAATGTGGAAGCGCTTGGAAATCAGGGGGAGGAGGGAGGTGGAGGGAAGATGGAATGGAGTATTGTACGCAATGGCTCTTCCACGCATGCGTGCAAGAAATTCCGCGCAAAGCGTTGGCCGTCTCTCTCTCTCTCTTCTCCTCCCCCTCCCTCTCTCTCTATGGCTATCAGCCGCGACCTTTTCAAAAGTGGGAAGGAACGAGCAACCTCGTCATAAAATACTTAGAAAGTTTCTAGAACCGCGTGCGGATACAAATGACGGGCAAGAAATGACCGCGTAAGAGAGGATTTCACGTAAACATTAGAGCCTGATATTAGAGTCAACATACTCACCCGATTGAAATTCTATTTCAAACATCTTTGCTGAGTATCTGCGTCAAGCATAACTAATAGAATTCATACCTGGTAGTCAAAATACTCTTGTCTATTCATCCCATTTTATATTTTTATCAATTGAAGGAATGGTGTAACATACCAAATTACTCACAACGTTAAAAATATCATCACTTCGGACATACACATTATATTTCAAACTACCTTAGCAATGAAAAGTTTTGTAGAAATTTAATTCATAAAAATGTTATAATAGTTTCAAGAGACATCTTTGCCGATATTCATTAAAGTAAGCAGTCATATTTTTAAGTGATACTATTCATTAATCCTGATATGCGGGAAAACTCGATACATTTATCAGATATTCTAATCGGATGTCGTATTTTTTTATTTTCCTTTAGTTTACTCTCTAATACTTCCGGATAGAAAGATTCTCTCATCCATTCAGTATGTTTTCATAGACTTATCGAAATCGAAACAAAGATAATGCAAAATATTCATCTTCGGTTCAGCAAGAAAGTGTACCGTCAAACTAAATTCAACGGCTTTACCACTAAATGAAATAGTTAAGAAAATTTACAAAACGTAAACTCCATCCAGAAAACGCCTATGCGCATGCGGCATTTATTAAAACTAGAGGCGTTGTCGAATAATTCCTTCCTCGTTCAGTTAATCCGAAGTGAACATTACAAATCGTGTACGATAAAAAACGAAGACCTCTCCGCGAGTTAGTGGCGGAGAAAGCTCTTGGCCTGTCACAATACACGTACGTAAGTCAAGCGAGTGAGGCTTCAGAGTTTAATTGACACATCATGTGAAAATATATTCTTCAAGAAATGAGAAGCTTTCCCCTGCACATCTCTAGGGCGGAATTTTAACTACCCAACTCACATACGAGGTAGGGCCTCACATGAGTATCTCATATTCCCCCACATTCGTTTGATGGAGCCCTTAATCTAGTTCAGCAAATTTGTCCCAAAATTCTAGCAATATTAAAAAATTATGATTCTCATTCGAGCTAATTACAATTCATACGACGCCGTTGGTAATCCACACGTATTTTTGTAATCCCTAGGCATGCCGCATTTTTTTCTCGGAGGTGCCTCAGCCACCAGCAATCAAGGTTGGTTGGTTTTGTTGGGGAGGCAACCGACAGCTAAGGTCATTTGCGCCATTAGGGATGGGTGGTTAAGGAAGGGTGAAGAGAAACCCGGCGTCGGCATTAGCCCACTCTTTTCGAAAGGCGCCAAGGGGTCCGCAGTTTAACGTCCCATCCGATGGACGTCGTACTCACTCAACGTGCTCTCCACAAAGCACCTCAAGTAGGGATCGAGATACCACTGAAAAGTATGTTGTCTCCAAGATTTGAACCCGGGCCTTCGCGGTGGGAAGCCTGTACGTTAACCTCCGCACCATCCCGATCCCCACCAGCAATCAAGAACATGTTTATCGCAGTTAACATTGTCTCTTATAAACAGGGAATACCTGATTTGTCCCAAAAGGAGTAGGACTTATTTTTTCCAGGATTGACGGACGGAGAGGTGGCGGTTTCTCTGGCTGGGTTCGAGGCAGGGGAGTCTCAGGAAAGGCTGGAGGCCAATAGTAGTTGGCTCCCAGCATTTGCGGAGTGCGGATCCTTCGTTTGTGAAACTCTGTGACGTAACCTCGTTACGTCCCGTCATGAACTAGTTATTTAAACAGCGCTGCGCCATCAAATTTGGCGTGAAACTGGGCAAAATCGGGAAAGAGACAGGATACTCTTCCACCCAAAAAAATGACGAAAATTTTGCAAGAGTGAAGGCTTTGTTGGACAAGGATAGTAGACCTAAGTGTTCGCATGGTTTCTGATCTTTCTGATCTTGGCATCCCTAAAGGTGATGTGTATCGACTTGTGACGAAAAAGGTGTTGTATGCGAAGTCGGTGCCGCGAGTGCTATCGGACGAACAAAAGGAAACTCGCGCACGGAACTGCCAAGAGCTTATCGACCATGTGAGTGAAGATCTAAAATTTTTAGACAACGCCCCACCAGACTTCTTCCTCTTTTCCCGCCTCAAATTCGTGCTGAAAGGACGTCACCGCGGTTCGGTGGAAGCTTTGCAACAGGCCGTGACGAGAGAGCTAAGCAGCATTCCGGGCGCCTCCTTCCAGAAGGCGTACGAGGCGTGGAAAACCCCCTGGCAGCGGTTTGTGGACGCACAAGGGTGCCACTTCGAAGAATTTTGGATGAACTTATCAATTATGGCAATTAATTTTTTAAATCGATTCAGTCCTGCTACTTTTTGAACATACCTTATAGGTATGGCCATCCTCGGGAGTAAAACTTGAACTTTGCTCACGTTGTTCTAAGTCGTTTTTCATTTCCCTATTGGGTAGAGTAGAAATAAGTACATACCATCGTTGTCATAAAGCTTTACATAAACGTCGTCTTACTTGTATCTCCATCTTTCCCGTCGCGTTCTCTCTCGCCTCCACGACTGGTACTTGACTACGACCTCCCTTCGTCTCCTTTCACCGGCAGCTTAAGTACCTTTTAATTTCTGCCTGATTCAACGACTTGATTTCTTATCTTTTACAACCTCCAACACCCTTCCTCGCCATTTTCTCCTCGCCGATTTCCCATGTCCTCATGGCAACCATGTGTTATATAAAACAGCGAACTTTAATCTTCCATTTAGCTGCAGGCGATTTAACGACCCTTGATCTCGAGGACCAAGGAAGTTCATGTGTCTCGTATGGGCTGCAGCAATGATTTGAGAAAAAAATAAAATTTATTTGAAAAATTTAAATTGAAGCACGCTTGTAATCATAATTCGTTTTTGTTTTTCAATCAAAGTGATACAATTTAAAATAGCCGATGATTTGAAAATGAAAGTGCATATTCAAACAAGTGGGCTGACTCTTACAATATTTCCTCCATTGATGATTGAATTTCCTATTTTCTAAATTCTTTCTATCGCAACATCCGGTAACCATTTATTTTTTATTTGTAGATACACTAGAAGAAATGAAGCACAGCCAAGACGTGTTCCTATACTCAGTAGATTTTGAGACGGCATCAGGGTGACATAACAGCATTCAGTTGTTTGCTGCATTTATTTGTTTCTGCATTTTCGTTTATAATATACTTTCTGTAGTTTATTTTTTCCTAATACTCTATTCTGTATTTCTAATGCAAAAACCTCTCTGGCTTTGTGCCACGTTTCGTCGCTACTACGCAATTATTTATTTGTTGTGCACATATTGTAGTTTTTTATCGCATGACGGATGTTAACTAAGTGGCATTTTTCTTTATTGTATTAAGAACGGCCACACTATTGTGGATGTTTTGAGTATTCTTATTAGTATTATTATTAACAGAAACAGGTCCAATGGTAACATACCAGATATGTAAAAATAGTATATTTCGGATTAAATTTAGAGTGCAAATAAAAATGAAACAATAAATTCAATTGTAAATTTAACTATGCACATGCATATGGCTACCCTATATATTCATATGAGGGCGAGGAGAAGAATGAAAAAAATAAAATGGATGTAAAGAAAAAAACGAACGGTGAAGTTAACATGTATAGACAGGCAGGGATGTAGAGTATGTTGCTGGATTAGATTTTGTTTGGAGTTACAAAATATTTATTTGACAGTTGTGTCCATTCAAAAAGCTACCTTAACCGGTAGATTACCTAATAATAATACAGGTAGGGGAAGAGCGAAGGAAATTTGGAGAGATTCGAAGAAGGCAGGGCAAGTGGATTCATGATTTCCGGAGAGGCAATGGGATGCTGAAAGTGGTAATAGAGGGGAGCATTGTTGAGTGAAAGCAAGGTAGAGGAAGGAAAATAATAGCTATATTGGATAGAATAAAGGAATTTAAGAGATTAAGTTAGTACGTAAATAAGATTAATAAGAATAATGAAATGAGTTATGGCAATATGCAGTATGGGGTTTAAGGATTTTATGCGTCAAGTTGCGAAACCGTTCAGTTAGGAAATGCGTCCTTACGAGTACAGTACTGTGTACTATGGCCAATCGCGCACCTGCCCTAAGCCGGTAGACTATTTTTAATAATAATTATAGATCTACTTCTAATTTAGTATATTTATCCAGTAGTTTAGTATTGAATCTGAGAATGATTCCCTAGCCAAGTTCTTCCTATAAACTATGCCCGCTACTAAATTTATCATTGCATCGTTTTACCAGCTACCCTTCGCTGCACATGATTTACTTCGACTTATCCCGAGGATCAGAGAGCTTTCCAGGGTTCAACGCTTGGTTGAGTTTAAGGCGGCACCCGATGTGTGTATCACCTCCAGTATTCATATTACATTGGACAACGGAGAAGAGGTTGCACAGAGGACAGATAGACTCGAGAAAAGGGGTTAAAACATTCACGTGTTTATTCTTCATTTTTGCCTCATAAGAGCTCAAAGCCCAGGTGTGCTTGCTTACGTGTGTGTACGTAAGACAGCGTTTCGTATTTGACGCTCTCATCTGTTTGTTGAGATACCGCTACTTGGACTCTCAAGTGTCTTTGCTAAATATTTTCCAAGCATTTCAAAGGGAATGCTTTGCGCATATTATGAGTGCATCTCGACGAGCCATACAAGATTCCATAAAATGTACGGTTTTTCCGAGAAAGCATAAAATCAGGACGGGAAAAACACTTATTCATAATGGTTTACTTTACACGATTCGTTCTTTTTTTATTCCGCACTCTCAACAATAATTTTTGCTCAATTCCATGTGATAGAAAATTTAAATCATAAGTCGCAAATTCAAGACAAATTATTCCAAAATTTTCACGGGAAATACGCGCTCTGCTTGAAAAAATTATCAAGTGCTCATAAATAAATAAAAATCTCAGAAGTTATTTTTCATAGTGTCATTAGGTAGCGGTAGATCGATTATTGTATAATACTATAATGTACTATTGTATAATGTAACTTTGTAGCTATGAAACCATAAATACTAACATCTATACTGGGAAGAGAGTAATGAAATTTCGCGAAATATTTCAAATTTCCTAGATAGCCTTCCTAAATACGTGGGTGGTCTGAAAATTTTCCGACTCAGAAAATTTCAGAAAATGTCTTGCATCTTTGTTAGGTCGGAAACGTTTCTTGTAGGTTGGAAAAGCTCCATTATCATTCATGAATTATTTTGTTCTACGTTTTAGCCACCAAGTATCAAATTACCAAAGGATAATTTATTAACACTAAACTTGTTAGGCACTGATTTATTATAGAGTGTAGGTAGAGATATTATTATGCATGCCTAGTGCGTACATTAATTAATATTGATTCCTTGAAGGGCTGAATCCGCTTGTCTAAAGACAATAAAGGGCTAACATTTTGTAGAAAATCAACAAGTACGCTAGAATTAACCTGGGGAAATGTGACACGAGATGAAACTCTCCCGAGACTTAAAAATATCTCGATTTAACGGTCACTTAAGTTTCTCGGCAGAACTTCTGGGGTAGACGATGCGTTCTTTTCAGAGGGTTTCCCATTAAAATCCTATGACCTCGATAATACGACAAGAATTGTGAATTTTCTCCTTGCGAGAGTAAACGCGGGGCTAAATGCATCGTTTTTTGAATTCTGACCATAATCTTCAACGTATTTGCGGTAGAAATTAAATTCTTCTAAATATTCCTATACTAGGTTCGGCGTCATGTACTTTCTTGGTGGTCAAAACTTATGCAGCAAAATGAGATATTTCAGCTTAATCAATGAAAATCAAATTAGATTAGCAAATCTCCTCATAAGCAACTTAGTGACAAATGAGGATATAAAAACAGTTGACGCGGTTTTTATAGACTTTAAAAAAGTTTTCGACGAAAATCTCGCAAAGGAAGAAGTCTGTAGCAGAGACATAAATATCTTGGGTTGAATTAAAACAACTCCTTCATGAATGAATAAAATTTTCCCTTCTCACTATCAATTTCTGCATGGCTCTGGTTTATCTTCATTCCCTTCTTTTTCGTTTCACAAAGAACAATTTCACTTGGTGAAATTAACACTTATTTTGAATTAAGATTTCCTTCAGCAAGCATGGAAAATTGAACGTTATTTTCGGTTTTTAGTGAATATCATTTTCCCTTGCTTTACCATATCCCTCTCATCCCTTCCCCATCCCAACCTGATGCTCGAAACCCCTGCCACATACCTGTTTGGTGGATCATGGGGTAATTATGTAAATGTTTACGTAGACGTTTTAAATGGTCGCGTATGAAGGATAGCAATAGAAGGTGGACTCATATACATTCAAAGTCACACCGCTTTTATTTCTTCTTTATGTTAATGACACTAACACCATAGTAGATGTTAAGATTCCCTTATTTGATGACGACATAGTGATTTAGAGAGATATCGGTAGCCCTGAGAATGCACTACAGCGTTTATGTGACATATGGGAAAGAGAATTAAACTTAAAAAAAAAGTGTAGCGGGATGAATTTGTGGAATAGAAGTAGTTCTCTCTAAAACGCCTACTGCGTCAACTATAATGATATAGCAAGTGTACACTCAATAAAATACTTAGGCGTTACACCTGCTCTCATTCTCTCCCGGCGAAACATAAGAGGAACATGTGGAAAAGCTAAAAAGAAATTAAAATTTATTATAAGACTAATTGGGGTATGAGACGAGAGGGTTACAGGGCAACAATACAGATTTATTTCTCAAGTTGCATAGCACTTAGAATACGTGTATATTGCTGGTATATGGAATTCCCATGAAGATGGAATGATTGCCGCATGTTTCGCTGATTTCTGCGGTTGTCTAGCCCAGCGAAGAATAGCTACATTTGTAAAAAGTTGATCTGATAAACCTAGTAGTGTTTCTAGGTAATTGGAGAAACTAGGTTTGGAATCACTCAAGGAGCAAGGTCAACTAACAGAATAAATCTCTTGCACAAATAGGAAGCAGGTCTCTTTAGCGATGATCTTAAAATTTATTATTAGCCCCACCGCACTACAGTAAGATGGACCATGAAAATAAGATTACAGAATTGACGAGTGTAGAACTGTAAGAAGTAAGGATTTAGTTTTTTCCGAGGATGATAGGAGATCAGACTAATTACAAACGACCACGCACGAGGGAAAAAATATCATTTTTTCAATATTCTAAGTAACATGTTGCCAAGGTTTTGTCAAACAAATATTTTACGTATTGTTCAACTTGATACTGGAAGTTCGTCTCCCATGCGTAGAGATATACTTAACACTTTGAGACTGTAGTGAATGTAGCTATAGTTAGCGTGACCTCCATCGCCTGAAATATTTTTGCATTTTCATTGGTAACTAATATTCAAGCAAAACTTAACAATGATTTTTCATGTCCCGTGTGGATTCACACCCAACACATACTCTGGTGGCTTTCAGGGCACCTGTAGATGTAAATGTCTGATGAAATAAAATGATTATTCTTTTCGAAGTGTATATGATCGCTGTATGCACAGTTCACAGAAGACAGAGAATTATTAATCAGACATTGACTACCAATTTCTCCGATTGAGCATGATTTGCCACAATTTTTTCTCTATTTATTGCGGCATTTACTATTTGGGTAGGGTCACGAATCGTTCAGACATCATCTTTAATAGGCAGAATTTTTTGAACGAAGTTTTGGTGCGTAATATTTGGTTCATACAAGAATCAATCATACTGCATTAACATGAATTTCATGGTAGCACATGGTTGGAGATAACAAAAGGGTATCACATAATCACGGCTGCATTCGATCAAATGAAGTAACAAGCCTCAAAACCCTGCAGTTAATCCTTATTGTGTCGCAAAATATGAGCAGAGTATGAGTTCTATAGATGGTGTAAGTAGGCCAAATAATGTTTAGAAGGGATACTTGTATACTCTATTAACTGTGCTACTGTGATTTAGAATTTTAATGTCTTTACTGGCACTCGGAAAAATTAACACGCTTCTGGTTCTTGCGACATTTAATTACAAAAGTGTATGCACAAAACCTTATAAAAGTTAAAAATTTCTTAATAAAAAGAAAATGGTCTCGATATGCCGAGAAATCCATACAGCAAACATTATGGAAGCCAAGTATGCCAGTTGTATACAAGGAATAGGGAATCCATAATTAGAGCAGTCTCCTCAAGTCCGGTGAAATTCATAGAAAGCATGAAAAAACTCCCATAACAATTTTCGTGACGAAATAAATGGATGCAGGAAGGATTCACGTTTTTCTTCCCACCCTCACTTGCAATAAGTAAGCGTGAGGTTTGCTTACACTCACTGCTACGGAATTTAAGCTATGGCAATCCGATCTGTGAGGTGAGATGGAATAGGCAGGAGGAAGAGGCGAAAGTGGGTGGGGTAATGCGAGGCGTGGGAGCGGACGTGAGATACTCCGAGTGGGGAATAAAGATGGTCGGAGCAGGAAGTTGGGGGGGGGGGGGAGGGAGGATTAGGGCGGGGATGCAAGGAATGGCAGGGGAGGAAGGAGAGGAGGCAAGGTGACACGACGGACATCGTGCTCGCGGTAATGCAAAAAGAAAATGAAACCTCGGACACTTAACAACTTTCTTCGCGCCTTCTGATATGGTATAAATAGTGCGAAAAGAAAGTCACAAAAAAAATTCGACTCACCTGTGCCGGCGGCGGCATAAATAGTGGTCGTCCCTTTCTTCACTCCCTCCCATTCGAGGTTGATCTGAGGATGTTCTTCGCAGAGAGAGAGAAAGAGAGAGATCCGACGGAAGCGAAAAAACGGCGGTCAGGGTTGGCTCATATTTGAATCCCCTCCCCTCCATTACACCTGCAGGAGAAATGTTTACAGTTGGTTCAATATGGTAATGATCGACTCGAGGACAAAAAATCAAGGCCGGGAATTAATGGTGGATATTCCGCGTCAGAGAATGTTGACTTGCTAAAAACGAAGACCACAAAACCGCACGGCGGCCAATCTCGGAGGTTATCCATCCTTGACATTCTCGTTTCATTGCAGTATTGCCGACTTCGGTCGACCACTCCCACAGTAAATAATTTACCGTGAAATGCATCAATTACTTAATAATAGCTACATAAAATGGTCAGATATTTATCCTAATGAGACAATTTTTTTTGCCCACTCGACAAACAAGTGAAGGAAGTCCAAGAAATTGTGGGACACGCGGCGACAGCAACTTTTAATGGAGTCATCCGCTAAAGTCGTTACAATGTAACAATTTCAGTGCGTAAAAATCATTCACCTTGGCCGGGATTCGAACCCGGACACCTCGATATCCGGCCGCGTGCTTTAGCCAGTTAAGCTATCAATTCGTCCTCTTACACTCCGAGATTTTGAGGGCTTTAAAGGAACAAGATGTTGTGACGAAATACCGTACATACAATGTCACAGGCATTCGTAGTCGTGCGCGACGCGCCGCAGTCCACGAGGTTGGAGCCAACTTTAAACACGGGTTAATTTTATCTTTGACAAATTCCATCGAGGGATCCGGCTTCGAATCCCGGTGAAAGCGAATGATTTTTACACTCTGAAATTGTTGCATTGAAATGCATATTAGCGGATTACTCCGTTAAAAGTTACTGTTACGGCATCTCCCGCAGTTTCTTGGAAGCAACGTTTCTCCAATATTTTACTCTCATCCCATATTCTGCAGTCTTTTTCTTCATTTTTCTTTCTAATTAACTTTTATTCAAACATACCAGTCAGTGTTTTCTTATGTTATCCCTCGCTGATTGTCTTAGAATTAGTGACGCTATATTAAATATAAATGTCGAGTTTAAGCCTATATAAACCAATAAAAGTATACCAAGTTCAAAGTTTGACATTGTTTTCTATCCCATTATCACATTATTTATTATCACAAAACCACAAAATATCGTATATACAATGCCACAGGCATTCATACTCGTGCGCGAAGCCCCACAGTCCATGAGGTTACAGCCTACTTTATACACTGGGGGTGTTTCACCTTTGACAAATTCCAAGAAACTGCCGGAGATGCCATGATAGTAACTTTTAATGAACTTATCCGTTATATGTGCGTTAAAATTCAATAATTTCAGAGTGCAAAAACTCATTCGCCTTGATCGGAACTCGAACCCAGGTGAGGAAAGGTTTGTTATCCACATTCCCACTATTATTTTCGAAATATTTAGGATCGATTAAGCCTATTTTATAATGGCACATTAATAACGATCGGGAAAAAAAATTCATCGATTATCATTTAAGCAATCGAAGCTTCTTTAACTTCATTGCTAAACTTTTAACATTTCTGATTTGATAATGAGTTTCCGACCGACGTTTTCTTTATGTATGAGTATCCTGGTTAATTCAAAATATACATTATGCATTCAAGTACGTAACTTTTCTCTTAAGTTTTCAGTAGCGTATAAAATATAGATAAAAAGAGATCAAAAATAGAGTTTAATATATTTAGTTATAAAAATTAATAAATGTATGCATAGAATACATAACAGACAAAAAATAGAACATAAAATAAATGGATGACGAATTCAAAGGAAAAATGATTTCCGTAAATTACATAGTTAGTGTTCCACTAGATTATGAGACATGGTAACTAAGGAAAATTTAACAGTATAAATTATTGTTAATACCATTGATGTGCACAAAATTAATGAAAATAAAAGGTATCCCATTAAACGAATGCCATACCCTTCGGATATAGTACGTATGGGGCTGGCCGTAGCATGTCTAGCCGTAAAATGGTATGTACAGGCATGTACATGGAATGCGTTACCCTTCGGACACAGGAAAAAAATGTTACCATCACAATGTTAATTGAACTTGCTGGCAATAAATACAAAATCACGACTGCTTGTGGTGATGTATCTAGTTTTTTTCGGAAACTGTTAAACAAATAAATTAACCGTTAGAAAATCTATCATAGAGAGAATCATTTAATTGTGAAGCCTCGAATTATTGGCTACCACGGTATCGGTTGCCAAATAATTCCGCGGCAGTCCTAATTAAATGAAAGTCAAGTGTTTGTGAAGTAATTTGCTGCCTTACCTTGCTCAGACCGCTAGTATGTGAAAAATATGCCATCGAGTAAAATTATTAGATATGAGCGTGCAACTCGTTTCAGTAAATATTGTTAAACGGAAAAAATAACTTTCTTGTATTTAGAATGTGACTCCAGTCTTCACCATAACCTTTGGGAATTCGATTATTTAAATCAAAT
Organism: Hetaerina titia; assembly: GCA_037158775.1. Classification (NCBI taxonomy): domain Eukaryota; kingdom Metazoa; phylum Arthropoda; class Insecta; order Odonata; family Calopterygidae; genus Hetaerina; species Hetaerina titia. The sequence goes on from CM073773.1 coordinate 56,808,523, forward strand.
TGATGAATACTTTTAATCTACTCCTGAATATGAAACTAATATGAGTTTACCGTGAAAAATGCTGAAGTCATGGAAAAAATATACATGTGCGCTTGAATTATTAATGTTTATAGCCCACTCAATATTGTTGATTCGACATCTGCCGACACAGACTTTTTTTTCGGAGTTAAGGATGACAAATCAACTCCCGAAGGTACCCATAAATTTTGTGGATCATACTGTAGCAATTTTTTTTTATTTCGGCAGCTCATTGTGTACACCCCTATCGAATTACCACTAATTTTATTTCCAGGTTGGCCGTTAATACCGTTCTTCTTGGGAACAAAGGGCCTCCTCTTACTTAAACCAAGATAAAATGCGATGCAATACACATGGTTCACCTATTTTGCAACATTCACTTATCAATATATGATGAAGACATGCAGAATTTTCATCAAAAACCAATCTGATTAATTTTATTTCGAGGTTTGGCCCATTTATGTGATTTTAATGTTAAAACGAATTCGCATTCTTTGGTATTCTTAATAGTCTCGATGAATTCAGTGCATTCCTCTGGAGCTCAAATTTCCGGTCTGTTAGCAAGGTGGCCAGCGTATTCATCTACTCACTCTAAGGTTGCACAACCTTTGAACCAGTAGTTGGCACACATGTGTGTTTGGTACTGAACGTGCTAATTGCGAAAAAAGCTCGACGGGCATAAACGCGGTGATAAAGCGAGGGCCATCGCAAATGGCCTCAGCAACCGTGTTACTTCCTCAACCTCCAGTCGTTAGGTACATGCTTATGTCACCCCAAGTCAGCAAATGAAGAGATTATACCATCCAAACTTAAATTGTTCCCATTCTGATATTAAGTTTCACATTAAATACTTGAACTATTGAATCTCAACTCAGATTTCCGAGTAGGGGAGGGATAATATTTAACTCCTCATTGGTTTCTTCCTGAGACAGAGCATAGTAACTGTGAAAACTTGAATTCTGTCCGAACCGCTTCTAGTTTTGAACCGTCATCCCAGATAACCTTTTGTGGTCTCGCTCCATTAGTTCCCAAGACAGCTTTGGAGGCCAAATGATGACTACGGTGAAACATAAAAAGCGGCTTAACTCATTTAATATGTGTGCTTTGCATTTACTTGTTTCTCATCCCGCCCCCACCCTTCAGACTCTCTCGCCTCTTCTCCCCATTTCTTTCATCCCCACACGGCTGAAAATCTTCACCGATTCCCCCTCCTCACCTTGACGCAGCTGCGCGGCCTTGTCCAGAGCTACATTGACTTTTACACATCCCCTTTCCATCCCAAACAACGGCGTCAATCCCCTTTCCGCTCCCACCTCCTCCTCCTCAGCTCTCCCACTCCGCCCCCTAACCACCTCCCCGCACCCCTCCCCCAGCCAACCCACCCATCAATGCCAGACCACTTCTTAAAACATCTCCGCACCCGCCCCACTCCGCCCCGTCCCCATCCTTACCTCCACGAACAAGTGAAGTATTTTATTTTTCGCAGACGCAATCTGGGTTGACCAGGTGGGAGACTTCAAGGAATGTTTTGCACGTGGAAGTGTCTCTCGATGTTAAGAAGTCGGGAGGCGGGGGAGGGATGGGAGGAGGGGTTTGGGGGTGGAGAAGTGATGGAGGGGACGGCTTTGAGATGTTTAGGAGGGAGGGGGTTGGTTGTTGGTGGGAGGGATTGGAGAGCTTAGAGATTGTGTGCGTACGGAGTGAGAGAGCGTTCAGCATCTCACGTCTTCCTCTCCCACCCCACCCCCCTCTGCCCCGACTCTCTCATTCCATCTCACTCCCTTTTTAAAAGCATCCCTCTCCCCGCTTTCGCATGCTTGCCACTCCCTTTCTTTTATCCCTCTCTCTATCCTCTTTGGCTCCGCCGCTGTTTCGTTCCCTTTCTTTCCGTCTCTCTAGCATTTGTTTTCTCTAACCAGCCGCAACGTTTTCTATTGAGTCTCTGCGGCTACTTATATATTTATATTATTTTCACACATAGAAACAGATATATAAGGAAATGGGATAGGAAAACACATGAACGACAAACACAGGAAAGGTGGGGAAGGCGGATTTGAGCAGGTCACCAATGTAAAAATGTCTCCTTATCCGGGATTTGAACCACGGGCCACACAGCACGAGAACACATAAAAAGAACACTCACAATAATATCTTATAATAATATTGATAATTTCAATGGACTCGAACTCCTTCTTCTTCGGAAGACAAGATATGACTCTTATAAGATATGACAGTCATATCTTATCTTCCGAAGAAGACGGAGTTCGAGTCCGTCGAAATTATCAAGATTTTATTGTGAGTGTTCTTTTTATGTGTTCTCGTGCTGTGTGTTACTGTCTAAGTTTTTTAATCAACACATCCGTGTTACTTCGAAGAAATCATCAATATATCAAAGAGGGTGTTAACTTACGAGGATATTCGAGTTCGATTCTCGAGTTTGTCCCTACATATTTAACTTCAACCATTTACCCTTCTATCCCTAAAAACACCCAACCTATTGATTGCTTACTATTGTCGTTGAACACAAATTTTTGAGATTCGGAATCTATTTTTGATCATTGCAGTAGTTAATGTGGGGACGAGGTAGTCCAATGAATAGAGCGCTGGGCTACTGACGGAAGGGTCTTTGTTCGATTCCCGCGAACGCATCTGGGGACCCTCAGCTTCACTCGATCTCTGTGGTTTTCCGGGTTTCAGATTTTTCAACTTTTAGCGGCATAGGTAAAGGAACAGGCCCTCCTACCAAGATGTGTGAATTTCACACGCCGTTGGGCTCAGTACTGGGTGAGCTCTACCTTCATGTATTTAATCGATCTTAGGGCTGATAGCTGTGGCTGTAATAGTTAATGTGATTATTTAACACCGAGGTGCGAACGGAAGAACCTTGCAGCGCTAGTAATGTATCCCTCCAAGAACAATTCAACCATGCGAGAGTTTAGTTTGATAATGATTACTTCGAAGTTCGAATATTGTCATTCGCTGCATTTTAAGGATAAAATATTTTACTTGCTGGCAACACTTATTTCTTCGTCACCGCTTTTTTTGTATTTTGTTATTTGTTTGGGAAGTACAATCCGCACATTGTTTTCAAGTTTCCTCGTTCTAAATATTTACAAGTTTTATCATTTTCGGTTACTCAGAGGGGAATCGATCCCTTATAACAGACTGTCGACTATACCATTTGATACAGATTGCACCCTTTACAACATATTCATTTCTTTCTTTAAATTTCGAGACATAAAGTGTCTACATTATTGTTTTCTGATGACTTATATAGTATTGTCCTCCGATGGCCTGCGACCTTGACGTGGTAGAAGGGCTCGCGCGTTTCGTTGACCCTTGTACAACCGGGATCAATGATAACTACTCCTGGTGGGGTCATCTGGTCGAAGGTGTAGACCGCGCAGCGTCTGTCCTCAGTGAGGAGGCTACCAAGACGCCTGACCTCTCTGGGACGATCATAGTTAATGTTAATTAAGGCACTGAAAAATGATCCGAGAAAAACAGCTAGATTTAAAAAAATGCTACGAGAAGAGAGTAAGCGTAACGTATATGTTGGAAGAATGTGGTTTCAATCCCCTTGGTTCACGAAGAGAGCAGGCAAGACTTAGACTTTTAGAAAGGTGCTGGACACCTGAGTTTTCTTGTGACACCGAGAGAATTATAATTACCCCAAGTAAATACAGTTAAATATGAGCATCGACATAAAATGAGGGAGAGAGAAATTGATACTGTCACCAACAGGTTTAAGTCTCGTTCTCCCACACGACATGCAGTCATAAAATAGTCGAACCCAGGCACCCCAAAGTATTAACTTAAGAGTACACCTCAATGATTTAGCCAACAAGACAAACTGCTGCATGATGCGTATAGGCATGTGTTCGTGTATGCGTATAAGTGCTTGTGTTTCTGAGTAAAGATACATTCAAATGCATGTATAAACTAATATTTCTGGGTGTATGGCTGGTGCGCTAACCTCCCCCGCTAGAGTCTCTTACGTCGGCTTGCTAGGTATTATGTGATACATTTTCTATCTTTGACCTAAAGGGTGGGGACAATTAGTTGCATAGGCATGGATTAATAGAACTGTCCCCTTCTTAATTTTCAGTTGTGTGTGATATGCCTTGGTAGGGCGAAGGACTATGGTATAAGTGGTTGTGCTTCATTTTTATTCCCTTCTTTTTTGTATTCCAAAGAGTTTTTTAGCGGGTGGAATAAAAAATTTCTGGAACTAAAGTTTAAAGTTTTCCGATAACCTGTGTATGGATTTGCACGTATAACTGGGGTTTTATCCCCTTTTCTTAAGTATTTAAACACCTTCCTATCCCTTACCCAGCCCAACACACACACACACACCCTGCCAGAAACCTTTCTGGTGGATCGCGGGGTTTTTTTATATACGTAGATGTAGATTAAGTGAATTTAGAAAAGGTGAGTCACAGAATTCTAATGGCAGGGATAAAAGCTGACCCGAACAATCTAATGGTAACCAAGGTGTATGTGCCAACAAGTAGCCATGCGGAGAAAGAAGTAGACAATCAAATGCATTCATTAAAAAGAAATATTTGTGAATACGCCAGGAAGGAGGCATGTGAAATTAATGAGGGATTGGAGCGCAGTATTAGCCGAAGGAAAGAATGGGAGGGAGGTTTGGAAATTAGAAATTATTGCAGAAGAAAGAAGTCGAACGTTCTGTTGAAGAAGTGGTTTGATAATAACTAGCACCTGATTCAAAAACCATTACAGATGTAGATGAAAATAGGAAATGTGGGAAGAAACAAGTAGGTACCAGTTATATTATATCATGGCGCGACTTGGATTTAGAAACAGCGCCATCAACTCATACAGCTTTCTGGTTGCAGATTCAGCTGTGAGTATCATAATTTATTTGTAATGAAATTCAATGAAAATTTCAGAAGGATATGGAGGGGTAGGGAAGTACCAAGACGGAATCTCAAAGGTTAAACCGGGGTAAAAAGGAAAGACTACTTAGGAATAATAAATATCTAAATGAGTTTATAGGAATGAAAACTTTTGGGCCTAGGTGGTTGGAGCTTAAAAACGGAATAGATAGATAGACAGAGGTCTTTATTTGGGCGAAGTTGAGATCAAATGGTTCCTTCTCCCATTTAACCCATGGTCTTTACATATTATTATTTATTATTAGGTAATCTACCGGTTAAGGTAGGTTTTTGGATGGACACAACTATCAAATAAATATTTTGTAACTCCAAACAAAACCCAACCTAGCAACCTAATCTACATCAGGTCCCTCTCCATCTCTGTGTACTTCTTTCCTCCCGTCATCCCATCTAACATCCCTATCCTGTTCCTGCCTTCTCCTCACTTGCCCAACATTCTACCCTCTATTACCTTCTTCAACAGTCCATTACCGCTCAATATCCTTTCATCCATTTTTCCTGCCTCCATAGGATTTCTCTCAACAAACCCCTCTCCTCCCCCACCATTTCTAGTACTTCCTCATTTGTTTTCCTTTCGGTCCATTTCACCTTCTCCATTCTTCTCCACACCCACATTTCAAAAGCCTCCAATCTACGTCTATCCTCCTGTTTCAGTGACCACGTTTCCGCACCATACATAGCTACGCTCCATATCAGAGTTTTTGCGAGTCTTGTCTTAACATTCCTACTCAACGTCCCCGTCATCAACTCCCTCCTCCTTGAGAAAGCCTCCTTGCCTAGCGCAATTCTTCTCCTTACGTCCCTACCACTTTGACCGTATTGGTCCAAAACACTTCCGAGATATGTAAACTGCTCTAACTGCTCTACCTGCTCTATAAACACAGTAATCAACCCGAAGGTCGGTTTAGTAGGTGATGGTAGAGCTCACCCATGTACCAAGCCCGACGGCGTGTGAATATTCACACATCAGGGTAGGGGGGCCAATTCCTTTCCCTGTGCCGGTTATGGTTTCCCAGGAATATCTGGTACCCGAAAAATCAACTAGCTTGGGTGGAGCTGCAGGTGCCCAAAGTGCCTTGCCCAGGAATCGAACCCGGGGCCCTCTGGTCAGTAGTCCAACGCTCTACCCACTAGACCACCGCGACCCGCCTGGCTAATATAATATATACATATTATATTAGCCATAAAATTTATAATTACATGCATACACAGAAATACATATACACAGACAGACTTATAGTATGCACAGATTAGCTCATCTAAAAAAATATAAATACATGCATATATCGTACATGTATAAATTAAGTATGCACCTAAAATAGACAGAAATAAATAGAGTAGTTCAGGAAACAATATGTATGGTATAGAAAAAGAGAATTGAGAAGACAAGATTCAAGGAAGACCTGTTCAAGAGAATGTATGGTGGATGAAAATGAAAGAGCGTAAAGACGGAAATGGGGAAAAGACTACAGATGTACGGAAAAATAGAAGCGCTAAAGAAGGTAAAGAGAGGTAAGGTTAGGAGAATTATTTGGTTTTAGCAATGGAAAAACTATACCTACCATATAAGATAAGAAAGGATCTATTGACGGAATGGCCCAGGAACTAGATAGTGAGATAGAAAAGAAGCTATGGGAGTTGAAGTTGAGTAAGGCAAGAGGGATAGATAATATCCTCACATAATTACTAAAGAGTTTAGGGAAAAATGGAAGGAAGGAATTATTTGAACTTGTACGGAACATGCATTAGGAGGGAATGTGAGCAGAAGATATCTTTAGGTCAATCTTTACCCTGATCCCGAAAAAGTCAAAATTAATTTAAATGGGGACTGTAAGGCGATTATTTTAACTTGAAATGAAGAAAAATGTAATTCTAAGAACACGTAAATAAGTAGAAAAGAACGTCAAAGATAATCGTTGTCTTTTTATATGATTCGTGGATTTTGAGAAACCACTTGCCCATGTACAGAAACAACATTTATGGAAATATTGCGGAATGTGGTACTAAATTGAAAGGATATGTGACTTATTCGAGGCTAGTGCGTGAATAAGAAGCCAAAGGCAAATTGTACTTGTAGTAGATGGAGAATCGGAATGGTAGACATGGACAAGGCAGTGAAACAGGATTGCCCGTTGGCGCTGGTATTTTCCAACATCATGGCTGAGGAAATGTTAAGGATAGCATGGTAAGGGCTTGAACTGAGAATAAAAGAGGGCGGCGAGATGATGGAGAGTAAGATTTGTGTATGATCAAGCAATTGCGTGAGACAGCAAAGAAATTGCAGTTGCTATCGAGTGATTACATGTACAATACGAATCGTATGAGATGAGGATTAACCACCGTAATGAGTTTCCCGAGAAGTAAGAGAGTTCAGTTAAACATTTAAGTAGAAGGGGATGAACAAGAGTAGTTCATGTATTGGGGAAGTAGGTTTTATAGAGTACGTAATATTTTTAGGGGGTCGACCGACGGCTAAGGTTATTAGGCATGGATGGTAGGGATGGATCAAGGGTGGAGAGAAACCTCTCCACCAAGTACCTCAAGTGGGGATCAGGATACCAGTGAAAAATAACTGCCGTCTCCAGGGCTCGAACCCGAGCCGTCTCGGTGAGAAGCCAATACAATACACCCCGATCCCCAGGTATTGTAGAGGAAAAGGATCATAGTAATGTGGACTTTGAAAAGGTCAACAAATCGTAATTATGGTGCAGAATAAATTGATCCATGGAAACGGATTTTGAAACCATGGTGAATCATTAGCTCTGAGGTTTAGAAACAGTAACTTCCAATGAAAAAATAATGCTAGCATGATAACCCCACAGGAAATTCAGGGAATCCCATGAGAAACCTCTAAAGGGCAACGGATTCATTACAGTAAAGACCACACTTCACATATGACGAATGACTTCATTTTAAAAGTGTCGCAAACTCATGAACGTAACATAGCTTTATTTCATAATGAGGAAGGTCTTTAAGTTGATCCTTATCCTCATCCAAAGATTACTTACAAGGAGCGCTGTATTTAACTAGAACGGAATCTATTAAAAACGTTCTTATATCCATTTTAAATCCATTAAACTAGACAGTAAAGGCAAGAGTCCTTAACTTAATCTAGACCTCATTTGTACATCTACAGCCACACATCACCACGCAAGCCGTCACAAGGGTGTGTGGCAGGGGGCACTGGCTAATCAGCGATATATGCGCAAATATTAGTTTATATATGCATTACGTGTATATATTCGCTCATAAACACAAACACTCGTACGCAAATACATGTACATACCTGTGTACATCTTGTGATAATTCGTGTTTTTCACTAAACCTAAAACTTTAGTTTTTAAGTAAAGATATTCGGTTTCTTGGGTTCGATTTTTTTGTGACTGCGTATTGTGTAAGGGGAGTAGTTTTTATTTGTCTTCCTGGATATTTCCACTATCGCACTCATATTTTCAATGCATTCAATAGCGCACTACATTGGAATTGAAACGCCTTCGATGAGAGAAGAATCATGATAAGAATGGGAAAACTTCATTCTCTATAAAGGAAAATCCCCATTCCATCTTTCCCAGTGGTTTGGTGGGTGGAATACTACTTGACTTCTTCCCAGAGAATCCCGAGTTTGAGACCTCGATAACTCGAGACGATCTTGCCAAATCTAACGATTATGCGGTTTCTTTAGCGTCAGAATGATGTAAGTACCAGATAAACCATATATGGATTGAATCGGGAAAAGAACTGGCGCACTTACTCAGAATTATTATTCTCAGGTACACGGTAGGACTTGTTAATGCGTCTCTTGCTCCGTACTGTGCCTCCATGGCAATTATCTTTTAATTAGTGGCAACATTGGTGATTTGGAATATGAATGCACTCTATGTTAATATTAAATCCAATTGCCTTTCATTGACTGTTACTGAAATGCAACGCATGCATAGGGTGAAATATAGTCAGTAGGAATGATTACGTACAGGTTGGCAAGACGCATTTCATGGTGTTATCTTGCTCAATACCCACAGCATATAAATTTTAACTTGTTGATGTGTAAGTAAGATAATTAATTCTTCGCATTTAGCAATGTTGGAATTGTATTCCTCATTGAAATAAGTAACTTCAAATTAAGTAAAGAAATCCATTGCAATAGATCGTTAACCAATACCAATCCGTGTACCTCAATGAATGTGCATTACTTTAAAACATGTTATCGAATTTATTTATTGCCACTGTGCCTTTATTGAGACTTTTAGCAGTGTTTTAGATTGATATTTTGAGGTCTCCACATTAATTAACATAAGACATTTCCTTTTTACCTGCCTCAATTAATTTTTCTATACTCTGTCGCTCTTAATAATGATTGAAGTATGCCTTTTACCTTGCACGTTCTTGGTTAAATTTCTTGCTGCATCCTAAGATACAATTATTTGTTATAATTAAGCATATGCACTTGCATGCTTGTGGAGTGAAGGGAGGTAGATGTGTATTTGCATGCGTGTAAAATGATAGGGTGTTTCTATGAATGTATGCACTACTGTGGATTTGGGTTTGCATCTGTGTGTTGCTTTTGAATGCGGTTTTTCTTTTTTCCTTTTTTTGGGTGGTGACCTAACACCCCCCGCCACACGCCCTTGCGGAGGCTTGCGGGGTATTATGTAGATGCACCTTTATCCCTTCAAGTTGGGAAGACAAAAGTCTTCCCAACTGTCAGTGTTTTCAGGCTTTTGTTTCAGGGTCATTGCCGTATACCCATGACTCATCTCCAGTTATGAACCTTTTTAAAAACCTGGATCAACGTTTGCGGATTCGAGCAAGTCCCCGTGAAACTGCAGCACGAAATTCTTGACTTGGCGAATTCGACGAGTCAGCTGATTACCATTCCGAAAATAGGACTTTGCCGATTGTTTTGAAAAGTGGAAGATGTGCTGGGATAAGTGTGAGAGGCCACAAGGGGAGTACTTCGAAGAAGACTTATGCCTCATTGTCCGAGGTAGGCCATTTTCTCAAAGTATTGCATGAATGGATACCTTTTGGACAGACCTCGTACCATGCCTAGGCGCACGATTTTTGTGAATATGAGTGAATATGCATGAGTAGGATGCATTATAGCAAATGCATGTACGAACGATTACTTTTGCATGGATGGCTGGTTCTCTAACATCCACGTCACAAGCCCTCCCAGCTGCTTGCGGGGATTGTGGAGATATACTATAGGTGTTAAACTGGGGACTCCATTACGCCTTTCTTAAAGAGTAAGCTAATTCCGATACTGGAATTTTCTCCGTCCTTTTCCCTCCCCTGACCATTCCAAATCTACCAAATTACCCGTCAATTCCTAATGGTGCAAATGGCTTCGGCTGTTGGTGGCCTCCCGTGACTACTGCTACCTAATGATGCAGATGAGAATAAAATCATGAAATTAAGAATGATCTATGATTTATTGAAGGGGGCAAATATTCACTTTTTATAAGGTTAGTTCACTTTCTGCAGCTTAACTTTGCGAAATGTGTATAAAAAACTAAAATATCACGTAAGGATAATATTACGACTGAGATTTGTGATTTAAATTTCCGCTAAATTAATCAGTATTTAATACGCCATACCATACTATATTATATTTCACCTGCATCGTACATACTTTAGTCCCCAAACCAGAAACACTCGACACAACATTTGCGAATTTTCACAGGTCCCTTCGGATGTAAGAGAATTTAATTTGATGATTAAAAATAATAATAGGGGTACTTAATAATGACGATCATCAAGACGTGAGCACAATTTTGCCCTTCGTGACCTTTCCGTTACTTTCTATTCCCATACCATTTTTCATTCCTCTACCTCTGATCGTACTGACATCTTAGAATTTTCCTACATTTTAACTTTACTTCATTTTTTTTGTATTTCCTTTTAATCCCTAAAGTCACCCGGTATTTCAATATCTAACCTTCCTTTCCATCCGAAGTCAGCAGCAAAGAGGATCACGTTGTACAGTCCCGCCACTCCAGTTGTGGAGATACTGTATCGAGATAAAAGCCCTCATCTTTGTATGTAAGTCGACCTCGAAAGGCCATTACTACTTCCTCATGTCCACGAGATTCGTGGAATGACTATGCGAAGGTGTGTGAAGAAGAAGATAGAAAAACGAATAGAACGGAAGGAGGAAAGATGGTAAGAGGGTTAGGAACAGGATGACAAAATTTATAAGCGAAAGCGAAGCGGCACGAAACATATTTTGTGTGCATTAAACCTTCCAACATGTTGAGCACACAAAGAAAATTTTGGGCGTGGAATATAAAAATGTGGATGGAAAGGACAATGGGGAAGCTGGTAGGGCGCGGGTGAAGGGCAGAAAGCCAAGAATAAAGAGGACAATCAGGACCCTGCAAGGGAATCCGAACTGGGAGAAGAAAACAACAAACGCTGAAAATGGACGCAATAATTGACCTCGGTGGTTGAAAAGATAAGGAAGAGATGAGATGGAAACGTCGGATACAATGAAGGGAGCAGGGAGATTAAATAAGTTGGGAGAACAGGAAGGCATAAAAGTGTTCAGGAATTGTAAAGGAAGGGGGAAAAACGAGTTCGATTCAAATTACTACGAAGTGTTGAGAGTGAGCGAAAGAGAGAGAGAAAGAGAGAGAGAGAAAGAGGGAGAGAGAAGGGGAATGGTGGGAGTGAAGCAGGTGGTTAATGGATTCTACAGAGAGCAAGGAAGATATGAGGAATCTGGAGAGGAGGGAGAACGGGAGGGTGGGATTTGAAACAAGGGGTTGGGGAAAATTGAGGGCATGTAATGTGGAGAGGAGCAGCAATAAATAAAAAGTGAAAAAACGAGCGAAAGACACGTGAAAGGAATGCTTGGAGCGCGCAAAAAAGAAAGAAAGTGTACACTTCCCGTGAGCTAATCTAAATAATGCACAAAACTGAAAGCAGTGGGGGATGAGATTACTCTTTCCGACTTGAGGAATGAGAGGAATCGTATGACCCATCGTGTAGGGTATTTGCGAGGATTGCGTGCCCTGGAGATAGAACGTGTGGTGTCTATTTCCAAAGGCGAATGGGAAAACACAAATCACGATCAATTATTATGCAGCGGAAGGAGAGCTCGTAAAGGAGATCTTCCCGATGGAAAACCTATTTTTAACCACTTGAAACACCTAGAGGATAATGCTAACATCTGACGAAGGGATAATCGTTGGGGAGAAATGGATTTAAAGCAGATTCCAGCGCATTCATTACATAAGTTATTAAAACAATTACATACCTTTTTTCTACCTTAACTTCAATGTTATAAATATCTTAAATAACCCAAAATAGCTTGTACCTCATATATAATACAGGGTGTGGTCACATAAATTCCTTTTTTAAAGGGGTTTTGCTTCATAAAAAAAGAAGTTATGTTTCCACACCCTGTAGTATCCACAGTTTCTGGTTCGATAAAGTTTTTAAGCATGCCATTATATCTCATGACAAAAACTTTAAGATAAATTATTTTGCTAATAATATGCTCATGTATTGGAGTAATATAGGTTAACAAGGAGAAGATGCCACAGTTAAAAAGTACATAGTCAACACTGTTTCCCCAAGCAAGACACAAAACAAAAAGTATAATATAAATACATTATTTTAACAACAAAAGAGGAAAACAGTCTTATGTACGTTTATAACTTGCAGAGTTACATCATTCAAGGAACGTGAGTTAAGCAATATTCATGCATTTTACGAAAAACTTGAAGGTGTCAGGTTCTTTCAACAAGGAAGCATTTTCTCTTAAAATTGTCATTGATATTATGTTAACAAAGATCTTGATCAATGCGAAGAAAAAAATATACTTTAATTCAAATCCAGAGAACATTCCAATAACTAGTTTAGCAACCAAGTGGGTAATGAAGATCTCAATGCGCAGGACACCTTGGTTTTAGCATTCTATTCCGAATTTGAAAATAGTCTTCTTATAAAATTTGAAGGAGCCAGCACATTATTTCTGATACTTGTGAAATAGTTTCCTAATTGGAAAATACCAGTGTGAGAGCTGACCAGAAAGTAACTGGGATTTTCCATTACTGCACGCATTTTAACAGTTCGTAAAGTGCAAAGTAAAAGAACCACAGTCTGGACAGTACTACATTAGGATGCGTGCCGAGTGCATAGACGTTTAAACACCAAGATAGTGGCTCTAGCCCTACCCACCACCACACTGGACTGAAACAAAAGTTACTTCCTGGACAGCCCTCGTATTACCTCAAAACTAAAATTAATTCAACAATAGACTTCGAATCCTTTGATTGGAATGAAATAACCGATATGAAAGCGTCACCGATAGAGAAAACAAGTGCAAAAAATGTGGAACGCTTCACGATTTTGCGTGTCATCCTTGCGCAGGGGCCATGCTAATCTTCTCTGTATCGTTCCAATTTTAGTATATGTACCGCCGAAGCGAGTACAAGAGGGTGCCATCGGCGTAATAGTCTATATATCTTAAATCGTTGTCAATTTAGTTTTAGCGAGAATTAACTCCTCGAGCCAAAGGAACAATGTTATAATCGCATTTCCAGATATTCGTTATAACCATTACGAGGATTAATGAGATTATTTTTAGTTTTCACTCATCAACTTACGCGTTTGCCGACCATTTTGCAGTAAAAGTAGATTTTCACTAATTCCCGGTTTCAGACGGCGAACTAATGGGTAGATAGGTCACTCGGGCACGCGTCCCTTCATTCGCGGAATGGAAATGCACACAGAATGCAAACTAGGAAGTGTGCCACTCGGAAGAAAGCAGTGCATACAAAATTTTCCGAGCTACACAAGTCGAGCGAAATAAATGTTGGCATTTATTTTCGGAATACTCGGCTCCCAAATGCCCTGGCGTATTTGGAGTAGAGTGAGTAGATGTAGAAGTACTTCTGCATCCACATCTACTTAATGCCCTGCAGGCCGCCGTAAGGGCATGTGGCGGGGGGTGTTAGGGCACCACCCGTAATTAATAAGAAAAGCATGAAAAAGCCACAAATTTATACAAGCCACAAACAAAACGTTGTGTGCATTCATGCAGGGACCCTTAAAACCAACAAACATGCAAACAACAAACTAACATACACATACATCGACAGATACACCTGATGTCTTTGCAATGTTTAATTCTGTTCCGACTTGTAAATTAATTGTTTTTAATATTTTTAAAGTGTCATCGGTTTCATCCACATCTACTCAATGCCCCGCAAGCCGTCGCAAGGGCGTGTGGCGGGGGGTGTTAGTGCACAAACCGTAATTTAGAAAGAAAAAAACCGCATGTAGATGTACATATACGGTTAATGTAGATGTACATGTTCATGTAGATGTACATGTAAGTATACGTTCTGCTTTATTAGCTTGCTTAGCAGGAGTTGGAGTTGAATATTCTTGTATGCCAACAGTACTACATTGTCGAATTTCACTGCATTACTTTTTTTCCCTACAAAATTGTGTATTGCTAAAAAAATAAATATTTTTCCCCTTACAGCCTGTTTAAAATATACTCCAATTCTATACAAAATTTGTAAATATACTCACATGGGATAAAAACTAAAACGAGCTTCCAAAAATATGTCTAATTACCTACATTCTGTTATCTATTAGGACCGAGCCCGCGATTTTGCAAACTGGAATGCATTAACTTTTGGATGTTGCAAACCTTAAGTTCATACTCTGAAATTGTTCAATATTTACCAGGAGCGTTTACTGCATTCGTTTGAATAGACGATCTGAATTTTAACGATAGAGTTTATTCAATAGTAGAATTAGACAAGCAACTCCAAAGTTTATCATATCAAAACAACAGACGAAAAATAATAATTAGTGAAAATTTCAATTCCCCATCTACTAATTAGAGCATGCAGAGTTTTAAACGGGAGGTTAAGTCAGAGTCAGAACAGCGAGTCACTTTTACATTCCTTTACGTTGAACTCCAAGCATCAACTTGCCACTTCACCAACAAGTGGTAATAATATTCTTCATTTGTTCGTCACGTACGTCCCTGAAAAGGTTCTTAATATAACAATTCTTTAAGGAATTACCATAGTGACTACATGGTAGTAAATGCTAAATTTTCCCTAAATGCATTCAGAAATACAAAGCTTGAGAAATAATTTATTTGCTTAAAATGACGACTATATTTGCTTTCAATACGTGTAATAGAGTTCTTTTGTACATTAAAATAAGTATTATAAACGCCGAAATACTGGGAATACGTGGAATCACTTCCTAGATATCACGCACTCGGCAGTGAATAGGCTTATTCCCAGTACATTTATAAAATGATAACAAGGAAACCTGTTGCTACAACGCGGAAGCTAGCAAATCGTTCTGACGTCAAAGGCTATGCCATGCCAAGGTGGAAAATACGAGGAACGATATCTCTAGCGACGAACGGGATGAGATATTATTATTAAATATAATTTACCGGTTAAGGTAGGTTTTGGATGGACAAAACTATAGAATTAATGTCTTACTTATCCTAACAAAACACAACCCAATATCCTACCCTACCACAAGCCCTTCTTCATTACCGTTTCTTTCTTCCTCACATCATCCTGTCCAACATCCCTATCCTGCTCCTGACCTTTCCTCGTTTGCTAAAATTCTCCCCTCTATTACAGTCTTCAACATTCCACTACCGCTCAATACGCCTTTCATCCATTTTTCCTGCCTCCATAGGATTTCTCTCAACAAACCCCTCCCCTCACCCACCATCTCCAGTACTTCCTCATTTGTTTTCCTTTCGGTCCACTTCACCTTCTCCATTCATCTCCACACCCATATTTCAAAAGCCTCCAATCTATGTCTATCCTCCTGCTTTAGTGACCACGTTTCCACGCCGTACATAGGCTACGCTAAGGACCTTATTTTATTCAGAGTTATTTCCTAAAATTTTGTCGTATGGAAAAAGTATGAAATCCAGAGCTTTTTATTTACATGAATTTAAAATATTGGGAAGTGCATGACAAATGATGTTTTGGTGGCATAATTTGTGACGCGTTCAGCTGCTGACCAAATGGTTCCAACTTCAAATGCGAATGATGCCTGCCAGCTAAACCTAAACCGCGTAACTTTCTGAGAATCATTTTACTCTCGTAAATCGCAGGCGGTACAAACAAAGAAAAGGATCTCTATTCTGAATGAGTTAATTTCACACATAATTTCACATTAGATGCTTGACTTAGGCCTAGGTGAAAGTTAGCATATTAATAGCAAGGTTAGGAAGACTTGAACCTGAACTTAGAAAGACAAGTAGGTCAATTAGCTAAGTAGCAAACTTAATATAGGAAGATGAAGTTGATAGTTCCATAGTAAAAACAATGCACCAATTACTTTCTTTCAAATAGCATATTTTGTACCCCACCCAAATCTCAAAGTTGGTTCAGAGACGACTAAAAAGAATATATTACTCAGGTTCATACAACACTCCCAGCTTGAATGAAGTAAAAACATTGTGTCTATACTCGCAATTATAATATACGAATCTAGAGTGTGAAAAAAATCATTAGCGCACTTAATTGTCTTAAAAATAATCGCAATATACCTGAAAAGGGTCTGTTAGGTGGCTGAATTGGTGAATCAAAGAAAAAATAACGTAATTGATACGATAAAATTAAAGATGGTTGAATGGCTGACGTTTGTGTTCAGTACATTTGACTTGTTATTTCCTTCGGTATGGGAAATGAGTCCAAGAGAACCCTCAACGATGCATCGGAAGGGGGCCCATTCCACGCCCAGGCAACAACGAAAGAATAGATTTCGGGCTGGGGGCTGGTTGATTGTATGGGAAGGCAGTGGGTTGAGGCACGGGTTGGCCTCCCCTAAGGATGTGCTTGTTGAAGTGGTAGTGGAAGTTCTGTTGTGGCCAGCACGTGTCAGCAAACTCCCTCCCTCTCCCCCCCGGAGGTTTGCCTCCATTGTTACCGGCCCATTGTGGTCCATCCCGGCGAAGCGATCCGCTCAAGCCGGTAACGAATAGACATCCGCCGACCCGAGAACGCACCGCTCCCAACCGTTTCTCTTTCACCGTCCCACTCGAACAAAATGAGGAGGCGGCGCAATACGAGGTAGGTGTCTGGAGGAGGGGTGATGGAGAAGGAGAGGAAAGTGGGAAGGATCTATACTCCGGATCTAACCTGTGGTGCGAGCAATAAGGGGAGACGTTGGGGGCATTCTGTCCCCAGGGCGCAAGGTAGTGGGGGAAAAACTGTTTTCCCCAGACTGCGTGGCACTGCTGCCGGCGACAATGCAGCCCAGGTCTATTGGTGAGATGTTCGAATGGTGACAGGAGAGGAAACAGAAAGGGAAGAATATATTATACAGTTTCAGGAATTGAGTGAAAGATAATGGGTGGAGATTCCCTCCCATTTCTTTCAACAAAATCGTTACTTATCCATGCAACACCTAATTCCACAACCCCCACCAAGCGATTCCTTTTTTCGATAACTTTTATCTCGAATTTTCAGGTCTTCCCTTACGTCCTACCACTATGAATCAGACTGTGGCTGAGTTATTGACAATGAAAATACTGTGTGTAGTGCTTGCAGCTACTGCTTTTGATTTGATATATTCTCAATACAAATTCAAATCATCCCAACCGTCCAAAGGAGTTGTGCTTCACGGTTAAAGTATATTTAGATTGTGAAACTGAGGAGATTTTTAATTAATGTATTCGAATAACACAGGCCTACAAAAAAAATTATTTTGGTGTCGGGAATCTTTGTGATGATTTTAACTATATTTGTAGAGCTGAATCCAAATATGAAATCCGTTTTTATTTAACAGCTCTACTTTTTAGATATGGCACATCTTACGATTAGTTGTTTTAATATTTGATATATTCCGGAAAATAATTTTCAAAGTTAAATAAATCTATAAGTATACTAATTTATAACCACTCTGAGGTGTTCCTTTAATTTCAATAAACTGTCAATAAGTTTTATGTATATTTCTATATTGTAGGCCAATGAGATAATTATTAATATAATATTCCCATATCATCACGTAGAAGATTTTTTTACGTAAGTAACAACATAATCTATAAATCTATATCTTGAAAACTATAGCTGATAGGAAAAAACTAATGTCATAATTGGATTCAGCACCCCAATTGTTCTTTAAATCAGCATTAAAAGCTCCGGCACCAAAACCACTGTTGGCCTGTGTTATTAATATAATATCCCCATATCATCATATAGAATATTTTTTACGTAAGTAACAACAAATATATCTATATCTTGAAAACTGTAGCTGATAGGAAAAATCTAGTGTCATAATTGGATTCAGCACCCCAATTGTTCTTTAAATCAGCATTAAAAGCTCCGGCACCAAAACCACTCTTAGCCTGTGTAATGTATTAAAGTAAATTTTTAGAAAATATCATCACAACGCAATGAATGGCGATTGAGATTATTTGTTTTATGGACAGTACTGATATTGGCGCCATCTATGGATAAAGTTTTTTATTCACAAGGCAATGAAATTGGTTTTTTGAAACGTAAAATATCACATAAAATCGCATAATTTTTATCAACATCATCCAAATGTACCCCTTCGAAACTAGTTTTTGAGATAATAAAGGATGCTACATATTCTTACTAAATATCGTAAACTAGAAAGACAAAATTGGAGATATAAAATACAAGGTTCGACAACATAATTCACTTTTTTGAAAGCGATTTCTGTTTGAAAAAAGGAAGTTATGTTGTCGCACCCTCTAGTATTAGGTCGCAATGGTCTGTAATCTTCATCTACATAATTACATCTACATTGGCAAGCCGCCAAAAGGGCGTGTGGCGGGGATATCTCAAATCTTAGAGATATCAGGTGGCTGAACTCGTTACAGCATAAGGTGCGTAATATTGTGCACCGCAAGATAAAGCATAAAAACAGGTACTTAAAGCTCTTACACAACTCCTTCAGTTGAGAAAAATCCGTATTTTAATGAACAGCTTGGAGTCATCCAAGTACTCAATGATATTTCCAAACTGTACAAATGCAATACGTGTGACGAACGACAGGTTTTACGAGTTGATCGACATTTGAAGTAATTACCGCAGATATGGCATATTTATACCGAAGAAAATTAGCTAATAGTTAGCGCTAATCGACCGGAATACGGAGTAAAGTTAGTCATCAGAAACAGAAGCCATTTTCTGTCTGGAATTTTTCGTGCCAGCGACCCTGAGAGCTGATGTTGATCTTAGAATCCGGTAGCCCTCTCTCCTTAAGGGTTCATAATTGTACGTAAGTAGCAAAATACCATAGGTATCCACATACATTGTTTCAAATAATTCGCCATAGTTAATTAAAACCCCATATGGCTATTATATTCACCTGAATCAAGGAATAACAGGAATGAAATACAGGTATAAAATACCTGTTTTCCTGTTCCAATTTTTTCACTAACAAGGAACGGAAAGAAGTGCCAAAAACGAATAGCATAACGAAAGAAAAATTGCCGGCCCATGATCATTCCATTAACATTATGATAAAACGTAATTTATTATTTTATGATACAAATCCTACGCCACAGACAACGGTATGTACGTAAGGACGATGCTCCTTATTCAATTCTTGGGCATAATATAGTATATTTTTATTCACATACATAATTACCTATATTTCGATTACCATATTCTCTGTGGTCTCTCCAAATCAACCTAATTAATTTTATTGTCCTATATACCAGCAAAAAAACTATCCGTTAGCCCCTTTTTTCTGCTAAGGTTTCCAAGGTAACTGAGGACAGGTGTAAGAGAGAAAGGCCGATTCAATGATTTGCACATACACTTGCTCTTAGCGTATTAGATGTGAAGCCATATATATTCTACAGCATCGAAATGGAGTGTTCATAAAAAATATATTATTATTAGGTAATCTACCGTTTAAGGTAGGTTTTTGGATGGACACAGCTATCAAATAAACATTTTGTGACTTCCCACCTAGCAAACTAATCTACATCAGGTCCGTCTTCATCTCTGTGTACTTCTTTCCTCCCTTCATCCCGTCCAACATCCCTATCCTTTCAGAGAGTAAAAATCATTCGCCTTGACCGGGATTCGAACCCGGATCCCTCGATATCCGGCCGAGTGCTTTAACCAATTAAGCTACCGATACGTCCTCTTACACTCTGAAATTTTGGGGGCTTTAAAGGAACAAGATGTTATGACGAAATACCGTACATACAATGTCACAGGCATTCGTAGTCGTGCGCGACGCGCCACAGTCCACGATGTTAATAAAGCCAATTTCAAACACTTAGGCTGTTCATACCTTAGACAAATTTCAAGAAACTGTAATAGTAACTTTAACGGAGTCACCCGCTATGTGTGCATTATAATGCAACCATTTCAGAGAGTAAAAATCATTCGCCTTGACCGGGATTCGAACCCGGATCCCTCGATATGCGGCTCGAATGCCTGTGACATTGTATGTACGGTATTTCGTCATAACATCTTGTTCCTTTAAAGCCCCCAAAATTTCAGAGTGTAAGAGGACGTATCGGTAGCTTAATTGGTTAAATCACTCGGCCGGATATCGAGGGATCCGCGTTCGAATCCCGGTCAAGGCGAATGATTTTTACTCTCTGAAATGGTTGCATTATAATGCACACATAGCGGGTGACTCCGTTAAAGTTACTATTACAGTTTCTTGAGATCCCTATCCTGTTCCTGCCCTTACCTTGCTTGCCCAACATTCTCCCCTCTAATATATATATATATATATATATATATATATATATATATATATATATATATATATATATATATACATATACTATATAGTATATATACATATACTATTCTACCTTAAGCCAATTTTTCTATCAAGCTTAATAAAACATTATAAGACCATAAAAAATAATGAGCAATAAAGAGGATTTTTATGTCAAGGTAGGAAACTACAGGACACCCCAAGTGGTATTTAATTTTATATAACCAAAAATACACAGCATTGGTAAAAAATTGCGAGATTCACTACCATAAGAAATTTAAAATAACAAACACTTTCAGTAGAAAAAATATATCAAGGTACGTCTAGGGCCTATGATTAGTAATTAATAAGATAATTACTAATTAAATACCATCAACACTAGCAACAGATATTAGGATGCATAGAGAAAGCGATAGCTGTCGTGAACTTCATCAAGTATTTCAAAAAAAACATAGTCGGCAAATATTTGAGATCAAAGAAATCAAAATAAGAGAAAAAGTATTTATTTTTTACGCCTGCTAAAAAAAAATACGAAACCTCTACCGAAACAGGCTTAGGATTTATACCGAACAAAATTTTACCAGAGGAGATGTAAATGCAGAATAGGCAAACATTAAAACTATTCTGAAGAGAAGGGCAACAGAGGCACTCAGATTGAAAACCAAAAATGAGAGAAATAAATGTTTCTAGATAGAAACAAAGACATAGAGGCAAACGCAGAAGAAAGAACTTAAATAGAATATTTTCAAAAACAAATTCAATGAAATTTAGAAGCATGTTAAAAAAAGAAACATAGCAAATTCACTAGTCAGGAAAGCGCTCAAAGGTTACTCCTAAAGATTTATTAGCAACCTCAAAAACGCTTACACGTACACCAAAACATACATGAATACACATTAATGAAATCCAAAAAACTTATATAAATAAGGATAAAACTAATAAAATATCAGAAAAGGAATAGATCCGATATAATAACCAACTTTGGCATGCCTCTAATGTAGAATTGAGATTAAGAATGTGAAGAATTCAAAAATATTCACATAGAAGAAAATCTTACCAAAACAGAGGAATTAAATAAAGAATTTCGAACAATAAAAATTAGGAAAGCCACTAGGCCTACATGGAATCAGATCAGCACTGTTTAAATCGAGCGATGCCAGATTTCGGAATTTCATTAATTTGTGTTTGGCATCTTTTAGCATACCCAGAGCCTAAAGTAACACCTACATTTAAAATGGACAAGTAGTGGTATAAATCATAGTGGTGCTAGTTTTTTTAAATAAAAACTGTAAAATATATGGTAGACCATTGAATACAGAAAAATCTCAAATCTCGAATAGTCCATCGCTTGA
Organism: Hetaerina titia; assembly: GCA_037158775.1. Classification (NCBI taxonomy): domain Eukaryota; kingdom Metazoa; phylum Arthropoda; class Insecta; order Odonata; family Calopterygidae; genus Hetaerina; species Hetaerina titia. Next base: position 56,830,541 of record CM073773.1, read on the forward strand.
AGGAGAACTTGCCTTTAGAAACGGAAGAAGCTGTGCAACCAATGTATTTACGCAACCAGAAACGAAATAGTAATAAACTACCACAGAATAGAATAAGTATAAAATGTTGAGTATTTAGGAAATAAAATTATATGATAAAGAAAAAGATCAAGACAATAATTTATTGAACACATTACAGAAGACTAAAGAAAACAAAAAAAAAGGAAAAACAAGAAAAGAGGCACAATTGACACCATGTACGAGTATTCATTGCGGTTATGACTCTCCAAAATGGACCTGAATGCTGGATACAGAAAGTAAATTAATCAAACGGGGATCGAATAGCAGAAATACAGTTTTTGCCTACGTATCGTCACGCTCAAATGCACCATACAAAAGGGACTAATAAATATAGATATTAAGGAAAAACTTAAAATACAAGATATTGATGAGAAAATAATAAAAATTGCATGTAGAATAAAATGACAGGCCTACGTACGATGGAAGAAGGAGGATTTTAACGAGAACTCTTCAAAACAAACATAAAGGTAAACGAAATTTGGGAAGGCCTAGGAAAAGATTTGAGCACCAAACTGTTTGATTTCGGAACAAGCTGATAGCTTTATCATTGACAGAGAAAAATTATGATAATTTCATCCAAAAGGTATTAACTTACACGAATTAGAATTCCAAATAGACACAATCATTACGCACTCAAAGAATTCAAGCACAAGTTTAGGGTCTATAATCATTCAGTCAATGTTAATTGAATAAAAATCTTTGGGGATATTGTGAAAAAAAATTAGGAAAAAGCTTAGTTATACGTAAGTGTTTTCATTTTACAGATTCCCGGCGCCAATACAGCAAAAATGATCAAAACCCATGAATGAATTGGGCTATATTTGACCATTTGGTCTTTTTAAATAAAAATCTATTTATTGGGAGCGATAAATGAGAGGTGTAAGGTTTAATATTAAACCATGGGCATTGCTTCCGTCATAAATTGAATGATTTTGATGTTGCCACTTACCCCAGGGCTTAATCTTAACTTCAATGCTTTCGGTGCTCCTACATATAAAATGTCAGAATTGACTATAATTCATAACAGACAAGTTCACACGAAGATATTGTTTGACAACAAATAAATTTTCCAAAATTCATACTTCCTCGGTGGATGAATTTTAGTGCATGATTCCCTATTTGAACTAAGGTTCGTATTTAAACCAAGATAAATAATCCCTATAAATATGAAGTGCCCTTGACACAATAACCAGGGCATGTACAGTTTGTCATCGGAAATCTTCCCAAGCCAAAACAACCATTTTTAATGATGAAGAGAAAAATACAGCTATTTGGGTGGGGTAGTTTCATCGCATATTGGCTTCTTGGAAGCCCCAGGTCCATCTTTGGCTTGTACTTTTAAGGCACGAAGCAGCGCAATGATGAAAAAGATTGATTATTCTTACACAGAATAAATTATATTAGAAATGCTTGGGAGAACAATACCACATTTCCATAACATGTGAAAGCTTCACTCGATTCCTTAAATGGACGAATTTTGTTTATTGACATTCGTTATTAAGTATAAACGGTATTTATTCGCTTCAGTGTTTTGTTAAAGAACTACAACAATACAAACAACAGTACGAACTGAAATCAAAATTCGACCAAAAACAATTTGACTGACCGAATAATAGACTGAAAACCTATTTACTTTTTACTTTCAGAAAGACAGCTATTGGCCTAGCGATAAATGAAAAAGTCTTAGTCAAGTAGTAAAGTAGACTTAGTAAAAGTCTTAAATCAAGTTTCTTAGAAGAAGATCAAGGTATCTTAAAATTAAATAACGATCAGCTATAGGTACTGGCTAATTAAGGGAATCATATGACTATCAATTAGAAAAAAACATTTGACTAGCAAAACCTTTTAGGCTGGAGATTGTGAATGGGTTGGTCGTTTGGACAAGAAGATTAATGAGCTCCATAGTATTTCCTTATCTTTGAATCCCATGGCATCTCCTCTTTCCTCATTTAAAAGTTAACCATTCTTGATTATCCAAGACCGAACATAATTAGTATGTTTGGTGTGCGTCAAAGAGCCAAGGGCAATCAGTCGATCGTGGACGTCAGAACAATTGACGTTTCCATGCCAAAATACAACCCTTAGGATAATGTTCCGGGGAATAATTGTGCATAAGCCAAAATACCTCTTGCAACAACATCACGCAGGTCATCCTATCCGGCGTGCATTTGTAGCGGAGGTGATTAAACACCTGTCGGCGAGGTGTGTTCTGCTAGTATTATCTTGGCACCCAAAGTAAGTGATTCTTAAAATTCTTCCATGCAAGGATAAGATGAAATTCATGTCACTGATGGAGGAATGTAAAGAAAAACCTAAGGCTAATATGGAAGCAAGATACAGCGTAAACTCCATTTAAGGTTTTGATTTCTCAACAAAGATGGAGTAATCATTTCACGACTAAGCAGTCAATTGCATCGATATACATATCTACAATTTTATTAAGATTAGATATTATTATGAGATTGGAGAAAATGTATGTCATTCACCAATAGCATGAAGTCATCACAGTCCATTGCTCGCCAAGTGGATTAAATTCCATTTTTAATCGTATTATGCAAATTACATCGGTAATCTTATACTCACGGTGCAACGTTATTTCCAAACGACTGATTGGCTGATATGAAATTTTCTCTGAGCTTTTAAGTGAAAATTGGAATTGCAATGGTTGAATCAATTAAGTAAGTGGCTAAAATATGGTCCAATCCGTAATGAAATCAAAAACGATCCAAAGATCAGACCCACAAGATCACTGCAATCCAAACAACACTTAAATCAAAAATATTCCCCATAATGATTTGCTCTTTCTTCATCAATGCGTCATTAAAGTCGACAATCAGAAAGAAAGCACATTTTCGATTATAAAAAATAAAGTGGTCAAAATAAATAGAAACTAGAGTTGACATTAGCTGTAATTACAATCCAAGCCTCTTCCAAAATCCGAATACGGCATGAATAAACCTAAAACTTGTAAAAATAAATTTCTGAATGTGGGAGTCCCCCGACGATGGGCATAACAAAAATTAGTGCGTATCTCTTCACGAAATTAATTCAGACAATTTTGAACCAGAGCTTAGATAATTCGCTGCACATCTACTTTCAGTGAGGAAACTATTTTTACGGCACGTGCACAATCCGAGAAACGATTTTCAGATATGCAATTCTTACTCGCAGGTACATGCTACGCGGGTCGCGAGTTGGTTCGCAACTTTGGCACGCGCCCCCGCCCCCCTCTTGACCGATACCAAGTCTCACGGCCGCTCCTCAACCCTCCTCCCCCGCCCGGAGATTTCTTCCCGTCCCAGACCAGGTGAGCTCCCTCTCCCCCCTCCGCGCGCTTCGCCTACGGTCGGAACTACTTAACAACAGACGAATGGATCCCCCCCGGTGGTCTACATATTCCTCTCGCCACGTACTCGGATGGAATGCAGAGGGTGGAAGAGGCAGGCATGGGGTGGGGGGTTAAGGAGGGGTTGTGAGAGCGAATCTTCTTCGAAAGGATGTCAACAACACTTTGCATACTGTGGGAGAGGCTCAGTGCGATGGGAGGAGTAGAATCCGAAGAGTCGCCAGCGACGGACGGATGAGATGGAAGGCTTTTGATGCAAGCGTTTTCTCGCGTTGCTACACACACGGGGTGGTACGTTTTAGGTGCGGAAAAATGTTACCCACTGCGGTCGGAGGGTGAATTCCTAATGAGGGTGCAGGTTTTGCGGGTTACACAATAGGACCTTGCTCACTCGAGCTTCATACAATATCGCCTCTTCGATATTTATAAATACCTATCTAAACTGTAAATGCATTTAAAATTTTATAATTTGAACACTAAAGTTGCATAAATAATTTTGTGCTGGTAAAAAATATATACCTATAAATATATTTATGTATTCACAGGAAGCAAGGTTATCTTAGAAATGATTACATGAGCTCTTAGTCCTAGCTCAACTTTGAATATATCGTTTTCCTCTTGGCACGTTATCTCACATCTGGATAATTTCCTAGTAAGAAGACGGTTAAACTGGCAACTCCCTTTTTCACTAAGCCATAAAATATAATAAAAGTTACTGTTTTCAATTAAAAAGTCATAGAGACATTATTTTCTTATGCGAATTCAACGAAAACATTTAACGCCACGCGTCAAGTAATATTATAGATTTATACTATATACGCGTCCAGTGAAATGAGAGATAGTATATTTTTCCACGTGCTTATTTAAATTAAAGGCTTACTAGGAAAGTTCCAGTATTCACATTGAAAGCTCAATATATATTTACACCCAAATGAGAACGGAACTAACATAGGGTCGAAGGCAAAAATTAACCATTATTTCTTACACAAACTCTTATAAAACAGCCAAATTATTTCACTGTAAATTGAATGGGCATATTTAGAACATTACTCACTCAAAAGAATAACATTCAATTCCATGGGAGTACGTCCTGAAAATTTGACTTTCTATGATCAGATCACATATTTTAATCAATTATTTATTGAAATTAAGTAATTACTACTTGCCTGAGAACAATTTAATGACAATGTTTAAACATCTATGGGGAAAATATCTTTAATTTATAAGAAAAAGTGTTATGACATGTGCATATACGAGCAGATGTCTCGTATATGAGCAGAATACCGGAAATTAGATTTACATAGACCATAAGAATGCATATTTTTGAAAATCATAAATGCGCAAGTTAAGATTCAGAAAAGTGCAAATGTAACTGACTGCAAATTAAGTCCAGCGGTAAAAATTCTAAGTTTATTTATTTACTTAATCTATTTTAAGAAGGGTCGCGGTAGGCCAGGGGGTAGAGCGTTGGACTACTGACCAGAGGGTCCCGAGTTCGATTGCCGGGCAAGGAATTCGGGGCACCGGTTCGATTCCCGGGCAATTCACCCAAGTAAGTTGATTTTTCGGGTACCAGATCTTCCGGGGAAACCGTAACCGGAACTGGCCCCCCTATCCTGATGTGTGAATATTCACACACCGTCGGTACATGGGTGAGCTCTACTACCACCTACTAAACCGACCTTCGGGTTGATTACTGTTTTTAAGGTTTTAATCTATTTTAATGAGGACTCATTTCTCATTTATGGTATTGCTGTGATTTTGTCAATTTATACACCGTCAAACATCCAAACTATATTCCTTAAATGCCAATTTCAAAAAGCTCTTAAAGGAACTAAGGATAAAAATGACTCTGTAATAGACATATCGGTTAGTAAATGCAAAGTAAGCTCATCTTTGTGATCGCGAACTCTCGAATTTAAAGCTGAGAACAATGCTTGAAATCAAAAATAAAAAAATAATGACATGTGCTACTAAGTTGTCTTGGTTTTACATTACGATTAAATTGTTTTAGTAGATTTTTAATGAACCTGAATTTCTTGCCCGTTCCCTTTGCTGTGCTTATATCTCATCCTGTAAACTGGTGGAATCTGTTTAGTCTTTATTGGGAAACTTTCTTACGAGAATCCCGACATAAGGTAAGTGCTGAAACATGGACATAGCCTTAATCTTCAAAAATGTTGTGAAAGAAAAAGCTTTCAAACTTTAAGTCAGCATTAGGTTCAACTTCAACAGAAATTATCGAAATCATTTGCTTTTCAAAATTTATTGACATTATGCGTCTGACTCTCAAAATATATTTTCGGATCCCCAAGAGTAATTTGTTGTAGTGTATCAGCAGATGATCGCAGAAGCGACATAAATAAGACTGATTCATATATACGAAGAATCGCATGCCTTTCGTTTTTTTTAGGAAAGACAGATTGGAAAATGAACGAGTTAATTCAACATTTGTATTTGATTTTCACCCACAAATTTATCCCCAGTAATCATCATCCACACTCATGAAGCGTGTCGAGTCTATTGTATATTATTTAATGAAAGCCTAACTCCTCGGAAAACGGAGGGCTTTGTTCGTTCACCGTCGCATGAATGAATGAAACAAAGACGAGCTGCACGACGAGACTTCCCATGCATGAGGAGAAAGACCCTTGGTGACTAATTGACGGCGCCGGAAGGGCTAAAATGAAATCCTTTTAACAAATGATTTGTCGATAGCGAAGACGACCTGGCCTATCTGATCCGAAGACGAGGTATCCAATTAACTCTTTTGCCTCCAGGAGCGCGCATTGAACACCTGATCTTCCCCTCTCGACACGCTCTCTTCGGCTAAAGTCTACGTACACCTTTCACTTTTCCGCTGAATTACCATAGTGGTTTTTAACGCCGCATATAAAATGGAGACGGATAGCATGTATTTGCAAAGTTTAAAAGTAAACAAGTTCACGGTTGCGCACTTGCATATTTCACACGTGTCGGTTAAGCATTCCGTATTAGAATGACGCTAATAGAATTGCACTTGGCAGAGACAACTGAAAGGAATGCCGACCTTAGAGGAGTGAGAGGATGGGAACAAAAGATATGGCGGGAGGATAGATAGGAAGAGATAGGTGGCGGAGGGGAGGAGTGGTAAGGGTGGGGGGGGAGGGAAGTGATTGGAAGATACCCGTCGAGCAATACATGGGAATTAAGAGGCAGATAGGAAGAAGCTGTATGATAATGAGTATTTACATCACACTTAAAGGGAAAAGAAGGAATTTATGGCGCCGATAGACAAAAAAATAACGAATATGCACGCGTTGGGGGTTTGTCAAAGCCTCTTACAAAGCGATGGACGTAAAAGGCATGGAGGATGCATTTCATTGCCATACTACTGCGAGGAGTGGAATGAGATTTTCTTTGGGAGCAGCGAAGCGTGAGTGATATGCGACTATTGTGCTTGGAAGATTCCTTATAGGGAAATAGAAATCAACGACCGGTTTCAAAATTACAAACTACAATTGGTTCGAATGATAATCCTGCCAATAATATGCATTAGATGTCCACTGACCGGAAGTAACAATGATTTTTTTTATTTCCAGCACGGAGAATCAAGCAAATGAAACTTTTTTATGTGTCTGCCAATTGTTGAACTTGGTCAACTAAAACTAGAAATATCCAGGTCGGTGGCATACAATTATTTAGTAGAGCGAAGATCTTGTCCAGATATACATTGAAACATATCATGTAAAATGGCTCAGGATATCTTAAAAACCAATACCGTTTACAAAGTATAACCATGTTCAATCGATTTCCAAATTTTACGTAGGCTACTTGTCAAAAACGCGGATAGATCCGATCCTTTCGAGCAGAAAAAGTAATTATCGGTTTTGAAATGTTAAACAATTGCAATATAAACACCATTTCTACATAATATTAGTCTTATTTTCCATCATCATTTGTCATGATTCAATGGATTGATCTCACACAGTTTTTTACTCAATTCTCCGATCGACGAACCTCTTCTTGTCTCTATTCTTCGTGGTTTTTGCGTTAAATATTCCCTTTTTCACATATCCATAGTTTTTCTTTCTTTGTAGTTCTCCTCTTGCAATTTTACTACGATAAAAACTAATCAACAATCATTTTCAATGACTTGGTAGTCAGTGATAGGTAATATTTCAAACCTACGGTTGGTTCACTTACAATGAATTATCTTACGGATGAAAATACAAGAAAGCAAAATATGAATCTTTAGGAAGACCCATCGATTCGAGACGCATGAGAGGGATTGTCTAAGCTTTCCACCGCAATGACCATTACCGATCCTTCGTTTCGCAGGCTACTTACTTCTACAACTACTCTATAACTACATACTCATATATACCTATCTGTTGTTTCTCCTCTTCACTACATTTTCCTCTTCACTCTCCCTCAACCTCACCCCCTTTTCCACTCCCACCGATCCTCTCCAAGTCCCGCCTCCCGCTTGCACCTGTGTACACTGGAAGTCTACAAAAGACGAGCGGTCAGCCTATCCCACATTCCAGACCAACTCTCCGCTCCACATTTTTTCTTCCATTAGAAAAACCCCGTCCTCCGAATGGTTTGTTCTTCTTTTCGGCACGTTTCCTGGAAACGAATAAACACCGCTCTATTAGCATCATCCCGAACGTCCGTCTACACACAAAAAGGCGTCGGCGTCCTCTGATTTATTTATTGTCTATCTTGAATGGGCACTTGTGACAATCGGTTGCGTATTTAATGGCCCATAAATTATTGTCTTAAGCAAGAGTGCACTGCTTGAAAATACATTCATAAATTAACTAATGTCCTGTACATCGCAATTAAATACACATTGTACTTTCCACAAGGGAATTGTCATTCTGCATATCGTCCCAAAGCTCTTATTACCGGTGGCTTTTTTAATCCTTACGTGGCATTGACATTTAATCCTGATCATAAATATCTCAGACTCACTGATCTATTTTAGCCTTTTTATCGAGCGAACTATTAGCCTAGAAAATCTGTAATTGAGGTTGGTATTCTAAAACCATATTTATAATTCTTATTCACATCAAGTTATTGATGTTTAACTTACTTATGTTACTTGGACTTTTTAAGTGCTTTTTAATAGATCGTTTTGATTTCTGGAAGTTCCAAACAGGGGTCCATTTCATGACCTATAAAACCCCAAAAGCAATAAAAAATTGATGAACACAATTTTTGATTTTCAACTCATCAGAAACAGATAAGCACTGGAAAAGTTATTTACATGAGAACACATTCTCGACAAAGGACTTGAACATAAGCTAACAGTTTTGAGGATTGTACTACTGATGGAAAACGTGCTTGTGACTAAAACTAGTCAGGTTAAAGTCGCTAAACAGGCAAGATTCGGGGTCCACCTCGATCAGAAAATCATACGTCTGGAGTGAGGATAAGGTGCTGGAAGTGCTTTGCAAAATTTAACCATTTAACTTCCCATTAGTTTGAAATTGCAGTGCAAAACCGGTGCCGCAGCAATAGATATCTTATAGGGGAGTAAACCAGAAAAGGGACCGATATACCCTTAATAACAATGGAGTCCTCCTAAATTTTAGGATCAAACGGAATTCTGAATGCTGAGGTGAATTAATATTCTACTTCTTCTCTCCCCTCTACAAATACTTCGGCCGGTAGACTGAAAGAGCGTTTCCAGATCCGTCGGCGGAGAAGAATGGCCTCTCTCATATTTTCACACATGAAAGGAGAAGAAGATATGCTGGAAGAAGCGGCGATTGTGAAGAGAGAGAGAGAGGGAGACTCGAGGATAGAGATGGAGGTGCGAGAAGACCTGAGAGGGGAGAGAGAGGATACATTCTCTTCCTCTACCTCCTTTTAATCTTCGGTCCTTTGATAGCACCTGGAAGGGTCGCTCTCGCAGGGCGGGTGGAGGCCCCGAAAGTGGAGATTTCCCCTTTGTCTATCCAGAGGGAAAAGGGCATCCGCTCGATATAATTGATCCCTTGAATTCCTCTCCGACACCTTCGCTCACGGCTGTGCTACTGCTCATTCCTCTCATCCTTTCCGTTCCTCCCTCCACCGGCACCACCCCCCCCCGCGCACACCCCACCGCTCCTCCATTTTCCCCTCTCACCACCCCCATTTCATCCCTGTCCTCTAAGGCAATTGCTATTCCCACATTCACCGACACGCATTCCCATAAGTATTTCCATCAGCACTCCCTGCCTAAGAAAAAACAATAAACCATTCAAACTAAAGACCGCATTTCTTCATTCAACACTCAACGTCGATATTGTTCACAATTTTACTTCTCACGTTATTCTTCAATGTACTGAGAAAATAAAAATTCTAATCCGCTTAACGGCTAGGAAAACATCTCACTAACAGCTCAGGTCAAGAAAGTTAATCATGAAAATACAGAATCCCTCATCAGAGATGGGAATCAAAATCCCGGCATTTGGGTTAGCTAGATACCGAGCGCTTTGCGAAAGAACCGAAGCAACGAGGCTGTCAAAACAACTCCGAAATCAATGACAAAATAGCATAGATGCTTTAAGATGTGAGAGTAATACCGAAGAAATATGCAAACTTACACGGAAGTGGTATTCCTAGGGATCGATTTCAAATTCAACGATTGTGGTTAAATGTAATGCTTGTTCATAGACGTGAGTTTCCTTGAATATTTTGGAGAAATCAGTAGCATATCCACGTCAAGTGACGTGTAATATACATAATAGTGACTCTAATCATGACAGGGAACACAAGAATTGTTGACTTTATACCAACACCTCATGACTTTCCTGAAAATTATGCCAAATGCATAATTCATTTGACTCTCTTGCGCTCAAATCGTGACAGGAAAATTACCTGTTTGTAGCAACAGTTGAAGCCTCCAACCGTGCTTTCAATGAATTTTTAAAGAAGAAAGTATGTATTAGCAAGTCAGTGATCATTTTAACATTGAATAGGCACAAAGAAGTGGTGTCACCAATGGAGCTAGATACTTTGCAAACATTACTTTTTGTCAAAGATACAATTTTATAAATGGTATGTCCGGACTTTTAAGAGACATCGATCAAATTGCTAAATCTCTCCTAAAAATAGCTAAATTATTATAAACATTCTTTTGATTTACTGAAAAAGTGCTCTCCTTAAAAATTAAATGCAAAATTAGATTAATTATGTGTTGTTCTTGTAATTATTTTCAAAGTTTTACTAATGGCTTACAGTGGCATAAAATATCAAGCGATCTATGTAGGAATTTGAGAAAAATCACATCGACCGAAAGAGAATTCTACTGATAATCTTATTCCTTGTCACAAAGACGTTTGGCGATTGATGACCCTAGATGTTATTTTTAAATACTTGTGAGTGGTTTTTGATATAATTTTAAATCCTGAGTGTCTGCCGCGTGCAGGTCTATAATGGACTATTATGTAATACAAGGTCCTATAATGGACTTTTACATTGCAATGACTATAACACATTATTGGTTTACCTATGCGACAAGCAACCAAGGTAGTTATTTGACGACCAGGTATTCTCTCTCGCGCACTGAATATTTACCTTGAAATTGAATCTCAACGCTGTACAGCCCAGCCGCATTCTCTCCTCAACGGAAAAGTAATCCGAACTTTCGCTTTCACACCATTAAGAGTCCATCGTCCAAATATTATCCAATAGCACGCTTTAATGCGTGGTAAAATAACCCTGAGAAAGCGAGCGAACTCTTTCACCGCGCCGGCAAAATCCCCGCACCTGCCGAATTTCATAATAATATATAAAAAAAAATTTTTTTATGTACCACGCAACCCTATCCGCTCTTTCACGAAATTAATTCATTAAAGGCGGATCTCAACAAAAGGCATGGAAGCCGCCGTCTGCGACTCAAAGAACGCCTTTCCACCCCCACCCGCCGAATCTTTCGCCCATCTTCAAAGGGCTATTCATTCACCCTCACCCCACCCGCCCCGATCCGCCCCCTTCCACGTCCACTCTCCCCCCCCCTTTGCACGGATATGCGTCCACCTTCTTCCCCGCCCAGCTTCCAAATACACGACGGTTTCATTAATCATCCCATCCTTTTTCATTGTGCCAGTCGTCCGCCACCAAAGGAATCTCACTTTGAATGTGCCCTCATCTCCCAAAACTCGCTCTCCACCTCTTCCCCCTCCCCCTCAACCAAACTCAATACTCTGTCTGCTCTTCTTTCGTTCCCCATTGTCTCCTTCCCTGGCCCACCGGAAAATATCCATCCCCCGTCCCTCTCTCCCTTCCCTTACCAGCCCGAAACACCTCGACCTCCCCCGTATCAGCCCGTCGCCTTAATTCCCTAATTTCCCTCTCTTCCCTCGCCATCGTCGAACGCCTACCTCTCGTAATTCTCCTCCGGACTCACCCTACAGCAAAGTTAGTAGAAGAAAAAAAAGGAAGAGTGGACGAAAAATGCATCGGACATTGCTCACCGGTCAAATGGCATCATGGTGCCAAGTGGTGAATTGCGTTGGCAAAAGCGAACGTCAATTAGTACGGGAACCACGCAAAAACCCGTAGCAAGTGCGTACAGTATACAAATCATGCAAGAATCGGCATCAAAAGAGCATATTTTCAAACACTGGAAAGTTTACATAAACCTTTACGAAATAAAACTCTGGGCCAGTAACCCGGGAGGAAAAAGGAGGGGAAAAAATAGAACAGGTAGAAAAGTTTGCATATTTCGGAAGTGCTTTGGACCAATACGGTCAAAGTAGTAGAGACGTAAGGAGAAGAATTGCGCTAGGCAAGGAGGCCTTCTCAAGGATGAGGGAGTTGATGGCGGGGACGTTGAGTAGGCAGGTTAAGAAAAGACTCGTAAAAACTCTGATATGGAGCGTAGATATGTACGGCGCGGAAACGTGGTCACTGAAGCAGGAGGATAAACGTAGATTGGAGGATTTTGAAATGTGGGTGTGGAGAAGAATGGAGAAGGTGAAATGGACCGAAAGGAAAACAAATGAGGAAGTACTGGAGATGGTGGGTGAGGAGAGGGGTTTGTTGAGAGAAATCCTATGGAGGCAGGAAAAATGGATGAAAGGCGTATTGAGCGGCAGTGGAATGTTGAAGAGGGTAATAGAGGGGAGAATGTTGGGCAAGCGAGGTAAGGGTAGGAACAGGATAGGGATGTTGGACGGGATGAAGGGAGGAAAGAAGTACACTGAGATGAAGAGGGACCTGATGTAGAGTAGGTTACTGAATTGGGTTTTGTTTGGAGTGACTAAATATGTATTTCATAGTTGTGTCCATCCAAAAACCTACCTTTACCGGTAGATTACCTAATAATAACCCGGTAAAGGAACTACTATACACATCAGTGGCCGCTGTCATGTTAAATGAGGCAAGGTTCAAAAAATGTACACGTATATTTAACGCTAATGATTTTCTGATTACCAAAACGACATAAATTCCAAATCCTAACTACTAATGTTGGTAACGAGAAATTTTCCAGGTCGCCGAGGAAGATAAATAAAGTTTTTTAAAGTAAAAATAAAAAAGAAAGCATAAATGAAGAGGAAATAGGATGGATACTATCGACCAAATAATGTTTAGATAAAATACGAAATTGGATATTCGGCGAAAAATTACAGAAGCATCCATTTCTACTCAATTTTTCATGGTAGTGACAGATTTATTTGGCGTGCGCCTAGTGTTAATGCCATTTTGAACCTCTCACAGCACAATACGTTCATAAGAAAGGGATGAAAAGATTTACTTATAACTCTAGAGCACATTTTGCAAATGCAAAAAAAGATATGTTTACCATCCGCTCTTGGTTCCAAAACCTAATTATAACCTCAGCTCTTGGCGTAAAATATTTATCATTAAATTGCTTATTCTGCGAGAAATTTAACCCCCTTGACTAATAACAATATTAATTTATATTTTCTAACCCACAGCCATGTCAGAACAAAAACATTCTTATTGATCTTTTCATGGAATTCCCCTGCGAAATATGATCTGGGAATAAAATGCAACTTTCAACGGAAGAAACCAACTGCACACACTCAAAGGAAATCCTTTTTCATTACCTCTCCAATGAAAATCTATGTAAATAATTATTTATTTAATTATATATTAAATAAATTTATATAAATATTTATATATATATATAAATGCGGGTCGCGGTGGTCTAGTGGGTAGAGCGTTGGACTACTGACCGGAGGGTCCCGGGTTCGATTCTCGAGCAAGGCACTCTGGGCACCTGCAGCTCCACCCAAGCTAGTTGATTTTTCGGTTTCCAGATCTTCCTGGGAAACCATAACCGGCACAGGGAAAGGAACTGGCCCCCCTACCCTGATGTGTGAATATTCACTTGGTACAGGGGTGAGCTCTACCATCACCTACTAAACCGACCTCCGGTTGATTACTGTGTTTATGGTATATATATATATATATATATATATATATATATATATAAATTTATATTTATATATAAATAAAAAAAATTATATAAATGTTTAAAAAATTATATATTTATTGATTATAATCAATCTAATTAAGGAAAAATCACATTCTTCCAATACTTTTTATATCAATTCTTCTCTTCCATTTGCTACAAAATTGAAGTGTATCATCGATCTTAAATAAAACCGCTATGTCATATCTGCGCAAGGTGTACTAAAGATACGGGACAGAGGTGAGGCGCATCCGTCAAGATGGCGTCCTACTCCCCGTCCTACTTCAGGGGAAAATTCCGATCAGGTTTTAGTCTTTCCAAACGTATCAATAAAATAAAAACACCAGATGTCGATACAGAAAGCAGTAGTTATCTGGAGTAGGAAGAAAGAAGTGATTTTCCTAACAAACGATGGTGTATCACACGGGGTACAGCATGAAAGGTTAAGACGGCTATAGGTATGCTGCCTTCCTGTTCAGTGGCTTTCGCTGTTTCCCACGGTCTGCGGTGCCCAAGGATGGATTTTTAAGATTAGACAATTCTCACGCGGAAACTTAATGGAGTAAATTTTGAGTAGACGGACTCGATTTTAAGTTCTACTGTGACTTGCCATTTCTGTCGGTACATAATTTAGAACTAAATTTTGACAAATCATACTACTCAGGCTTGTACAGTGTAACATATATCTCCAATGGATGGTGAACTAAGTTCTTTCCTTAGAAACCGATAGGTAACATGTCTTCGGAAGTCAGCCATGAATTTGAATTGAATTTTAAATTAGACTTCTTCTCCTAAGTTTATTATCTTAACATGTTTATTACGTTTCTCTCTCAAACTTTTGGATTGTAAAATAAAAATTCCCCAACTGATATTATTGCTTATTTTTTCAATTTTTATGAGGTTTTATACGTTTAATTAGTGTCTCATTAAAATTAAAAATCTCATCAAACTATAATTTTTATTAAGCATATCTGATGTAATAAAAAGGCAAATTTCAAGGTTGGGTGCGCTGTTGGCTATTCTAAAGAAGTCGGACATGCAAGTTAACTTCTTATTCGAATACTGAGGAAGAGTTATGACGCATGGAAAGGATTGCGGTGGCTGAATTATAGCCAAATGCACCTTCGATCCCGGTGGCAGCGGGATAACGCCCTCGCCTGCTAACCCAGAGGTCGCGGGTTCGAGCCCCTGGTGGGTTTTTCTCTACCTAGGGCATTGATGTTTGTCATTGTCTCTTTTGTAATGTATAAGGTTTAGGTGAAAGAAAGGACTATGTCTAAATCTCACCTCAATAAAGTCTTTACATGAATAAATATTGTAAATACAACAGAAAATGTGAGTGATAATTCATCATCGATATTTCTATGAGCGAAGTTTTTTCGAAAATGCCTATTTTTGTCTTTTAAACGTATCCATGTCTCTTTATGTTCCTCGTGAATATTGTTCAAACTTACTATTTTTTAATAATCTCTTTGTATATTGGAAATCACATTGATTCCTGCGGACAATTGATCAGCTTCCGAAATAAAATTGGAAAAAAATTATAATAACCGCCTGAAACAGATGACACACACTCGAAAGAACGATGACCTTCAATTTAAAACTTGGGCATAAAATTGCTTTCTGGTACTACGTTATCTTCGAAAGAAGTCACTAAAAGAAAATCAAATTGCATTGTCTCGTATTGTGGAGAAAATTCTTAGACCACGGATGTGAGCCCGAAGCAAGATTTTAACAGGCTTTGAGTAATCTTCCAAATTAGGAAAAAAAACTTTTCTCAATCACATCACATACCAGAGCTTATTCATTCCACCTTTTTTGCTGGCGATGGGTACAGAGTGTATTAATTCCTCATACGCGCATTTCCCCCGGAAAATTCATTCAATATTATTATTAATATAATTATATGATAATAATATTAATCAGTATTCAAGGTAGGTTTTGTATAGACAACGTTACAACGCTGTATTTACTTGCCTCTTCTCATAAAACAACCGGACGTCCCACACTACAAATAGACCCCTCTTCAATTCCTTATTCTTCCTCCCTTCGTTCCGTCCAACATGCCTATGCTAGCCCTTCCTCGCCTGCCTAACGCTCTCCCCTCTAGCACAGTCTTCAATATCACATTACCAATCAAAATACTCTGCCTCCATCTTTCATACCTTCTTTGAAATTCTCTTAAAAATTACTTCTTCCCCACCACGCCTAGGACTTCCTCATTTATTTTCCTTTCAGTCCACTTTACCATTTCCATTTTTCTCCACACCCACACTTCACTAGTCTCCAATCTACGATATCATCTTGCTTCAATTACCATGCTTCCGTGCCGTACTAAACCACGCTCCAAATAAAAGTTTTGATAAGCTTTGTCTTAACATCCTTACACAACGTCCCTGTTACCAAATCCCCTCTCCTTGAGAAATCTTTTGGACTAACCCAATTCTTCTTCTTTTGTACCTCTAGTACGATGCCTCGTATTTTGGTTCAAAGCACTGCGAAGATTTCCAAACTTTTCCATTTTCTCTAGTTTATGAAACCCTATTCAAACGCTTAACCTAACCTTCCTACTTCTCGAAAATCTCATTACCTTCGTTTTGCTTACCTTTATTCTCATCTCATCCTCGCACATAACACATTGGCTTCCCAATGCGGTCAACAAAGCTCGCAATGCATAGGCAACTGTCATTCTTATCCACAGTTCTTTCCATGAGTCTTTACACCTCTTCCTAATACTGCCCATCTGGACTCTATTCCTCCACTATCACTTGAGCATGAGACATGTACTATTTTCTGCACTACATTAATTTACTAATTTACCCACGTCTCCATTTTCATGTTGATGATCCTCAGAACCACTTTAGCTGCGTGCGAAACCAAACTTATTTTTCTCTAGTCCTCACTACCTTTCTCTTCTATGGAAGGGATCTAAAACATATGTGACAAAATCTTTGGACCTGATTACTCCCTCATATGTGCTACTAATTAGTGCATAAAAACTCATTCTCCCATTGTCTCCTAAATCTTTAACTAGTTCCACGGGAATATTATCCACCCTAACGGCCTTACTTGGTTTCAATTCCCATAGTGCCCTTTTAACCTCTCAATCAAATATGCCTGATCTATCCTCACTTACGTCACATTCTCCTTCTGTCAAAACGTCTGGTAATAACGCCCTTACCTCATAGTTCCTCTCCATATTACTTCCATCTCTATTGAATCTTTCCCGGTTATATTAATAATTTTTTTGATTTATCTTTGACTGTTTGCACGGATATTTCTTTTTTCATTACTGACAGTGGTTTCATCTTAGCGCGCACCAATGTGTTAGTTAGCTCTTTACACTTCCTTCTTTGTTTTTACATCCTTCATTTCTTTATCTCCGTATCTTCCTAAACATTATTTCCCCAAATGAATGGTTACTGGTTATTTTTTTCCACTAAATTTCCCTATAGTTTGGTTTACATTTTGGTTATCCCTTTTTAGGTATGTTTCCATTTTACTTCCACTGCATCCATCTTCCTTTCCTCACTCGTAATTTTCTCCGCAGATTTTCGATATTCCTTTTTGCCACTCTAGTCAATATTTTGATTAAAACTACAAGCAATACTTAAGATAATTTATTTTGACCCAATATTAACAGCATCCGACAGCGAACGGCATGCATACAAGGTCCATCCCAAAAATAGTTGGACTGAGTCAATTAAAAAAATATTTTGGCAGAATTGTTACATTCACTCAAAAGTCTTCGAAGTTCTTCACCAACCAAGTTTTCCTTGCAGGAGTTGTGTCACTTTTTGAGGTCAGAGGGCGTCCTGAACGTTCGGCGTCTTCAACATCTTCTCCACTCTCCCGGAACATCTTGTGCCTCTCAAAAACACCCGATCTACCCATGGCGTTATCACCAAAACTGCCTCGAGCATACCGTGAGTCTCTTTCCCGTTTTGCCCTGTTTCACGCAAAATATTAATGAGTGGCGTTGTTCCAAGAACCGGTTCGTGACGGACCGTAACGAGGTCACGTTTTAGAGGTTTCGCAGACTAACGATTCGCGCTCCACAAAGGCTGGGAGCCAACTGCCACCGGCCTCAAGCCTTTTCTGAGGTCCCTCTGCCTCGAACCCATCCAGATAAACTGCACCCATCCGTCTGTCTATCCGGGAAAAAATAAGTCATACTACTTTTGGGACAGTCTTTGTACATCGAGTATGGGCGTTAGTCTCGTTAAATTTTGTCTCGAGGCACAATGGAAACCGAACGGAGCCTGTAAATAAATCTACTGATACTGAGACCAGCATGCAATAAATAAAAATTTGCTGGTGAGTATTTGCTATGAGGACATACCTAATGGTAACCTAGCCGCAACCTGTTGGTTCAACAAACTTCGCTACC